>CM053783.1:500276990-500876990 GCA_028749045.1 Cupressus sempervirens
TAGGATGCAAGTATCTTGATACTGAATACAAGACTCCCACTGGAACATTATCTATTGAAGATATTGCTGAAAATTAGAATCATAACATCATGATGATTGATACTGCATTTGCTCTTAGTTATGCTGAATTTGATGAAGTCAAAGATTGCAATACAATTTATGAGATGTGTATCAAACTGAAACATATATATGGAGGAGTTAACAATGTAAGAAGAGCTAAGGCTGAAATCTCAGAGGGAACTTTGATCAGATGAAAATGAGAGAAGATGAGAACATTGTCAAATATGTGGAAAGGATCAAAGCAAGTGTAAGTGCAATCAAAGCATTTGAAGGAGAAATTGAAGAGAAAATAGTTGTAAGCAAGGTACTTAGAACTCTTCTTCCTATTTATGCAATTCGAGTATCTGCTATTCAAGAAATGAGATGTGATCCAAATAATAAAATATCTTTGGATGCTCTAGTTGGAAGATTGACAACTTTTGAGTTAGATAATTTTGATAAGTATGTTCCTAGTTCAAAGGTTATTGAATCTACTTTTAAAGTTAAACTCTCACTCAAAGAAAAAGGTAAGAAATAAAAAATTCGGTCAATCAGGAAGTGAAGAAGAAGGAACATCATAAGAAAGTTTAGACAATGATCTTGAAGTTGTTGAAGCCCTACTTGCAAGGAAGTATTCCAAAGGTAGAGAAAAGTACAAAGGTAAAGTTCCTCTGATCTGCTTTTTCTATGAAGAAGTTGATCACATTGCTGCTAGGTGTCCAAATAAGGAAATCAAAGATGAAAAGAAAAATAATAAGCACAAAGGCAAGAAGGACAAGAACTACAAGGACAAAGGTAAAAAATCTTTTTTTATAGCTAAAGATTCTGATAATAGTGAAGATGAAATGGTATATATTGTTGTGAAAGACGAATCTAATGATGGAGATAAGATGGCACTTATCTCTCATGTTAACAAAAATGATATATGGATTTTTGAAAGTAGTTGTTCACATCATATGACTGGATACAAAACAAAATTTGGGCACATGAAATATTATGATGGAGGTAGTGTGAGATTTGGAAACAATGAACCTTGTAACATAAAAGGAAAAGGATTTATTTCATTGACTAAAGAACTTGTATGTGACAATGCTTATTGGGTTGAAGGACTAAAGCATAATCTACTCAGTGTGGCACAATTGAATAACATTGGATTCAAGGTAGAATTCATGAATGGACAAGCCAAACTACTAGATGGAAAAGGAAATTTAGTTGGATCTGGCAAACAAACAAAAGGTAATCTATTTTATCTTAATCTCAGTGATTGTTCATGTTTTATTGCTCAAATAGAGAAAATTTGGTTATGGCACAAAAGGCTATGTCATGTAAACTTTGATAATCTAATTAAGATAAGCAAATATAAAAGGGTAAGAGGTATTTCTAGTTTGAAGAAACTTGATATGGGTCTATGTGAGAATTGCCAAATTGCTAAGATGGGAAAGACTAGATTCAAAAGTAAAAACTATCAATCAAAAGAAGTCTTGGAAATTGTTCATACAGAATTATGTGGACCTATTGGAATAGAAAGCTATAGTGGAGAAAAAAATTTCATTCTTTTTGTTGATGACTATTCTAGAATGATGATATTAATGTATCTAAAAGAATAATTATAAGCCTTTAAAAAATTCAAGTGGTATCTAGCAAGTGTAGAAAAGGAAACTGGAAAGAGGTTGAAATGCTTAAGATCAGATAGAGATGGTGAATTCATCTCCAATGAATTCAATAATTTTTGCATTGAAAGAAGAATCAAAAGACAAGTATAAGCCCCTATTACACTGCAACAGAATGGTATAGTTGAAAGAAGAAATAGATCTATCATGGATTGTGCAAGAACCCTAATGATTGAAAAGAAGGTTGCTCTCAAATATTGGAAAGAAGCTATCAGCACTATAGTTCATACTTTGAATAGAGTATAATTGAAAGATTCAAAGAAAACTCCTTATCAGCTATGGTATGGCTACAAACCTAATGTAAGTTACTTGAAAGTATTTGGTAGCAAATGTTATATCTTAAAATAATCTAGAAAAGGCAAATTTGATGTAAAAGGTGATGAAGGCATATTTCTAGGATATTCCTGTAGAAGTAAAGCATACAAATGTTTGAACTTGTCTACTCATGAAATTATAGAAAGTGCACGTGTTAGAATTGATGAGTTTGTAGAAAAGAGTGAAGAAGAAAGCAACAAGGAGCCTGAAGATTATAGAAGATTTGTTTACTATGAACCTAATACCCTACCAAATTTATTTGAAAGAAAGGAAGCTTCATCTCTCGAGTCCCCAAAATTTCCAACAGTTATTGAGTTGTAGATAGTGCAACTCGAGTTACTGTCTGAAGGACCCGAGTCACAATTAGACTCTACCAAGCTAGTTCAAACTGAGCTTGATGGACCCGAGTCATAGATAGAAAGACTCGAGCTTGAAACTAAAATTCAAGATGAAGATGGTGGAACTCATTTAAATCCCAAAGAGCATGTGTTAGCAAGATATGTCAAAAGGCATCATGCACCTGATTAGATCATTGGAGACAAATTTGATGGAACAATGACAAGAAGAAAATTAAAAGGTACATGTTTTACTTGCTAATTTTGAACCTAGAAGTGTTATAGATGCTTTGGATAATGAAAGTTGGATTGAAGCAATGAATGAAGAGAGATAGAGTAAATAAAAAAGAAACAAAACTTGGACTCTTGTTCCTAGACCCAAGGATAAAAATATAATTGGTACAAAGTGGGTATTCAAAAATAAGCTAAATGAAGATGGAAAAATTTCAAGAAACAAAGCAAGATTAGTGTGCAAAGGTTATTCTCAAGAAGAAGGTATTGATTATGGTGAGACTTTTGCTCCTATAGCAAGACTAGAAGGTGTTAGAACCTTACTAACATATGCAACACATAGAGGATTTATAGTATATCAAATGGATGCCAAATCTACATTCTTGAATGGAATTCTTGATGAAGAAGTCTACATTGAACAACCATAAGGTTTTGTAGATCCTAGCAAAAGAGACATGGTTTGCAAGTTACACAAAGCATTATATGGTCTCAAGAAAGCTCCTAGAGCTTGGTATGAAAGAATTCATAATTATTTGGTTTGTAGTTTCAAAGGAAAAATGATAACAGTAGTTTGTATATCAAGGAAGGACCAGACAAGAAGATTGTGTTCACAGAAATATTTGTTGATGATACTCTATTTATAGGAAATGATTACTTGTGCAAAGCATTTTCAAAAGAAACGAGTAAAGAATTTGAGATGTCTATGTTTGGTGAGATAAAATTCTTCATTGGATTGTAGATACAACAAAACAAAAATGGTATCTACATCACACAATCTAAGTATATCAAGGAAATACTGAATTTTTTTGGAATGGAAGATTGAAGATCAATTGGAACCCCTGTGTCTACTAGACATAAGCTCTCCAAAAATGATGATTCCAAAGAAGTAGATCAAACCACATATAGATCAATGATTGAAAAATTGCAGTATGTAGTACACACAAGGCTTGATATTGCTCTAGTAGTTGGAATAGTGGCAAGATTCTTAACAAATCCTAAGGAAAATCATATGATGGCAATCAAAAGAATCATGAGATATCTAAAAAGTATTGAAGACTATGGTTTATGGTATAAACTTGGAGGCAATTTGTACTTGAAAGTATTTATTGATGTTGATTGTGCAGGAAGTATTGACAACAACAAAAAACACTAGTGGTGGAGCATTCTTTCTTGGTAAAAGACTAGTGTTTTGGACAAGCAAGAAGCAAAATTGTACATCTCAATCCACAACAAAGGCAGAATATGTGGCAGCAACAGTTAATTGTTCTAACATTGTTTGGTTCAAACAATTGTTGGAAGGAATGAAGATAGAGATCAAGGATCCAATAGTCATATACTGTGATAACACTAGTGCAATCAACATATCAAAGAATCCAACGATGCATACCAAAACAAAGCACATTGCAATAAAATATCACTTCTTAAGAGAATTGGTGCAAGAAAAAGAAGTCAGATTGGAATATGTTAATACAAAGGAACATATTGCAAACATATTTACCAAGTTGTTACCTAAGGATGCATTTCTATAAGCTAGGGGTCATTCCCCTACTTGAAGCTCACTAAATGAAGCTTAGTGATGCATCAACTAGAATTTGTTAAAGATCAATCAGTTGGTGTAGAATTAACAAGGGCATATTGCAGATGAATCAATACGTAAGGTACATTGGTATTAACAGAATTATTATCTTTGGGATGTGTTGCCAAAGAGGGAGAAGTTTACTATCATATCTCTGAGAATTTTTTTGGAACCATAATAAAGTAAGGAACCAAAGAGGGAGAATTTTTCCAAAGAAGAAGAAGTTTGCTAAAAGAAGGAGAAAGTTTTGAATGAACTTGGTAGCAGTTGTTGCAGACAGAGAAAGAATCCAGTGAAAGAAAGAGTTCATACTAACAGAGGGAGTTCTCAAAGAACCAATCCAAAATTTTATTGTACTATGACATGTTGTGTTGCCATCAATGCCAAAGAGGGAGATTGTTGGATACACTTGATTAATTGTGTGTTGTCTTTGATGTTACACAAATGCCATATCATTATCAGTCAGTATATGCTAAGCTCAATCGGGCAATAAAGATAGTTTTATGTGTCTACTGAGTGTTCCTGTGTTTGCCTACTCCAGAAGGCAGTGTCTATTGAGTTCACTTAGGCATTGAAGGAAAGTATGCAGAAAGTGAGTGTTAATTGAGCTCACTCATTTAATGAAGGAAAGTTGGATGGAACCAGTGCTAATCGAGCTCACTCGATTGCCAAAGGATTTTTGAGAATTTTGTAGTGTTAATCGAGCTTCTATTGGTTAACAAACAAAATCATTTCTGAGTTAGTTTCTATCAAGTTAGGTCGGCTAACAAAGGATTCTCTTATTTTGGCATAGTAAGATTAATTGATTTATCTATTGATTCCAGCCGACTGAGGTGATGAATATTAATTATTCTAAGTTGTATTTGAGCTAACTTGACAAAGTGGAAGCTATAAGTATAATGTCAAGTTGTGATTTCAATGTGGAGGATGTAATGCATGAAGATGTTATTGAAGATTTAATGATGAGAAGAGGAAGCAAATTTGAAGGATAAACAAAATATCCTTGTAAAGCATAAAAGCTATATTTGGTCAGGAAGGATCAAGTACAAGCCAAAATAGAGATCTATAATTAAAAAATTAGTTGCATTAAAATCAAGTCATCTCATTGTTACTCTCTAACCAATGTAGTAGTGATCTAAATCTCTTAATAGAGTTGGCTTAATAGTTATTTGAAAATCCTATAACCAGGTGACAGTTCTATTGAATTGTCTAAAGACCTCTAACAAGGCCACTCCTAATAGGGTGATTAAATCCTTTAACAAGGTCCACTCCTAACAATGTGTTTTGTAACCTTTAACAGGGTTGGCTCCCAACAGGACTCACTTTAGAAGAGTGAAAATAGTAACTAGTTGCAATTGGTGGTTTTTTCCAAATTGGATTTCCACATTAAATACTAGTGTCAAATGTGTTTAAGCTATCTTCTTTTATGTGTTTGCAACTAAGTTAAAGAAATGGTAATCACAGATAACATCTAAAGTTTATATGTCAAACATTTACTGAGTTACAACATTCTGTATGTGTTTACCAAGCTTCAACAATATTCAATTTTCAGTTTGCATTTTGTAGTGACACCTAAGGGATCTGGAATTTATTTTAGCAGGAACTGATTCACCCCTCCCCTCTCAGTTACTCCTCTTATATTTCCAACAACAATGGTGCGTCCAAACCTTGGGATGTAGACAATTATGTGACTACAACATGATATGATGGTGTGCCTTCAACTTTGGATGATAGTATACCTTAAGAATTGGATGATGGTGTCCCTTCAACTTGAAATTTCATAGGTGATGCATCTGCGTCTTCATAATTCAATTGTCTTGTTTCACATAAGTTTCTCATTTGTTGACTCATATTTCCAATTCCTAACCTCTCTTACTTTCTATTGATATTTCATGTTCCTCGTAGAAAGACAAAATATTCTTGATTGGTACTATTCAAGAGAAAATGACATTATTGATTAATGCAAACTAAATAAAGAAAGTTAAAAACTTTTACCCTAATCCATTTAAGATAAAAGAAAGAAGGCTTCCAAGAACAACTCTCAATGCAATTTTAGTTAGATTAGAGAACCCATATATGATAAAGAGATGCCAATACTAAACCCAAATCTCCATCAAAGAAGTATGCAAGCAAGGCCTCTTTCATGTAATGCTCACTATTATTAAGATTGTAATATAATTGAATTAAATTGACCAAATTACTTAGGAAAATAGATCTCTGCACTTGCATAATCCAAATGAAATATGAAATCAAATCTAAAGTACCAAAGTTAAAAGAAGGGGTTAACTTATTAAAAATGCAATGAGGAAATGCACCTTTTTGTCCAAAATCTTAATGTTCTATGAATGTGACTATAATTTTGACTATGGCTCTATGATCAAGACAAAAAACCCAAGAAACCCTATTTTTTTCTAGTTCTCTAGGAATAGATTAACCTAGAGAAAAAGTGTCCAAATGCTTTACTGGATCTTAGGGAATTAAAGTGAAATTGTCCTAGGATCTTTGGAAATCTCTCGATGAATAGTTTCCAGATCTGTGGTCACAAATTTGATAACATGCAAATCAATCCCCCATGGATAAAGTAGTATACTCATCTTCAAGATTCTCTTGCATCTCCATGATGTTATGAAGCGTTTATATGTTTGAATTGGAAAGTATAGATGCAAAACTTTAGTTAGAAATAAATGATTGAGATTCAACCCTTAGCTTATACATTGAAATTGCTCAATATTAGATTAAGGTGTCCAAACATGCTTGTAAATTTCTATTATTCATGCCAAATGAGCCCATTGGTTCCTTTTTATAGGTTTTTTTTTGAGATTTCCCCTACAACTATTGAATGTAGTGAGTAGGAAACTCTTAAAATTCCAAGTAGAACTAGGACACAAAATTCACAACCTCTAGAGAATAGATCATCTTGTGTTGACCTATTTGTTGGGAGTGGGCCAATATCCCTCATAGGGGTTTGCAACATGACTTAACCACCTCCTATGGATTCTATAAGACTAGTGGTTATATAGAGAATTGTTAGATCAATCTTTTGGTACAATAGAAATGTTGACCATTCTAATTGGCAATATCAGAGCTTAGTCACATGTTCAAATCTACATAAGCCACAACATGTGATGTTGAAAAGGGGATTGCTGGTAGTGGGTGGGCCTCCCTAATAGGTTTTGCAACATGGCTTAACTACCTCCTATGGATTAAGACTATTGGTTGTGTTGAGTATTTATAGGTTGATACTTTGGTGTAACAAACACCTTAATCATTCTAAAGTTTTTATGGAACATGTCAACTTGGGTTGAACTATTCCATAGAAGGCCAAATTTTCATGATTGTTCTAAAACTATAGAAGATCTAGGTTTAATGTGCATTGAGGATTGATAAATCACAATTAGAAATGAGAAATGAGATCAAGAAAGAGGATGATTCCTAGAAATTAAGTCTCACCTTAGTCCTAGAGTGCAAAAAAGAGGGAAATAAATGAGGATATGTTAAGTCCTACCTTAATTTTTCCTAGGGGAGAGAAAGTGAAAAGAAAAGTGTGCATTCCAAGTATAAGTGTGCAATCAAAACACACTAAAGATGAACTAAATTTCATAAATTGAAGTTCTTACAATTTAGGATAATACATTTATCCCCCACTTCAGTAATATATGACATTACATACATTTGCAAGCAATGAAATGGGATGTGGCTTAAGTCCAGACACATGGTTCTTGCAAGAAAATATTAGTAACCCCATCCTACAAAACCATGTGTTAATGATGATAAAAAATCACCTAGGACTTACTAGAGAAATATAACAAAGTTTATAAGTAGCTATATGCCCCCTATTTGAACTTGCTCCTTTGGAAAAGGTGAAACAAGGAATTGTGTTTACCATTATGACCTAAATATAGCATGTATTTAAAAGTAGCCTTAAGTATCATCCAAGATGAATCCAAATGCATTTGAAGATACTTGGATAGAAAGGAAACTAAATCAAGTCTAATCACAATTTCTATAATAGCTTTTATATCAGAGCTACCAAGCTCAAGATATGATCAAAAGAGTGAAAGAGGTATTAATATCTAAAAGGAAAAGTTAAACTTTGTGATAAATAATCCAAAAAGTAACCTAATTGAAAAAATTTATAAAGAAAAATTATGTCAAGGAAGGAAGGATTGTCACTAACATGGATGGAGGTGTAGTAATAGACAGTGAAGGAAACATACCTAGATGAGGTAGCTCTCGATGCTCATGCCCATTCCTTTTTTTCCTTCCATTTTCATGATTTATATAGACTTAGGGACTTTTTATAGATGCTACGGGGACTAATTTGTTATGCTTAATTCATGGAGTCAAGTTATTCCAAGAAAGTCATCCTCTACCCCAGTGTGCAAGTTGATCTATTAATAGGAAGTTGACCTCTTTTTATAAAGTCAACCTTTACCTAAATAGATCAATCTATAGAATTATGTGAGATACTTATTTGGATCCATCATGTTTCCATTACAAGAGCTTCCAATGATGAGAGAACACTACATATCACATTTCATGATCTTTGTTCATAACTACTTAAGGGAAATAGGAGCAAAGGACACATAGATCATGAGAGATGTGGGTATGTACTAGATAACCTAACTACCACATATGCACTTTCACAAGGCCATGTTATTGGCCTTGACAGAGAGATAGGGTGAGGAAACATGATCATTTTATCTACTAGTTGGATAGATGATGGTTACCTTGTAGGATGTACAATATATCTTACATCTGCTAGTATGAGGACCAACAATTAGACCATAGCTCAATTTTTCTCTAGGAGAGATTAGTAAACATTTTAAGTACTACATGGGAATGCAATACAAGGAAAAAGAGAGGCTTGATTAGGTTAGTCTAAAGGGTATTTTATTTGGATAGGCTCATTTTCTTAGACACCTCAAGCAATCCCTTATGCTATAATGTTGAGTGAAGTTGGGGTTGCTCCTATTGAAGCACTTGATGTGATGAGATTCATAACGAATAATAAAAGAATCAAGCAAATGGGATAGGGTAGATGCCCCAATTTTGTCTTCAATGACATGCCATGCAAAAGAAAGAGAACTTCAAAACAACAAATGGTTTAGTAAATGATATATTTACTTTAACATATACCCCATAGATAATAAAGAGATAAATGCTTTTGCTATGGATAAATTCCACAAGCGTTTTAAGGCCAAATGATTAAGAAGAAATATCAAGTATTATATTGAAGAGTTCAATCCCATTCATAATCATAATCAAAACCACACACATAAGGGCTAACATATCTTGGAGAGCCAAATTTCTCATCATTGAGTTAAAAACTAGCTCTCATCAATTTTGTTGTGAAACGAAACATTGGAAAATACCCAAAGAAGTGTAAGAAGAAACAGTGCAATTTTTAAACTTACAAAAAAAATGAAAAACACAAAATTATATCATTTTAGAATAAGATGTCTTCAAAGATAACACATTTTTTTAATTATAAATATTTAATATCCAACTTTTGAATTAGTTCAACTAAGAAAAAGTTGACTACTTATCAACTTACATAACTGAAATAGTTGAAATGCATAAATTCATAGGGATGACCCCTAAGCTATTCTTAAGCCTCGTGGAGGTTAAAATAATTCATTTGTTTCTTCTTTATTAGGTTGGGGTCTTATGAAAATGAAGCTTCCTTAAAAATAGAGCTATAGCCATTGATATTTTATTAGGAATATATAAATGTGAGGGATCCCAGGATTTTTTAAAATGTGTCTTAGCTTAAAATATTTAGCTCCTAAAAAATCATCAACCATCACAACCCATTTTATCAATAAAAAAGCTCCTTTTGTTAAAACTTAGTCTTAAATCCTATAAGACAACTTATACAAATCCTAACTAATCTTATAGCTCAAAAACAAATTGGCATATGTAGCAATCCTAGTAGGGTGTGGTCTCATGAGCAGGGTCTATTTTTTTGGAACTGGTGGTCCTCTCTTCTTCTTAAATGTAGCAACCCATACTTTTTAGGGTGCAAATTTGATCCCGTAAAAAGGGTGGAGAGCTAGAAATTGTCCCACAAGCTTAGGCTTTTCTTCTTTATATAACACTTTTCAATTCATATTAATTTATTTTAAACATTTGTATTTATTTAGTAAATGAATATGTAAAATTAACAAAAATCACAACCACCAATTTCCATAAATTATGAAACTTAATTTTTTAAAATAAACTCATCAAGATTCATAGAACTATCCACCTCAAAGAAAATCCTAAAATATCTCAAACAACTTTTAAATATTTTGGAAAGCCCCTCCATAAGACCACACCCTTAAAATATCTCAAGCAACTCTTAAAATTTTTGGGAAGCCCCTCCATAAGACCACACCCTTATGTGCTCCGGCATACTCCGCTTCAATGCAGAATAAAGATGGGTAAACAAAATACCCAATAAAGATGGATATAATAAAATGTAAAGTAACGCTATTTACTCCCAAAACTAAAAAGGGATTATACAAAACTGGTATAAATTCTGCAACAGGCAGCCGTTTGGGTTGCACCGCTATATTGAATTCTCTGTTACCTTTGTAAATATCAAAGATCAGAAATGGGGGACTACTGTAAGTTTGCCGATAAAGATGAGCTGAGTGGATATCTGTCCAGTGCCGTGGAGGCTGCCAGCAGAGCTGGGAAGGTGGGTGCTAGGCTTGACTTGAAACACATTTGAACACACAACGGCGATTGGATCTGAAATATTTCTGCTTTTTACTGCAGATGATTTCCACAAATTTTTACAAAGATAAGACTGTCGAGCACAAAGGAAAGGTTTGTTAACATTTCAACATTTAGTCCGTCTATCAATTCGAAGTCTATTTGGATTCTTGACAATGTTCCCAATGCTATTTTCATTTTCATTCTAGTAGAAATCCCATGGGGTTTATTGGACGCTACAATTGGGTTTGTTTTGCACGCTGTATTGGTCAAAAATTTAAATATCTTCAATCAACATGTTCCATAACACGGGCTTTTATGAAGTAGAATCTGTTAGGAAATCAATGTACCTCAAAGTACGTGGTGTCTTTGTAGTGTGGCAAATTATGTGACGATCTATGTGGATTCAGCTGCCGAGCTTTGTTTTAATGCTTTCTTGCGAGGAGGATTATCCATTCTTCACACTGGAATTGACAATCAAGCTAACATCCTTGGCAACGTATTGCTTCTTCCTATCACGATATTGTGAAATAAGTGGCCAAATCTCGGTTCAGCTTCATTGTGGATGGAGAAACGGTACTTTTTTGTCAACCTTATTTCAGATCTAGTGACAAAGCTACTCTGTGAGTAGCATTTCACCGTGCCTAAAAGCGTCACTTACAAAAAAATAAAAATCCAACCTAGTATTCTGTAAATGCATGGCACAAGTTTTTCTGCTATGCCAACAGTCAAGAATCATGTTTTATGGCGATATGATCTTTTCCTCTCATTCAGAAATTCTACACTATTATCCAATCTCATTTGTTTTGATGCCTTGTGTTCTGCATTACATTAGAAAAGTAGCGTACATGTATTTTACATTTTCATCAAGTTAGTTTATTGCTGATGAACTGCAACATACAGGGTTATTTCCATTATACCTGCATATCTGAATGTATTATGATTCCAAAATTAGTTTAGTTCTGATGAACTGCGGTATGGTAAGTTATAATGTAATTTCCATCCTAATTTTCACACCTACATTTATTTATAAATTCTTTTTACAGGTCAAACCACCACATTAAAGTATTTTACATTTATTGTTTGGGATTTAATGCGTCATTATTTTGGCACTTGACTTCCTGCTTCTCTAAAACAGGTAGATTTGGTTACAGAAACTGACAAGGCATGTGAGGAGCTTGTTTTCAAGTTTCTTAAGGAAAAATACCCAGACCATAAGGTTTAAATTTAGTTCTGTGAGTTTTTTGCTTTCCTTTTGTTTATTTGGTAAAGTGGTTAATAGTTGTGCTCAAGTTGTGCAGTTCATAGGCGAGGAAACTTCTTCAGTTTATGGTACATCTGAATTGACAGGCGAACCAACCTGGATAATTGATCCTGTGGATGGAACAACAAATTTTGTTCACAGGTTAGTTTTCAGATCTGTCCCGACTTACAGCTTTTCATTGTTTTCTTAATACAATCTGTTATCTGCCTCCTTGCTAATCTTTTTCCGAAGTCAGCACTAAAGGGCAAAACTTAGCATGAGTCATGAATAAAGGACAAAACCAGTGCGGGCAAAGTAAAATGTGTCCCGAGGTTTCTTTCACATCAAATAGACTGACAAAATTGAGAAGAATGTAGTGAACAACACAAGCAATTTCTTTCCCAAAGGCATGTGATGGCATAAAGGTTCCAGACCACACAAAAAGGCAATGGCAATACTGCCTTGCCTTCATCACTTGCCAGTTATCTAGGAATTTGAGTCTTGAATGCATGGCAACAATTTAGTTTGTCCATTGTAGGATTCCACAAAGCAGAACAGGATGCAATGTAAAATCTTTCTTTAAATAGAAGGGGAAGCTTTCTTGTAGCTAAAACTAAATTAGACCTTGTAACTTAAGGCCACATTCTTTAGCTTTCAACAAGATATTGAAGTTTAATCTCCAGGTTTATGAGCATGCATTGCAATCGAACTAAAGAAATTGCCTGTTTTCTCATTCTTGGGTTTTAACTTTTGACACAACGCTAATCAGCACTTATATATCGACAAGAAATTTTGTATCTTTTTGACAGATGTGAGTGACCTAATCTGTGCCAAATAACATGCACTACCTCTTTTTGGCTAAAAGTAGAGACCAAAATGAATAAATACAATATAAGAGATGATTTGAATTGAAAATAATAGATAAGACTTGATAAATTGACTAATAGAAACTACTTGCAAAGCTACAACATCAATAATAATGAAAAACAACAATAGAAAACCTGCAACAGTAACTATTCATTATTCAATATACCAAATCAACACATGAGACAAATTAGAAACTTGAACAATAATTCTAAGTAGTTGTTCTAGATATGGGATTGGGTATGGTTTGAAGTTTGGGTACATAATACAATTGATTTTTTCCCCTTGGATATGTTAGAAGCCAGGGTTGTCATTGCACCAAAAGATTGACCTATCAATGCCCAATACAACCACTAGACTTATAGAATACAAAGGAGTTTGTTTAATCATGTCACGAATCTCCACGAGAAACACTGGACCATTGCTAACAATCTGTTAGAAACAATAGTCCACCAAGATAACTGAGCGGGGGGGGGGGGGGGGGGGGGGTGGGTTGAATCACTTATCCAACAATTAATACATTTATCTTCTTTAAACAAGCTTAACCATTCAACCAAAATAAACAACCATAATAAGATGCACATAGACAATTACACTAGATATGTTGACTAGGGAAACCCTTGATCAGAGGGAAAACCTTGGTGGGAATGATGCCCACAAGATGATGTAGTAATATAAATATTCCTTGTTAGAGGATGGACCTTGTTAGGAGTTTATTACAACATTTAGTACATAGAGTCCCTGTTAGGAGATTCCAATCCTGTTAGGAGTTGTAGTACAATGTATGCAAGAAGAGCCCACTGCCCAAACATGCAATTTCAACTACAAGAAGAACTCACTGCTCAAACATGCAATTTACTGTTATGTTCTTCTTTCCTTTGTTCTGTCAATCGAACTAATCACTATTAGACCTTGTAGACCAGGTCAACAACCTCGGATCCAAATATCAAACCTCAGATCACTCAACAAAACCTTGACAATAAAGTTTCCTTCACTTCCGCATTGCTCTGCTCAACATCGCATTCCGCTCTTACTGCTGCTTACAAATATCATCTACATCGATACCGTGATAAAAGAAAATGTCTTTCCTTTATACTGAGTCCATAAAACAATTCCTTGAGTCGGCTGTTAGACCTTCTGAATTAATCATTATAGGATCACATTAAGAACACGTTACACTTAGCGATAACATTAATCTTCTTCCTTGCAATTTGAATAACTTTCTGTACATGCAATATCATGACAAGCAAACTTAGCCACGTCATCACCAATATGTCTTCTTCATGTCCTCAACCTTGATTCTTAGAATAACAACTCTGCTAAGAGATATAACAAGTTTACCAGAACATGCCTCCATAAACTCTATTTTAGAACAAACATCACCAAAGCTTACATAACTTCTTCTAGACTTATCATTTTGTCTTTTGACCTTAACTGCATATATTAGATACTCAAAAGTATCTCCCATAACCTTGGATAGTTAGAATACTGAACTAGCCATTTGTACCAACTTGATCTTTCTGCTGTTCTTCTGTCGGATACCATAGAAAATTGCTATGTTGACATTAATGACAAACTCAGTCATGAATGTAACATATCATCATAGTAACATATTTACAATACTCCCCCATAGGAATATCATCAACATTCATGCTTGCAACAATCTCCCCTTTTGGCATTGATGACAACATAGATGAAAAACCTCTAGTTCCAAGAATACCAACAAAAGACTATTCATCTTTTCAAATCCTCTTCATCAATCATTCTCCCCCATTGATATACCTCGATGTGCTTTCTGTCAAGCTGTAATTCCATGCTGTACTTCTTCCGAACATACTCTACTCATGCCAAACTTCTCATTATGTTTTTCCCATAATGCAGTATTTCTCCCCAACATGTTTTTCATGCTAAACTTCTCCCCCATTGACATCAATGTCAAAGGTTTTAGCAACCAAGTTTACTGCATCAAACTCTGCAACAACTGATTCTTACTTAGCTTAAATGTCCAAAGACATTGTTCAAAACAACATCTGACAAGAGTCCTAGATGACTCTGTCCATCACAGATACTCCCCTATACAGGAAGCATCAACATTCAATCCAGAGAACAATTGTGCTCTGTTACACTGGATTGATGCACTCTTGCATGTTCTACTCTGATGTAGGAAGGGGCATAACCCCAAGCATATCTTGGAAATACTCAAAAGTCTCTTTGGGGAGAGGCTTAGTGAATATATCTGCAATCTGCTTTTTAGTGCTCACATATTCCAATCTAATTTCCTTCTCTGCAACTTTTTCTCTCAACATATGATACTTAATAGAAATGTGCTTAGGCTTCGAATGCAACATTGGATTCCTAGACATATTTACTGTGCTTGTGTTGTCACAATGTGTGACAATAGGTTCACTGATTTTTATCCTTATATCCTTCAACATCTGCTTCATCCAAACAACTTGATTGTAGTTGTTCGTTGCTGCAACATATTCTACTTCTGCTGTACTTTGTGATGTATAATCCTGCTTCATGCTGAACCAAGAAACCAATCTTACTCCAAGAAAGAAGGCTCCACCACTGGTGCTCTCTCTATCATCCGTACTGCCTACCCAATCAGCATCAGTATAAGCACTTAGAGTAAAATCATTAGATTTGTCATCCCACAATTCGAACTCTAATGTTCCCTTCAGATATCTAAATATCCTTTTGATTGCTACATAATTAATGTGCTTCTCTAGGATCAGCTTGGAATCTTGCAACAATTCCAACTACATTTGCTATATCCGGCCTTGTGTGAGTCAGATATTGCAATCCTCCAATCATAGATTTGTACTTCTTCTGCACAACAGTAGGTGTCTCATCCTTCGTAGATAATTATGTCCAGTTGTCATAGGTGTTCCAATGGGTTTGCATGTTTCCAAACCAAACCTTTTTAGTAAATCCTTCAAGTACTTAGTCGGAGAAATAAGATTCCTTCTTTATTCTGTACAATTTGCAATCCTAGAAAATATTTCATTTCTCATATCATACTCATCTCAAATTCTTTCTTCATCTTTTCTGCAAACTTCTTACTTTCCTCATCATTTCCTCCAAATATGATATCATCAACAAATATTACCAAAATCATCAAACCATTATCAATTTCTTTCCAATATAGATTACTGTCTGCCATACTTTTGCTATATCCAAGCTTTGTCAAATGGCTTGTCCAACCTTGCATACCAGGTTCTCGGTGCTTGCTTCAAGCCATACAATGTTTTCTTCAGTTTGCATACTATGTCCTTGTCATCTGTCAAAGGACAACCTTCAGGCTGTTCAATGTGCACTTCGTCTTCAAGTTTTCCATTCAGAAATGCTGACTTGACATCCATCTGATATATTTTGAATTTCTTCTATGCTGTATAGGCTAAGAATAATCTTACTACTTCTATTTTAGCCACTGGAGCATAGGTTTCTTCATAATCTATTCCTTCTTGCTGTGAGTAACCTTTACATACCAATCTTGCTTTGTTCCTTACAACTTCACCTTACTCATTCATCTTGTTCCTGAATAGTGAATACCCATTTAGTTATCTGTTAGTGAATAGATTGTCTTTTCCTACTAAAACAATAATTTAATCTATGCCCAAGGCTCGGAAAATCCAATAAAGTTTATATCAGTTGGGAAATATGGAGTATTGAAGTTTCTAAATGAAAATCCCATGAAAACTATGGACTCATCCATGCTTTTCATTCTTAAGAGCAATATGGGTTGGAAGGAGTCGATTTACAAAGAAGCCATTGAAGAAATGCGATCAGTAGAAACTGAAATCGCCGGAATGCACAAAGAACTCCTAAAGGACATACAAGTTGTTAACCCTTCGGGAATCCTGCAATTCGAAGATGGCAACATGGACTTTGAGGTCTTGATCAAGAACTTCAATGATGCTGTGACAGAAATCAAAGACAATGACACGCCTACCCTCGGAGACTTCACTACCTTGGCAAACATCGAATCGATGTTATATCTAAACAAGAATTTCATGCCGAGACAAAGCGGAAGGATTAAAGAGCTAAAATGGCAAAAGGATGCTTGCAGGTCAAAGTTACTCAGCCTGAAGAATCCTCACTCCCATGCAATGTAGGAATTCACAAACGCCTTTAGGAGCTGGAAACTGGTGAAGCAGACTATGGTGGATGGAGGGAATAGTGGCAATGGTGTTTAGTTGAAAGTACTTATTTTCTGTTTTGTTTTTCAAGTTGTTTCAAAACTGTTTCTTATTCTCATAACTGTTTCTAACCGAAAGGCTGGGCTTTAATGGAAGCCTTTTCGGGTTTGTAATGAACTATAAATGCTGGAGCATTTAGCTAGTTAGGGGTTAGATTTTTAGTAGCCAAAATATACTTTGATAAAGCTAGTATTGTTTTAAGTTAATTATCTGGAAGTAGTGATAGACAAATAGTCATATATTTGGGGATGCTTTCTTAAATGACTTGGTGCTAAAGAAGCCTTTTGAATATATATATATATATATCTATCACATTTTGCCGTGCTATAAAGCTTGGTGTTTAAAGCAGATTGAATCATAGTTACTTTGTGAGCTGCGGTGATTAGTTCTATGTGGCATCTACGGCTATTTCTTTGTTGTTCATTTTCATTTACCTTTTTCCCAAAGTTAGTTTGAATTATTGTAAAGTTCAAATTCTTTAGTTAAATCTTGCTTGTTGGTGGAAAGACTATGAGCTTTTCATTCTTTGAATCTTTGAATATGTAAATCATTACCTTAGTACCCAAGAGTACATGAGCATTCCTTACGTACTTTCTGGCAAAAAGTGTGCATTTAGTTAGTTTTGATCTTTTGAATTTATTGATAAATCTTTTGTAAAGGGAGCTGTACTTGTAAAATTCAGAGGGAAACGAATAACACAACGTTTACCCAACTGTTATGAATTTTATCGAATTTTCCGAGCCCTGGGCATAGATTAAATTGTTGTTTTAGTAGGAAAAGACAATTTGTTCACTAACAAACTTTTGGCGACTCTACTGGGGAGAGTCCTTAGAGAAAGAGGACTAAGCCCTTTGAAGTAGTAATGAATTATCATGGTCCTACCACACGATAATGTTTTTCCTATTTTGTAGCCTAATCTCAGATTTGAAGACACACAGGAAGAACAATCTCTAATTTAACTTCGGCTGCCTAGACATTACGCCAGAATAATCAACAATTTCAACAAGCATTGAATGTACTTGAAAGAGAAGAAGAGCATGTTGAACTTTTGAGAGGTGTGCTAGAAGTTCAAGAAGCGGTGGTAAATAGACTCGCCCAAGCCTCTGCAAGACCCTAAACATAAAGGTAAGAAGTAGATTTGGTTGAAAGGAGGTACACAAGAGGAGAAAGAGAAACAGGCATTTTAGATGAGAATTTTGAGCCTTTAAAGAACTTGAGTTTTCTGCCTGATTTTAACAACCTAAAGAAGAAAACTAAATCTCGTAGTAGACCCAGTTCTCCTCCCAAGCATTCCCCTCCATCACCTTTGGTGCAATCTTTACTTCCATTGAAAGCTCTGGTCCCTTCTCATTTGAACACCCAACCTTTGCAATTTGTATTACCAAGCATGGCTGTCAACCAACCATGGGGGCAGAATATAGGCCCATTGAATCTTGGAGTCAATCCTGCCATGTTGCCCAAGGGTGCAACCAAAATTTTGCCCAAGTTCAGTGGAGGTGTCAAAATTTCTATAGAAGATCACTTGAGTACTTTTCATACAGCCTGTGGAATTATAAGTGTTCCTACCCAAGAAATCGCTGTCAGATTGTTTGTTCGAATACCAACTGATGCTGTCGCTGATTGGTTCAACCATCTACCCCAACATTCTATAGCTAATTGGAATGACATGAAAACAACGTTTGAAACCAATTCAAAACCCCTGACAATGAGTGTTCTTTGTTGCTTCAGCTAAGCCAGTTGAAGAAGGAAATGCACGAACCCATGAGGGAGTTCATAGCGAAATTCAATAGATTGATCCAGAGAATCCCTGCTGCCTCTAGACCTAACAGAGAAAATCAAAAAATATTCTTTGTTAATGCGGTTCCCCCAGCCATGTTGCCCAAGGGTGCAACCAAAATTTTGCCCAAGTTCAGTGGAGGTGTCAAAATTTCTATAGAAGATCACTTGAGTACTTTTCATACAGCCTGTGGAATTATAAGTGTTCCTACCCAAGAAATCGCTGTCAGATTGTTTGTTCGAATACCAACTGATGCTGTCGCTGATTGGTTCAACCATCTACCCCAACATTCTATAGCTAATTGGAATGACATGAAAACAACGTTTGAAACCAATTCAAAACCCCTGACAATGAGTGTTCTTTGTTGCTTCAGCTAAGCCAGTTGAAGAAGGAAATGCACGAACCCATGAGGGAGTTCATAGCGAAATTCAATAGATTGATCCAGAGAATCCCTGCTGCCTCTAGACCTAACAGAGAAAATCAAAAAATATTCTTTGTTAATGCGGTTCCCCCAGCCATGTTGCCCAAGGGTGCAACCAAAATTTTGCCCAAGTTCAGTGGAGGTGTCAAAATTTCTATAGAAGATCACTTGAGTACTTTTCATACAGCCTGTGGAATTATAAGTGTTCCTACCCAAGAAATCGCTGTCAGATTGTTTGTTCGAATACCAACTGATGTTGTCGCTGATTGGTTCAACCATCTACCCCAACATTCTATAGCTAATTGGAATGACATGAAACAACGTTTGAAACCAATTCAAAACCCCTGACAATGAGTGTTCTTTGTTGCTTCAGCTAAGCCAGTTGAAGAAGGAAATGCACGAACCCATGAGGGAGTTCATAGCGAAATTCAATAGATTGATCCAGAGAATCCCTGCTGCCTCTAGACCTAACAGAGAAAATCAAAAAATATTCTTTGTTAATGCGGTTCCCCCAGATGTGAGTTTTCATCTTATTAAAGACGCAATTGTTGACTTAGTTGCTGCTCAAAGACTGGCTATCTAGTTAGAAGATGCATATTACTGCTGGTAAATGGAGAAGGGAGGTTCAATCCTCTGGAGCTGCTTCTACCTCTGCCCTTAGACCCTTTCATGCAAAGGTTAATGAATGACATGGCTATGTTGAAAAGACAACATAATAGACCTAATGGCCCTTATCAATCTCCCTATCAAGATATTGATAGGCACTAGCAACACCAGGGTCACAACAAAGCCTCGTTTCTAACAACCCCTTAGCCAAGGTTGCAAATTGAAGAAATACCTAAAGAGATAATGTGTTCTTTCCATTTGACTACAGATCACGATGGACAAACTTGCACTGATTGGTTAAGATGTGTTCAGTTGGCAAAAGATGCTCTTAGCACTGAACCACTAGTTGAAAATGAAAAGGGAGAAAATGAGAATGCAGGTACCTATTTTCTCGAGTATGAACTTGAGATAGAAAGGGGAGGCGATGCTTTTGTAACGCTCGAGGACCCTGGTTGCACCATTTAGTCTATGAATCAAAGAAATCAGAAGTCCTATACGGAAGCTAACACAATTGCCTTAGGTTCTAAAGGAAAAGAACACATGCATAGTGATCCAACAAAGAATATTGATTTCAAAGCATTATCCGGAACAGAATCGACAACTGGTATGTCTGCTTTTGACATTGTAGAATTTTGTAAATCTTCTTCCATGTCCATCTCCCTCGTGGAATACTTAAGAATGAACCCTAGGGAGTTGGATAAGCTAGTCCAATATGTGAAGGGAGGACCTGTCACTAATGCCCAATTTATTGATAATGTGATTAAAAATCAAACACCTCTGGAGAAACCAGTTTTTGTATCTGAAAGATGTATAGGGCAGATCCCTAATATGAAGCCGGTTGTTAATGCTGTTGAAGGAGGAATAGAAGAAAGAAAACTTAATCCCTTCTATGTGTCTTTGTTGCTAAATGGACAAAAACTCAACAATTGTATTATAGACTCGGGAGCTTTTGACAACATTATGCCAGCTCTAGTTGCTAAAGCTCTTGGTTTGGATCTCACTAAAACTTTTGGGCGTTGCTATTCCATGGATGAGAAGCAAGTCCCCCTCATTGGCCAAGTGAAAGATGGACAACCAGTTCTTTATGCTTGCTCGGATAAGAGGTTGAAATTAACCATCATAGTGGCTGATATCCCAGCTAGTTACGAAATGTTGCTTAGTAGAACATTTTGCAAGGACATGGGAGGAGATATCAAGATGGATTGGTCTAAGGCTTCTATTGTGATAGGGAAGAAGAAGATAAAACTAGAACTAGAGCCAAAGAATAAATACAGGGTGGTGCCTTCGGACAAGCCCAAAGCCCAGATATTATATGAAGAATGTTAGTTTGGAAACTATGTCATTTTGCCTAATGATAAACTTGAGGAAGGTAGGGGAGAAGACTGCGAGGACACCTTGTGGATTTTGGAATTTGATGGCAGTTGCTCCAATTCATGATCAGGGGCAGGAGTAGTTTTGATCTCTCCCTCGGGAGGAGTGTTTCCTTTCTCTTTTAAACTGGACTTTCGCAATACAAATAACACTGCGGAATATGAAGCCCTGCTCTTAGGATTGCAAGAAGTCAAGGCAAGAGGGATAAAACAATTGAAGGTGAAAGGTGATGTTGAACTCATCGTAAAACAGGTAAGGAATCAGTTTTCTGTGAAGAATGATAGATTGAGACACTATAGAACCCTAGTTTGGGATGAGATTGAATCTTTTGATGCTTTTTCCATAGAGTTTATACCTTGCTTGCAGAATTCTAAAGCTGATTCCTTAGTTGTCTCTGCTTCTTTATTATTGCCACATTTAGACTTCAAGAGTGATACTTATAGGATTGAAATGATCTACAGACCTAGGGTCCTAGATAATGTGAACCATTGGTAGGTTTTTGATAATGATTCACAACTAAAAGATTTTCTTGGATGTATTGGAAATTTTGTTAACATTTTCTTTGAAGGGTCGGAAAAAGATGGCAAATCAATTGGTGAAGATGTAGTGGAATTTGGAGAGGTTATTTAGTTAAAAGGAAACAAAATCCCAAAGGGGTTAGTTTCTTTGGAGCATTTGTTCGGAAGAGAGGATTACAGTGCCATCTTGAGGGAGAGCGATCACAATAAGAACCTGAAGGAGCATGACAAGATAAATAGTGGAGATGAGGAAAACCCTAAATGGATCTCTATCGACCGAACATGCTCAAAGAGAGAGAGAGAGAGAGAGAGAGAGAGAGAGAGAGAGAGAGAGAGAGAGAGAGAGAGAGAGATGGCTTGCTAAAACTTCTAGTCAAATATAAAGTGTTGTCACTTGGGGATATGAAGACTTGAATTTCAAGAATGGAGAGTTCAGGCATCACATACCCACATACCCCTAGAACCTGAGGCAACCACTTTCAGGCAAAAACTCAGAAATTATAACCCCAAGGCGTCTAAAGCAATTTTTAAAGAAGTGGAGAAAATGTTAAAAGCCCATATAATAGATCCAATTCACCATTCAACTTGGATAGCGAACATTTTTCTTGTGAGAAAGAAAAACGGTGAAATAAGAATTTGTGTGGACTTTAAGAATTTAAACCAAGCTAGTCTCAAGGACAATTATGCACTCCCCACTATGAATCACGTTTTGCAAAGAGTTGTTGGGTACTCAAGGTATAATTAGATTAGTGTTGTACCTGAAGACCAGCATAGAACAACCTTTATAACTCCCTGGGGTACCTATGCTTATAATCGAATGCTGTTTGGCTTGAACAATGTAGGAGTGACATTTCAAAGGGCAATGAATTATTCTTTTAAAGACTTGAGGGATAAAATAATTGTAATATACTTGGATTATTTGACCGTATAATTAGATTTGCAAAGTCATGTCGATGTTCAATAGGTACTCAAGGTATAATTAGATTAGTGTTGTACCTGAAGACCAGCATAAAACAACCTTTATAACTCCCTGGGGCACCTATGTAGGAGTGACATTTCAAAGGGCAATGAATTATTCTTTTAAAGACTTGAGGGATAAAATAATTGTAATATACTTGGATTATTTGACCGTATATTCCAAAACGAGGAAACATCATCTAAGAGATCTTGAGGCAGTGCAAGGCCAATGCAGACAACACGACATATCTCTCAATCCTAAAAAGTCCGTATTCTTTGTGGAAGAAGGCAAACTGCTCGGACATATTGTTTCAAAAAGAGGTATAAGAATTGACCTAGACAGAATAAAGGCGATACAACAGTTATCTTTACCCACCAATAGAAGTGATCTGAAGTCTTTCTTTGGTTAGATAAACTTCTTAAGAAGTTTTGTTCTCGAGTTCTCTGAAAAAGTAAGACATATGCTGAACATGATGAGTGAGAAACATCCTTTCAGATGGCAACAAGAAGGTAAAAAGGCTTTTGAAGATATTAAAACAGCTATTTCAAATGCTCCCATTCATTTATTGCTATGCTTCGGAACACACTCTGTCTAGTATCTTAACCCAGAAGGATGATCAGGAGAATGAGGCCCCAATTGCTTTCATGAGCGTTCCTTTGAAGAAGCATGAATTGAACTACACCGAAATGGAGAAACATGTGTTTGTTGTGGTGAAGGCAATGAAATAGTTCATGTATTATATTTTGCACTCCCACTCTATTGTATATGTACCTGAAACAACAGTCAAAGAGCATACTAACTCAGTAGGAGATCAGGATAAACAAGAGAGTAGTGTAGGTAGCCAGGATTCAAGAATATGATCTAACCTTTAAACCTACTACTTTGGTAAGGGGTCGGGGTTTGTGTAAGTTGATAGCTGAAAATAAAGGATCATCATCAAAAAACGCTGAGGTTACACTTTCTGTTTTGTTGGTAAGTTCAATTGATCCCTAGTTTTCCCATGTAGTATATTTCCTGACATATGGTGAATGTCCTGCAAACTTGATTTATAGGGAAAAACGTAACCTCAGGTTGAAAGTAGCAAAATATGTAATCTCTCAAGGCGTGCTGTATAAAAGAGGTATAGATGACACCTTTTTGAGATGTGTAGACAGTGAATAGTAGAAAAATTTGTTGAAGCTGTATCATTCAGATGTTTATGAACACTTTTCCTCTACTGTGATTGCTTTCAAAATCCTCAGAAATTGCTTCTACTAGCTAGGTATGTTTAAAGATGCCTATTCTTTTGTAAAAGATTGCGAGAAGTGCAAACTTTGCACGGGCCGTCCTCAACTAGCAGCTTTGCCCTTAAGCCTTGTAGTAATAGAAGAACCTTTCCATCAGTGGGGTTTGGATTTCATAGGTCCTTTGAATCCTCCATCTAGTGTTGGCCATATGTATATATTGACAACCACAAATTATTTCACCAAGTGGGTGGAGTCCATACCAACTAAGAAAGCTGATTCACAAGTGGTATGTAAGTTCCTGATGGAATACATATTTGTCAGGTTTGGGGTTCCTCAAAAGATAGTGGTTGATAATGCAACCTACTTTTCTGCTATGAGCACGACATATGTTTAGCTCATTTCTTAGATTATTTTCCTCAGGGAAATGGGCAAGCGAAATCTAGTAACAAAAAATTGGTTGCTATAATGAAGAAGTTGGTCAATGATAATGTTCGGAATTGGCATAAAAAACTGTATGAAGCATTATGGGCTGATCGGATTACACCTAAAAGAGCTATTGGCATGGCCCCCTTTGAATTGGTGTATGGAGTAGTCGCCCAAGTACCCTTGCCTCTAGAATTATCTGCCACAAAGTTGCAATCCGTAATCAAAGATCCTCTTTTCCGAGACTCTTTAGAGAAAAGGGTGATGTATTTGAATAAACTGGAAGAAGAAAGAGCCCACATTACCGAGCATCAAATGAGGGTAAAGCAAATTTTTGATATGAGGGCCAGGGCTCTCAACTTCCTGAAAGGAGATGAAGTCCTCTTATGGGGTAAAAGGAGAGAGCCCAAATGAATGCATGGCAAGTTCGATTCTCTATGAAAGCGGTTGTTCATTATCACAGAAGCAGTTGGTCTGAATGCTTTTTGACTAAGTTATCCAGATGGCGCTGGTCTGCCCTTCACTTACAATGGGCAGAACCTAAAATTATTGAAAATGTAATACCTCGAAGAGATCCTAATTATTTATATTCCCCCTTTTTGTCTTTCTATTTTGTTTTTGTTTGTCTTTTCATCGTTTTCTATTTTTGGTGTGTCCTTAGGTCAGTTTTGTTCCAGCATTCTGAGTTCTCTATGTACTCTGCGTACATAGTCCCCAGTCAGAGCCCTTGTTAGCCTTAATTTGAGTCACCATATTTTAAACTTTCTTCGGTTTCCTTTGAAGTCCGAAGTCATACATTGAACAAGCCCTTCTTGGTCTCATATCTTACGAATATCACCGATCCTTGCAAATAGAGATTAATTCTATGATGTCCGTCGCAACTCTCGTGTCTTGAACCTCTTTGAACCTCTTTGAACCTCGGTTCAAAGTAGTTCAACCAAAGGTTTTGATACTAATTATTTTTTGCAGGTGGGACCTGCTGAGCATAATGAAGATGTTTGTTTGAACCTCTTTGAACATCTTTGAACCTCAGTTCGAAGCAGTTCAAAGTAGTTCAATTGCTGAAGATTTTTGAGCAAGCATTAATGATTCTCCAAGGACGACCGGTTCTTGAGAAACTAATTGAGATGTTAGAAGTAATGATTGGAGATCGTGTTTGATTTAATTTTGTTTGAGACATGAGATCGATTGTCATCATGATTCAAAAAGGCAAATCTTTTGTATGGGAGTTGGATTATTTGTCAGAAATTTGTAATTATTGCAAGGACACTCGTGAAGGATGATCATTTAATGAAGGTGTCTTATCACAATTTCGAGCGTGCAAATCAAGCCACAATGAAATCGCCATGAATACCCCATAATGAGGCGGTACTTTTGCCAGTATGTCTCCTTTCCTTTTAAAGTATGAGTTTCCTGTTTCATTTGTTTTATCATGCGAAAGGGCGAATTGAAGGAGCAATGATAAGCGAAGAAAAGAGGTCTGGTTCTCTCTCAGCAGGTTATAGGTGAGAATACAAGAAATCCCTTGCTCTTCCCTTTGTGTGTGTTTCGAAGAACAAAGCAGTGTTGGGCTTTTATTTCCTTTGTTCAAAATGAAGTCTGTTCTACATTTCTTCGGGAACATTTCTAGTTTAGAGTATAGGAGGCCTGTCATTTCTGATACTAATTTGGAGGGTGTCAAAGTTGAGAAGTTGCAAGGAAATTTTCTTGAGCAAGATGACAAAGTTAATGGTTGTCTAGAGATTTTAACAAGTGGTTTGATTGAAGTTGTGTCTTTTCTCTCTGCCCTTTTGAGTCCTGAGTTAATCTAGTTATGCATTGACCACTATGATGTGAGGACTAAGAGCATTTTGAACAAAGATGGAGAACCAGTGTTGTCCATCTCTAGGGAGACTATTTCATCAGTCTTGCGTTTGCTTGAGTGTACCTTTGCTGCTTTTAGCCCTATCCAGTCTCTAGTTGAGTATCAGGTTAGTCCAGACAAATACCATAACATGATGGCTAGGAAGTGGATAGAAACAAATTATAAAGGTAGTTCAAGACTTCCCAAAATAATCACCAAGGATCATATGAAACCTTATGTTCACGACCTCATGGTCTTATTGCATCGGGTTAAGGGTTCTTCGAATGTTTTTCTCTTTGAAGATTGGATGTATCATTACGTAGAAATCATTTGGAGGAAGAACAACTCTTGGATTGGGCAGAATTGATAGCCAATTCAATGAGAAATCAGCTAAAACATGCTAAGCTGTCTAGAGAAGATTTCTACATGTCTTCCTATCTGACCTATTGCATTGCTTGTGTCAGCAATATTACTTCTCTTCCTCATGAAACTTGGAGTGAAGATGTAACTGTCTACCAATATTGTCCTTTGCTCCAAAGGGATAGAGTGTTGGAGGATTTTAGGAAAACACATGATGTGTTGATAGAAAGTGTGCACTTGAACCTCAAAAAGGCACCAATGCCGAGGGTATCCACGGAGGCCCAAAAGCTAATTCAAACTTATGGGAGCTATTTTATTCAATTTCCTAAGTTCACATACTTAAGAATGGGGAGATTTGAAGAACCAGTGAAACTGCCTCGGTATGCCCTTGATTGTTTTATCATAGTTGTGATTTGTGGACAATTGTTTTCAGTCATTAAAGACAATCTACCTTAGGAAGCCTGGGAGTCTGTTTTCCCCATTAAGCTTGGTCACTTAACCTGTAGTAACATGATTAATGCCTTAGTCGTTGGAAGCAATTTGCTCAGTTTCAAATTTGGATCCTACCAAGGAAGGAGAAATATCGACAGCAAAGGTTTCACAGCTAATGTACTTGGTTTGAAGGGTCAATCACCTATGGTTTCACATTTAGAGGACCTATGGCAAGATTGTAATGATGAGGAAGAAGTGATAAAAAAGGATCATCCAAGATTAACAATCTCACAACTTAATTCTCTCAAATTGAGGTTTCAATTGGAAGGAGTAGTAGAGGATGGTTCGGATATTGTTGAACCGGGATGGGAAGAAGCAAGTGAGCTAAAACAATTGGAGGTAGATTGGAATCAAGGGGAAGAAGATATAAATTTGAGGACTAGATCTATTCTTACTCACATAGATAACTGGTTGAGGAGAAGAAACATGAAGGTTGTCAATGAAAAACAAACTAGAAAATCTCCAAAGAAGGTTTCTTTCTTTGAAACATTGACCTCTGACATATCAATTTCGTCTCATGTTGCAGGTAGTACTGCGGCTCCCAATAAGCTTAAAAGAACACCGTCTTCGAAACAAACCACCGCCCCTAGGACCAGGTCCAAGACTATATCCAAGGCACTCATGCAGTAGGATATTCAAAAAGAGAAAATGATGGCTCAAGGACAAGGTCTAGGAGAAGAACTCAGCTTCTCGGATACTTAAGATGGTGCTGTGCAGTTAGTAGAAGCGCCTAGGTTGGATCAAGTCAAGGGATGACCTACTCCTACTGTTCCATTATGGCCATCTAATTCAGTTAGCAAGAAACGAACCTTGCAACTTGTGTCCACACTTGTTAAAGATATTGTCACCAAGTATGCAACTCGTGGTTCCAAGAGTAAAAAGATTAAGAGTGATGCGTGCCTGATCAAAGATCTAGTGACCAGAAGGGTAACGACAGAAGTGGCTACATACAAATAGAAAGATGAATCCGGAGAAATTGATGCTGAAGGCTTTAAGGTCACCATTGTAGAATTAGGGGCCATTACTAGGGACACTAGTCATCATTTCTTCAAATTCTGTGGACCATATGCTGACTCAATCAGAAAGGGATAGCAAAGAGAAGAAAGAGTTAAAGGCATTGGTAATCATCATGGCAGCTAATATAGATTCATTAATGAATTTAGGTTCCCTTCTATTGGTCCAGACCCCATAGTCTTTTGATCCTAATTTCTTAGACAACTAGCAGTTGGTTAAATAGATGCAAAGGGGCAAATTGCTCTTAGACGTTGTATAGGATTGGGTGGCATCCATTGTAAAAGAAGGCGGTAAATTCATTTTGAATTTTACCACCACATACGTGGAAGAAGTGCTGTTAGGTGAGATTCAAGCCCTCGTGCTAGTATGGGAAGCTGATCAGAATCGATGCCAGGCCATTGTGTTCCAAGTTCATGAAGTTGAGAAATACAGAGTATTGAAGTTTCTAAATGAAAATCCCATGAAAACTGTGGAATCGTGTATGCTTTTCATTCTTAAGAGCAATATGGGTTGGAAGGAGTCGATTTATAAAGGAACCATTGAAGAAATGCGATCAAACTGAAATCGTGGGAATGCACAAAGAACTCCTAAAGGACATGCAGGTTGTTAACCCTACCAGAATCCTGTAATTCGAAGATGACAACATGGTTTCCGAGATCTTGATCAAGAACTTCAATGATGCTGTGACAAAAATCAAAGACAATGACACACCTACCCCCAGAGACTTCACTACCCTAGCAAACATCGAATCGATGTTATATCTAAACATGAATCTCATGCTGAGAGAAAGTCGAAGGATTAAAGAGCTAAAATGGCAAAAGGATGCTTGCAGGTCAAAGTTACTCAGCCTAAAGAATCCTCACTCCCATGCAATGCAGGAATTCACAAGTGCCTTCAAGAGCCATAAACTGGTGAAACAAACTGTAGTAGATGGTGGGAATACTGGCGGTGGTGTTTAGTTAAAAGCAGTTATTTTCTATTTTGTTTTTCAAGCTGTTTCTTGTTCTCGTAATTGTTTCTAATTGAAAGGCTGGGCTTTAATGTAAGCCTATTCGGGTTTGTAATGAACTATAAATGCTAGAGCATTTAGCTAGTTAGAGGTTAGATTTTTAGTAGCCAAAATATACTTTGATAAAGCTAGTATTGTTTTAAGTTAATTATCTAGAAGCAGCGATAGATAGATAGTCATATATTTGGGGATGCTTTCTTAAATGACTTGGTGGTAAAGAAGCTTTTTAAATATATATATCTATCACATTTTTCCGTGCTATAAAACTTGGTGTTTAAAGCAGATTCAATTATAATTATTTTATGAGTTGTGGTGATTAGTTTTGTGTGACATCTACTGCTATTTCTTTGTTGTTCATTTTCATTTACCTTTTTCCCAAAGTTCGTCTAAATTATAGTAAAGTTCAAATTCTTTAGTTAAATCTTGCTTGTTGGTAGAAAAACTAAGAGCTTTTCATTCTTTGAATCTTTGAGTATGTAAATCATTACCTCAGTACCCAAGAGTACATGAGCGTTCCTTATGCACTTTCTGGCAAAAGTGTGCATTTAGTTAGTTTTGATCTTTTGAATTTATTGATAAATCTTTTGTAAAGGGAGCTGTACCTGTAAAATTCAGAGGGAAACAAATAACACAATGTTTACCCAACTGTTATGAACTTTATTGGATTTTCCGAGCCTTGGGCATAGATTGAATTGTTGTTTTAGTAGGGAAAGACAATCTGTTCACTAACAAGTTCCTATCACATTCTTGTCTGCTGGTCTGGGGACCAATTCCCATGCTCTTTTTTTACTATCTGATCCAATTCTTCTTTCATAGCTTGTTTCCAATAATTATCTTTGCATGCTTCATCTGCATTCTTAGGTTCAACTTGAGATATCAAGAATAGTTCTTCATTGACGCTTCTTCTTGTCATCACACCTTTGTCTTTGCTTCCGATGATTTGCTTGGATGGGTGATTCTTTATCATATTCTTTCCTGAAGTAGGAGTTGCTATCTCAACTCTTGGCTCTACTGAAGGTTCCGAGCTTTGTTCTTGCTTTGGTTCTCTTGCATTCTGCAAATCATTGTTAGTCTCAAGAAATACCTCATCATTCTTTGGCTTAGTAACAACAACATCATCTGAATTGTAATAAACTATTCTCTCTTGTATCCTGAATTTCTCATCAATTCTTACATTTACACTTTCCATAATAGTCTTAGTTCTCTGTTTATAACATCTATAAGCCTTGGGACTTCCAGGGAGGTCACCCATCCTAGTACTACCCCAGCATGAGCGCAGTTAACTATGAAGTTTCCTCCATGGTTAAACCCAAAGCTTGCAACCGCATATGCTTAACCATGGAGGAAACTCCGTAGTTAAGCGCGCTCAGGCTGGGGTAGTATTGGGATGGCCCTTGTGAGCATCACCTAGATCCAATGAGTGCTAAGTGTTCCATTTATTCTCATGAGAGATGGATTCATGTTGAATCACTACTCATGAAATATGGGTCAATGAGTTTGACTCAAAAATCACATAGTTAAATCATGATAGCAATATTACAATTTGACTTGCTATTTAAATTATCTCCTACTTATCAATCTATAAGCCTTGCTTTTCAACGAATAACCAAGAAACATACCTTCATCACTTATAGCATCAAACTTACCAATATCATCATGTCTTTTGAAATAACACTTACCCCCAAAAATTCTGAAATACTTAACTGTAGGTGAGTGACCAAACCACAGTTCATAAGGGGACTTGTTTGTGTCTTTCTTGACTTACACTCTGTTTATAGTGTAGACTTCTGTATTCACAACTTCTCTCCAAAATGTCTTTGAAACATTGTTCTCAACTAACATAGCTCTTGCAGCTTCTGTAACCGATCTATTCCTTCTCTCTGCAATGCCATTCTGATTCCCGTTCTGCAAATCATTGCTAATGATAACTTTCACATTTTTATGGTTAGCCTTTGGATCAACAATAGTTACCAAAGCTATCTCTTCTACTACTTCCTTTTCCTTAACCAGTTCAAGCTCATTATTTTTATCACAATCATTCAAGAATCTTTTCATACTTGCTTTAAATTCTTCATCTTCATCAGAAAGTGAACTTCTTCTAGTTTTCCTTATTCTCTTAGGGCATGTAGATGAAAAATGACCAAACTCATTACATGTCCAACAAGCATAAGTTTTCATACCTTCTGGCTCTCCTTTTGTAAGCAGATCAATACCTTCCTTTATCTTTATGTCTTCTTCGACTTTGGACTTATCTTTTCTTGAGCTTCTATTCTTTTGTATACAATAGAAGGATTTTGGATCTGAAAACTCAATGCTCTGTTCTTTACACAAATCTGATAACTCACCAAGAATTTCCACCATTTGGGTGTCAAAATTTCCTCTGTCAGATGTAAGACTATCTTTCTTAAACATGCTTGCCATGGATCTGCCAAAGTTGTTAAACTTTATCTTCAAGGACCTAATGCTCTGATACCAATTGTTAGAAACAATAGTCCACCAAGATAACTGAGAGGGGGGGGGGTGTGAATCAGTTATCCAACAATTAATACATTTATCTTCTTTAAACAAGCTTAACCATTCAACCAAAATAAACAACAACCATAATAAGATGCACATAGACAATTACACCAGATATGTTGACTAGGGAAACCCTTTGTTAGAGGGAAAACACGGGTGGGAATGATGCCCAGAAGATGATGTATTAATATAAATATTCCTTGTTAGAGGATGGACCTTGATAAGAGTCTATTACAACATTTAGTACATAGTCCCTGTTAGGAGATTCCAACCCTATTAAGAGTTGTAGTACAGTGTATGTAAGAAGAGCCCACTGCCCAAACATGTAATTTCAATTACAAGAGGAGCTCATTGCTCAAACATGCAATTTACTATTATGTTCTTCTTTCCTTTGTTTCGTTAACCGAACCAATCACTATCAGACCTTGTAGACCAACTCATGAACCTCGGATCCAAATATCAAACCTCAGATCACTCAACAAAACCTTGGCAATGAAGTTTCCTTCACTTTTGGACTGCTCTGCTCAACATTGCATTCTGCTCTTACTTTTGCTTACAAATATCATCTACATCCATACCATGATAAAGGAAAATGTCTTTCCTTTATATTGAGTCCATGAAACAATTCCCTGAGTCAGCTGTTAGACCTTCTCAATTAATCATTTTAGGACCACATTAAAAACAAGTTACACTTGGTGATAATACTAATTTTTCGCCTTGCAACTTGAATAACTTTCCATACACGCAATATTATGACGAGCGAACTTAGCCACATCATTACCAACCTGTCTTCTTTATGTCCTCAACCTTGATTCTCAGAATAACAACTCTGCTAAGAGATATAATCAAATTTACCAAAACATGCCTTTGTAGACTCTATCTCAGAATAGACATCACCAAAACTTACATAACTTCTTCTAGACTTATCATTTCATCTTTTGACGTTAACTGCATATACTAGATAATCATAAGTATCTCCCATAATCTTGGATAGTTAGAATACTCAACTAGCCGTCCGTACCAACTTGATCTTTCCATTGTTCTTCTGTCAGATACCACAGAAAACTGCTACGTTGACATCAATGACAAACTCAATCATGAATGTAACATATCATCATAGTAACATATGTACAATACTCCCCCATAGGAATATCATCAACATTCATGCTTGCAACACAATCCCCCTTCCAACATTATGGGCTGTGGCTTGTATAGATTCGATGTATTATCCCTAATTGGATATTATCTCAAAACCGTTGAATGAATCTCAGAAATTTTAAACGAATAATTTAATGCAATGCATTTTAGGGTTCATTAACAAAAAACTTCATTGCAATCAATCTCCAGCTGAAATACATTTTCAGAAATAATGTTTCATTGAAGATCTCCAACAAAAAGACCAAGAAATCCAATTGTAGATACAATAACTATAGTAAGATTGGATTGCATAAAAAATGAACCCGGAATACAATGTGAAACATCTGTGTGTTGTCTCCAACTGACAATGGGCTTCTGTCCACTGCCTAAGCTTGAGGGTTTCCATTTTCTCACCTACTAAAAGCTGAAACTTTCAAAATTAACTCTCTAGAGAGAAAATGAAATCGAAATCACAAATTCAAGTATGTTGTAAATGGGCTCACTCTTCCTCTTTTAAGCACAAGTAAGGGGCTCTTCACACTCCCCACTTATGGAAATAAAGTGCTCATAAATAATAAAGTGACATTAGAATATAAACTTAAGTTATAGTCATTTTAAAATAATTTTTTTAAATCTCCAGGCATTAAAATCTCTGACCAGAAGCACTCAGATACACGTGTAATAGCTAGTCGGAAAGGTCTCAACAAGACGCTCGTAGTCCTATGCCAAGAATGTTGAGTCTACTGACTTACTAAAAAGTATCTCTAACCCTAGATTCACGAATCCAAACAACAATCAATTGGATATTCGACGTCCAAAACATCTAATTTGTATACTCATTTGGGTCAACCTACCATGCACTGCTTTTATAAAAGGAAATGCTCACGACTCAATTGAGTACCTCACTCCAACTATAACTTCACACACTTCTAATATCGTGAGGTGGTGGGAGCTCAACAATATACCAATCTTCAACGAGAATGGAATGCAACAAATTGCTCCCAACTCCTTGATGTGTAACCATCCATGTGAATGCTCCACCTGGATCTAAATTGTAAACCTCTGTAATATCCTTGATATGAAAATCTAGCTCTTGTAAAATCTGCGCCAATGGAGATGATAGACCCTGATCACTAGGTCAGCATGTTGGAAATGGTGGGGCAATCTAACAATACATGTCACATGAGTGAATATCTCAATAGGGAGCGACTTAGAAAGCCAACTTGTTGTACCTACATCAACTATGCAAGTACATATGTCATCCTACTATCCAAATCTCACTCACACAAAGAATCCATATAAATTAAAATAAGCCCAAGGTGGTCATTAGATTCCTATTGCTTATCTAACCTCATCTGTGATAACCCTGATATCAAAATCTAGCTCCTGTAAAATCTGCTCCAATGGAGATGATAGAGCCTGATCACTAGGCCAGCATGTTGGAAATGGTGGGGCAATCTAACAATACATGTCACATGAGTGAATATCTCAATAGGGAGTAACTTAGAAAGCCAACTTGTTGTACCTGCATCAACTATGCAAGTACATATGCCATCCCACTATCCAAATCTCGCTCACACGAGGAATCCATATAAATCAAAATAGGCACAAGGTGATCATTAGATTCCTCTTGCTCATCTAACCTCATCTTCACCATGCCAAAACTGGTCAAGTCCATCAATGGAACCTACCCAAGCTATACTGCTAACTTTGCCAATACTCAGGTCCCAAAACAAATTGCTCTCATATCCATTGGCTATAAGAGGATACAAACCTCTAAAGGAATCTACGATCTCACAACCACATCCAATCACTGCAAGACCCCTATGGATGTGCTGACTCTGCAATTAACCTAGTTGGCAGCAACCAACACCATAACTACCCTGTAGACCTATATTTGCATGTGATCTATGTGACATAGAAGTAATCAACCCATTTGAATACATATCGCTATAGTGAAAAATTGACTGGTGTCCCTGTAAGTAATCTCCCATCACCACCTGATCCGGATACTTGCAACCTTCAATCCCATCTTGTTGAGATGGCAAACCACCATCCCACAACTGATGATACCAACTCTGAGCCAAACCATATTTGTGCCTCATCAAATCCTCCTCACATGGATCAAACGAAAAGTGACGAGCACTCCTCACTGTATAGTCACATTGCATAACCTCAACTTGCATCAATGGCTCATCATAAAGTTCAATCTGTCCACTTGAAGTGAATGAATCCTTCTCAACCTAATCAACCCTTGTGTTATGTCGAATAGCCTCAGATTCTTGGACCCGAGCAATATCCGCAAGAGCAATGTCATCAACAAATTGAAGGTGAGAAAGTGAGGGTAACCCATTATCCCAATGCCAATCATGAATAGAATTTTGAGAAATTTGACACTTGATGAATCTCCCTAAGCCCTCTGCTAGAATAATAAAGAGATAGAGGGAGAAAGGATCACCTTGGCGTAGACCCCTAGAGGTACTAAAAAATTGGGAAAGCTGACCATTAAGAAGAACAAAGAAAGATGTAGTTGTAATGCAACTCATAGTCCAACTTATCCACTTTGACCTAAAGCCAAAGGCAAGAAGAATATTCTTAAGGAAACTCCATTTAACTCTATAAACATAGACTCCCTTGAACTAGCCATAGAGTGAATAGCTTAAATAGCAATAACAACCCCATCTAAAATTTGTCTTCCTGCAACACAACGTCCTTGTTCTTCTATGATAATAGTAGGTAGCCACCTTTTGAGCCTCTTAACAATCAGCTTAGTAATAACTTTGTAGACCACATTACACAAAGCAATAGGCCTAAAATACTCCAGTTGATTAGCCCCATCTTTTTTAGAATAAGAGCCAAGAAGGTAGAATTCAAGGCCTGAAGCATTTGCTTGATAGAAAAGGATTCCCTAACCACCTCCAACAAATCGTGATTAATATTAGCCTGAAATTCTTGAAAGAATTCAACAGGAAAGCCATCAGGACCAAGGGTTTTTCCTCTATGCATACCAATGACCACCTCCTTCAACTCAGCTAAAGAGAGCGGTTGCGAAGAAAATCATTCATTTCTTGGGTAACAAGAGAGGGAATACAAGACAAAATAATAGTCTTTTCATTTATCGAGGGGGAAGAGTCCTCAAAAAAGAGGGTAGAAAAGTACCTGGTGGCTTGCTCGAACAAAGTAGGTAAGGAAGACAACTAAAGATCTTCAAAGTTAACCAAAGAAGAAATATAGCTCTGATTCTGTTGAGATTGCACCATTTTATGAAAAAAGGTAGTGCTCCTATCACCCTTCTAGAGACAATCAACATTGTCCATTTGCTTCCAGTATATCTCCTCATGAAGCTCCCATTCCTCCAGATCTTTAGAGGCATGGGATTCAGCTTTACCCAAAGCCTCAAAGAAATCAAGATTCCTAATCTTCCTGGTAATGACATCAAGATGCTTATGAGCTTTACCTTTCATGGTATGAATATTGCCAAAACATTCTCTATTCCATTTTTTGAGCCACCTCTTGACATATTGAAGCTTTTAGAGAAAGAATACTTAGCGGTACTATAAGCAAGGGCATCATCTCTCCACCAGCCAACCACAAGATCATAAAGAGAGGAGTTACGAAGCCACATCCACTGAAACTTGAACGAAAGATTCTTAGGAATAATCACTCTAGTAGCAAAAAGTTTAATTGGCCAATGATTCGAACCCCGCCAGTCTAGAATTTCGAAGAGATATTAAGAGAGCCACTAACCTAGAAGCGGGAAACCAAGCATCTATCCAAATGTTCAGAGATAGCAAATCTTCTATTATTCTAGATAAGTGGCCCATTAGCTTGCTTGATATTAGAAAGATGCAACTGTTTAATATTTTGACAAAGAAGATTAGAGGAAGGTCCCAACCCAGCTAAACTAACCTTCTTCTCTTCAAGACTTAGAATTGAATTGAAATCTCTTACTAAGACCCAAGGATGGTAAGGATGACAATTTCTTACATACCGAATGTGTGACCAAAGTCCCACCTTTCCCACACAGTCCACAAGCGCATAAACATTAGTAATTAGACCCACCTCACCAGAATCCAAAGAAGAGACCACCAAAGAAAGGGCAGAGTGAGAAAGTATCCAACTAAGAGGAGAGATTTTCCATGGATCCCAAAAGATAGCTAGACCACCAACACTCCCCATAGCACCTATATACTGGCACTGTCCATGAGGCCAAATGCTAGGGGCACATTGGACCAAAGACTCAACTGAAAGCTTAGTCTCCTAGACACAAAAGATATCTTGGGAATGATCAATCACCAAGTTATGAATAGCCTTTGTCCAGGGATGTGCTATTCAACCCCGAAACATTCCATGAGAGAACAATCATCACTGAGTAGAGTGGGGGAAATGAGCATCCAAGGGTTTCACAGCCCCAATGGATATCAACACATCTGCTATTTTGATCTTCTCCTAATCCTTTTTACTCCCACTCATAAAGAAGTAAAAGAAACCTCCTAAAAAGGTCTTTGCATCAAACCCAAAGGTGGAGGAGACCCCCTTACCCTTCCTAGATGCCAACACATCCTTAACCAAGTCTGCCAAAACTATGTCATTATCCTGAGGCACAATAGGAGTCACCAAAGCTCAGATGGCGACTCTGCTGGGGAATTACATTTAATGTTGCCATAAATAGTGAATTATTAGAGATCTGTGTCCCCTTGGGTAGAGTTGCAAATATTTCATGAGAGGATTCCCGTGGGTCTGAAAGTTGTTTACATTTTGCTTGAAACTATTAAGTGGAGTAATTGTGATTATCCACTCAGCAAATTTATTCCCATTCTGATAGGGTGGGTGGCAACTCAAAAAGGTTTTAACCAGTGTCAAGATTCAAGGAATTTATTGTTTCAAAATATGGAAAAGAAAAATACACGGGCAAATGTGAGGAAAAACCCAGGAATCAAGTTACAAATTGATCTCCCTCCTAGAGGATGACAGAACTGGGCTGTAAAGGGAAATCAGATGCAGAAAGGAAGTTATTCACAAGAGCAACTAGTAGGGAAAGATAACATTCACCATTCTACTGTTGAAAAAGTGCCTTTCTCGAAGGGCCCGAGATCTCATCCAATTTTGTTTGATGATGATTTCTATAATACCTCTGAAATGATATGTCAGGAAAAGGTTGTGCAACCACATGTATTTAGTCTTGAGGATAGGACTAGTAACAATCTTTTTCAGCGTAGTACAAACCCTTTCATGTCAGATTATTCCCCTGAAAAGGTCAGACCTAGACACTTAGAACCTGAAAGTTTCAATGATGAGAAAACATCTAGGTCTGAGTTCACTATCCCTGATCCTTATGAGATTGAAATTTTGAAAGCATAGCTTGCTGAGCAAGAAGCTATAAATAGGAGATTTCAAAAGGAAAGGGAAGAGAAGATCACGAAGGCATATATGAAGAAAAGCAAGAATTACTTAGGAGAATCGCTGCTATGAAGAAGAAAAATGAGATAGCAGCTAGTGCCTGGCAGCCTGAGATTGTGGGGCAAGTTGAACAGCTTAAGAGGCAAGAGCAGAATTTGTTGGAAACTCAGAGAATGAATCTAGAGGGACCTGTAATACAGAAAATTAGGAACTATACTGCTCTAGAAGTTGATAACAATAGAGTAAAAAATGTGGAACCTGTTATAAGGGCTAAGGACAAAGGAAAACAAAAGGAGATTGGCATTAAGATCAATGAGCCAGTGAAGACAGTTCAGATCCATGATTCCATGTCACTTTCTGATATTGAATTGGAAAAGAGAAGGAAAGAAAGGGATGCTTTAGCCAAGAGATTGGAGATTGTAGAAAGTGAGGCTGCTATAGCTAAGATGAACAATAAGATCAAGTTCCTGGAAATTACCATGAAGCAGTCTGCAGTTACGCCTAAAGATGATGATGGATCTAATGATGCGAATCAGAATACTACTAAGGTACCTGTTTCTTTCTTGTCTTCATCTTCACTAAAAGTAGATCTTGCTAATCACCCCAAGATTGATTTACAAAGAAGACCTATTCAATTAGAAGGCTATAGGCAAATATGTTTTGATGGAATCCCTGGTTTGCCGAATCCTATCTCTTGCGAAGACCATTTAAGGAGTTTTCTTGATATGATGAGTGATTATGAGGTTGAAGCTGAAGATGTCATTATGAAGTTGTTTGTTCAATCATTAACTGAAGATGCTAGAGAATGGTTCAAGAGACTACCTGAATCGTCTATTGTTGATTGGAAAGATATTGAGTATTGTTTCAAAGAGCAATATGGTGACAAGAAAAATCAGAGCTGTATCTTGAGTGAATTCAATAATATTAAGAGGTTGCCTAATGAATCTGTTACTGAATTTAACACAGAAGTTCTGATTTTTTACTGTAATCACACTGCTAATGGCTTTCCAAAGCTGGCGTCAGCTAGTACAGGTTGTCTATGCTCTAAATTTATCCTCCAAGTGCCTAAAATTGACTTCTGAGACTCCTGTTGTTGCTGTAGATGGAAATACAGACTCACTGGGGTTGTAAGACAGCCATAGAGGTTTCTTCTTTGCTGACAAATGATTACCAAACTACCACACATGCATCAGCAATTCAATCTTCTACTTCTGATTTGCACCTCCAGAATTACCGACGTCAGCTACAAGATAAGATGTACGTCCACCTGGAATTGCTGCTCTATTCTGGATGGTACAACTAGATGGAAAAACTACTGCAGCACCCCAAACTAACAGCCTCCAACCTCAGATCTGCAATAGACCTCAAATTCTGTCCAAGCCCTAACTGAAATACTGAATTCTACGCAATATGAGGCATTAGTTCAGTCTTGGGAAAGTACAACTGCTGTGAATGATTGGTAATTTCACAAACTTGCTGGCACTGATCCGATCTGTTGTTCTGATGTGAAAATTCCTGCCTTTTCCTTCAACAAATAATTACATCATCAAAATTCAGTCCCACACTGCCCTATTTAGCTGACAATTCAATGTGAAGCCCCGTTGTAGCCAAGTTAGGTAGATGTCCAGCTTGCTGGCTTCAAGAGTTTTTATTCTTGAAGCAAAATATGCTACAACTCTGCAAATCAGAGTTCTCCCTCAATTCTGGAGTGAAAACAAATAACCTGGACAATGAAAAATGAGCTCCCACAACATGTTTTATTCACTTTTATTTTTTCCTCTAACCCAAATTTTGAGTTAGGGTTTCTTTCGCCCCTTTTAATAATTAAATAGCTTTATTTTACTATGCCTCCTTATATCAGTTGAATTACAAGGGGTAATTCTCCATTACTTTATTTGTCCCCTCTCATTAAAATAACATTTTTTGCTTTATTAACTATGCAAAGGGGCCCAATGATTGATTATAACTTATTCCCTCGTAAAGTGATTATAATATGACTTTATGAAGTCCAAACTTAGGAAGTATTTAAATATTTCCTTATTATTTAATAAAATCTAATTAGGAGCTCAGAATCGAGATCTGTCTAAAATGTTGTGATCACCTATTCTATCTGAACCTTTGCAAGCCAATTGTAGTTCCTCCTATTGGGTAAATATGTACAAAATGGGATATTTAGCCCACAATTTTTGAGAAATAATCTCTCCTTTCAGTTTAGGGGAGGCGTGTTTCTTATTGCTACTAAGTCAACTAGAACTTATAAAAGTGGATGTTTCACATATTACTTCCTCTTTCTTCAAGAGGACTTTCACTTTCATAAAAACACACTCTACAAACTAATGACCTTTTACAATTTCACCTCTAAGTGCTAGTTGGAGCAATAATACTAATAAACTCAGAATTAACCAAAAGATTAATTGGTAAGTGTACCAGTTCCTATTAAGATAATATCTTATACTTTCTATAATAGTCAACTACTTGTCTGTAGTCCGTCTTTCAGTCTAGATAGGAATGTTTCCTATCCCGTTTCTTTTTTCTTCAGTCCAGATAGGAATGTTTCCTATCCTATCTCTAGTTTTGTTTCTAATTCCGTCTTTAGTCTACGTTGTTTTTTTTAGAAACAATGTCCTTGTAATTCTTTATAAGGAACACATTTGTTCCTCTGTTTATCAATCAATCATCCGGAAATCCGTTAATTTGCCAACTCTTCTTGAATCTTGTAATATGGTATCAGAGCCATGATAAGGAATTTTTCAAAAAATTTATAATTTCTTTTGAAATTATTTGCACACCACGACAATTGTCTCTTTTTTGCAGCCTCCTGGTCTGCAAAATCCGTGCTTGTATCCTTGGGAAAGCTCGCAATTTTTTTCTGCAAATCGCGTCCAAATCACACGTGTTTGAAGCAACTCGCGTCCATATATTTTCCAGCTCATTTGACAGCAAAATCGCGATTGTAGGGTCAAGGATTAGTTCGTTTTGTTTGCATTCTTCATCATTTGCGCTCTCCCTGAAAAAAATCTGCCATTTTTATCAAGAAATCTTAAGTTTTTCCAAGCCTTTTTCAGCCAGGGCCATTTTTTTTCGAAACCCTAATTTCTGGGGTCGTAAAAATATTTTGTTTGCAGATTCTTGATGGGTTTTTCGAGAGCTCAACTGGGTTGTCGTCCATTTTTTCTGGGTGCCTCGATTTTTGAGCCAGCGGATCCAGAAAACGACAGCAGATTCCTTCTGGGTTTTTCGAGCTATCTTCTGGGTCTTTCGTATTTTTGCCTCAAAGAACGTGCCTTCACAGATTTTCATAGTTTTTCATTGAAAAACGTGCCATGGCATCTCTGACAAATATTCTATTGGAACATAATTCCAAATTCAATGGTCGCAATTATGGAACCTGGAAGCAGCGCATCATCGCAATCTTCGAATATCGAAACACCGATCAACTTGTTTTGGGTGTTACGCAGCATCCGACTTCTCCGGGTCCTGATAAAGGCGAAGCTGCATTTTTCGCCTTCTGAATTTGTTTATGAGAATTTGGGTTTGTTGATTTTCTCCTCAAAAATCATTTCAAGTTGTCTGTAATAAGCAAGGTTGTGTGAGATTCTGGGTTTGTTGATTTTCTCCTCAAAAATCATTTCAAGTTGTCTGTAATACGCAAGGTTGTGTGAGATTTTGGGTTTGTTGATTTTCTCCTCAAAAATCATTTCAAGTTGTCTGTAATACGCAAGGTTGCGTGAGGTTCTGGGTTTTACCGTTTTTTCCACAAAAACGAAGTTTTGTAATTGCAACTTATTTTGAGTCATAGCACTCTTCTGGCAATGCTTCTTGGTTTCAGCATTTTGTAGATCCAGGGAGGGTCTCAATTATCCTAGAATGTTCCGACATCCGTACGTTGACCATTAAGGGAGGGTATTAAGATAATATCTTATACTTTCTATAATAGTCAACTACTTGTCTGTAGTCCGTCTTTCAGTCTAGATAGGAATGTTTCCTATCCCGTCTCTTTTTTCTTCAGTCCAGATAGGAATGTTTCCTATCCTGTCTCTAGTTTTGTTTCTAATTCCGTCTTCAGTCTACGTTGTTTCTTTTAGAAACAATGTCTTTGTAATTCTTTATAAGGAACACATTTGTTCCTCTGTTTATCAATCAATCATCCGGAAATCCATTAATCTGCCAACTCTTCTTGAATCTTGTAACAGTTCCCTATATACTAAGGAATATATTATATATATAAGCTCACAGAGTTATTCACTGGTCTGAAATAGTTTTAAACTATGAAGCAGCAATATGATAAGCACAAAGACTTAAACACATGAAGCATCTTTTCTACTTCTAATATCTCTATGAACCACTAATTGAAGCCTATGCATTCACTTTTAACTAACTCAAATTGACAATTATAGCACAAAGTCTGCAAAATCAGATTTAAGACTCTCCTTATAACAACACAAATAATTCCACAAGTCTCTTCAACTCAAAGATTGAAAATACTCAACTTTTTTGTTCACTAAAAAATCAACTTGCACAAATTGAAGAAAACTTTGAACTTGCACGGTGTCCCCAGAATTTTCTTGATATGCATAAAGATTAAAATCTGTAATGAGCCCTCTTGTATTTATAGGAAAGAGGCTATGAGAAAAGCATGGAAAACTAACTATCTAAGGTTGACTTATTCAACATTACAGTCCTACGTAATGTGATTACATGTAGCAAAATATTTAGTGTAATTTTACTTTTCATATATAGTTGCAATTTTATGCTTTACATGTAACGTACTAACTTGTCAAAACTAATTTCAAAATGCATATCTTAAATCCTAGAAAGCAACGGGAAGTTTATTTGAGTGTTTGAAAGCACTTTTCACTCTTCTTCGTTATGTGCCATGAAATTTGAAACCTGTGAATGCTCTTTTGAATTTCATTTGGATTTGGCACTCTAGTGTTCTCTGCAACAATGGTTGTCTTTAGGACTATATCTGAACATTTGGAAATTATTGTATTACTTTCCTCAAGAACAATTTGAAGAAGATTGAGTGAATTTTGATAATCTGAAAGCTTGTGAATTGAAGCCAACATAAAGTGATTTACCTCAACCTCCAGGCGAATCATTAGCAAGAATGTTGAGACTATATCTTGGTCATCACTTACTAATTTGCACGATATTTTCATAAAGTGGGTGTTGACCTCTTTCTCTTTTTCAGCGCATGTTTTTATGGCCACCTCCAAGTTTGTAGCTAGGCCCTTTATGACTTGGCCTCTATTCACCAATAGCTCCTTGGATTCGATGTAGCTTTCACGGGAAGTAATATTCCATTCTTGCACAACATTTCCAATCTCAAGTCTGAAAATTTATTCCAGATCTATGGCATTTCCAATCATCTTCTACCTCAAGATATTCTTGAATCACCACCTGTTCCTTTAGTTTAGACTTTTCTTGTGATTTGAACTTCAACTTCATAGTGGTTCCTGAGGATGCATTATCTTTGTCTTACCTCTTAACTCTAATTTCCGGCCCACAGTTCCAATTGTATCATTATTTGACCTTGATTAAATCTTCTCCTCTCCATACCATAATGCTTAAGCCAAGCGTGGGTATTAGCCATGATGGATTGGAATTTGTTAGTTATGGAAAATTTCTCCTTCAGTGACCATTGCCTTGAAGGGAGGTCCTCAGATGTAACCTTTTATTCCTCATACTCTCGATCTAGTATGTCTGCTGTTTTTCAATCCTTCTGGAATGTCAATAAGATCCAGATCAATTATCTGTTCTAGAGATAATCTCCAATAGTCCATCCTTTTGACATCCTTATCTGTACGAAGATCTATCCAGACATCTTCAATATGGTGGGCATGAGTGAAAGATGCCTAATTTTGTCCTTCATGCCTCGATAGTCAAAGTCACCTATGATTTTAAATGTTTTAAGCCTAATCTCCTGTAGCTCAGTTTCCATTGCCTTAGCCTTTACAAAAGAAGTAAGCGAATACCTACCAATCACCAATGAATGCTAAGTGGAGATTGCAGACACAATCTTCTGAGATGCAAACTTTCTTGCATGCACATACAATAATTGCCTTTCCAATTCCATTAGAATGATCCTATCAGTCGGATATCTTGGCAACGTGCAAGGACAATCATTAAAACTATTGACTCTCAGGTGAGTGAAAGTTAGGAATCGTAGGAACATACACCCATACTCATTTACCTTTCTCCATGCTGCCCCTAAAACCCACCCATTCTCAAGATTTTTGTCAAACAAGTACATGAAGTTTCTGAAGGAGGTTATTCTAAAGCCTATGATAGTGGTGTCTCCCTATGGCCATGTGCAATTGACAAAATTACATCCATACTTGAAATATGCTTTTGTCCCCTTTGTAGGATAACCTTGGCAATGCCAAAAAAGATGTGAAAATGTATACAACATATTAATTCGTGTAAAATCTAGGGATGCTCCTAAAAAGTGGGAGATTGGACCTGTCAATTGTAACTAAATCTCAATGGTTTCCCATTTGCTGTGCACCCTGAAGATATTTGTTAGTGAATTGGGAGTAACTCCTAAAAATAGGAGCACATCCTAAACAATAGGAAATGCTCTCAAAGTCTCCAAAACGCTCAGAGAGGTCTTTGGATGCTGCCTAGACAACTCCAAAAAATAGGGATCCTTCCTAAATTTTTAAAACCTTGTCATCAACTATTTGAATTTGTCTGAACAACTCATGCATGACTCTCTACACCATGTATGGGTCACCTCCACACTTTGCTGGCCTAGGAAACCCAGATAGTAGACCGACCATGGTTATCTGCTTGTCTCCTATAAAGGGGACATTGCATATAGGCTCTTGGGAGTGATTAATCACTATGAAATTTTATTGGATTTAAGTTGGATGATTTGTTTTGCATAGGCTTCCTCAATTTTCAATTGCAAATGTTTTGCAAATTCTTGGGATTATTGAAGGAACGTGATAATCTAGGCATCTATCTCAAAAACATTGTAGAAATGGTCTGTAAATCACAAATACCACATGTTCATTTGTTAATTGATCTGTAATTGATTCAAATTGAGAAACAATCATTGCCATTCTATCTGCTTCCCATTCTTTGTTCCAGGGATCATTTCAAAATTAAAGGCTGACACCCTCTAATTTGGTTTATCACCAATTCAAAATCTTCAAAAACACTCAATAATCTTATTTCCATCTGCTGTACAAGGCATATCTCTCAAGCTAGACCCTCATATTCAGCTTCAATATTCGTTTAGGCAAAATGGAAAGCAAAAACCCTAAGGGTACGGGAGATATAGGTCATAAAAGAGTTGACTCTAGATTCAATTCCGAATCGGGCTAACAGTAGCAAGAGGTGCGTGCTAAGGGGTGAATTATAGTTATAGTTCTTCTCTTTTGCATTGTTTTAGAAGAGTCCAGCGGAGTGAAATCGGAACTGCTGCTAGTGGCTGAACTTTAGGCCTGGAGATTCACCATAATTATGGCCTTGCTCAGAGAATCAATCCATCTTTAGGTGCCCCCCTATATTAGAATGGGCAAGGAACCATGTGCCCGACTTAACCGGAGGTGGAATGCTATCTCCTTCGCCTGATGGATCCATCATGAAAAGGCAGGGACGGGCGATTGGTTCAACTCTAAGACAAGCCCTCCTTGTGAATTCTTAGGGACCTGTGCATGAATTCTGGGAGGCCTTTCTATTTGAAGCGAGTATCCCCAATGGTGAATATCGATAGTGAGTGAGAAATCCTCTTTTGATTTTATATAAAAAATACAACATAACTTCATGTATCGTTAGCTTAGGTCATATGCTGGAAATGTATTGATCAAAACAAATGCATAATGGGGACTTGCAAATGAAATAACTCCAGCCTGATTTGAAACATCTAGAGCTCTCAAAGTGTCTCATATCTCATCGAGTGATTTAAAAACATGATTAGGGAATCAGATGTTTTTGATAAACAATACAACAGTGTTGGGGCGGGTCATAAATTGGGAGTGATGAAACTGGAGTGTATTTGTGTCCAAGTAATACTATCCCACAAGTGTCAAATGAAACCTATATAAACAACTACAAAAATGCAATAACATATATTGATAAAAACTTCTATGTTTGTGAAAGGTTTACAACCATTACTAATGGAAACCTTTGGGTGTTGACGAATTATCAATGTTTCCTTTGTATATGGGCTTGTCGAGATGATGCCATATCCAGTGTTACAAGAGCAAATTTCTAACATGGATAAAGAAGATTATTGAAAGTGGTATGCCAAATGCGAAGGAGAATACATCGTCATGTGGATTGGTGGGAGCCACGAGGCCAAGTACTGTTGTAGATGAGGTTGTTTCTATCCAACACCCAACGTAAGAAGAATTGAATACATTCCATAAATGATATCGAAGGCAGCCAACATCATAAGAAGATGGCATCCAAAATCACAAATGGTAGATATCTGATCAGTACACCTAGACAGGAGTTTGTATCACTTGGTGAAGACATTGGAACCAAATGTAATATGCCTCTTCTTGATGTCTATGTGCATTGCAAATAGAGGAGTCAAGCGATAAGAGAATGAGAAACCGGCTATTGATATTGCAAGGAAGAAATGACAAAAGATAACAAAGGCTTGAAAGATTATTATTTGCCTATTATCAGTTCCATGTTTTTCCCGTAGATGCAAATGAAGTCTGCATAACGTGCTGTAGGTTGAGATCATCATCAATTTCTTGCCCTGAAAATTTCACAGCGTAAAAGGAAGTAAATAATATAATATTCAAGGTTATTAAACTCCAAATATGGAAAATGCGATTATGGTAAATGAAAATTATTTAAATTAAAAGTTGCGATTATGAGAAGAAAATGAACTATAAAGTGTGATTATTTAAAGAAGAGGCATTGTTTAGAGGGAGACTACTTTTTGAAAAGTCATACTATTTCAAATTTGTAAGATATTAAAGGAGGTATATGCGGTTGAATAAAAAATGAAAAATAAATAAGACATTCGAAAGACACATTAGACAAGAAGAAATATTTTATATTCATTTGTATGGAGGGATAAGGAATTTTAAATATGGCCTTGTAATTTAAAATTCCAAATTATATTTTAATAAAATTACTTTTTCCTTTTTTAATTATTTAAAAGGCATGGAGATTTAAATTGTAGTTGATTTGTCCTTTATAATCATTTAAAGTTTTTTTGTAAACAATTTATGTCAGGTAAGTGGACAAGGTTGTCTATGGCATTTTAAACTTGATCATCGTAGATTTTGTGAAATATTTAATTGTTTCTTAATTGTTTTTGAATTTGTGTCCAATTTGTCTCGTCGACCTTAGGAGTTAAAGCGCAATCTGGACTAGTTTAGAATTGCGTATATATATTTGACCTATTGTGTCTTGATTATTAAACTGTTTATAGTTTTACGTGCATAGAAATTATAAAGTTGTACGTCATAATCTTCATTGTAGTTGACTCCGTTGCCCAAATATGCTAAAGCATAGGTCTTTTTATCATTAAAGTATTGGATTATATTTGAAGTCAAAAAGTCTACAACTTTCTTCTTACAAACCTCAAATCCATTGTTAAAAACCTTATACAAAACATTCATTTCAAACTATCACACAACTCCATATTAATTGAGTTCAAGGACCTTACCGGTCGGAGAACTTGAAAGCTTAAATTCATTATAGAAAAGTCTTGAACTAGACAGTCAATGATTGAGGTGAAGGTCTACCTGCCTAGGTGTAGTGGAGCCTAAAGTGCAGGGGAATCAAGGTAATTCTTGTTTGTTGGCTAGAATTGATTGTGGAATCCTCTCAGAGAAGTGGCAAACTCTTGGATTTCCAATTTGCAGTTTTGGGAACCAACAGATTGGTGACTCTGGTGAGGAGAGTTGCTCGAAAAAAGTGAAGTCACCCAAAATTTCAGATTTCATAGACTAGAATCAGAAAAGTTTGTATTAGTTTGTTTGCAAGCATACTTTGCTGGAAGCAAGAACCCGAAATATCAATACATTCCTCGAAAGAGGTGGCGACTCTATGTAATTAAATTTCTGGTGGTAGCTTTGTTGAGGGAAAAAAACTCAAAAGGAAATGATTTGATCATGTAATATGGAGAATATATATTATGAACAGGAAGGGAATCAATGCTACATCGTGGAGGAAGCATAGGGACACCCCTTAGATGGATTTTTCAACAAGGAAAGATATGATATGCCAACCGTTTAACTACCCATTTTCTTGACAAGATCATCCCCCCTAAAAGAAAAGTCGTCTCGTGGCGACTCAAAACTAACAAAATTAGGAGATAACATACAAATATAGAAGCAATCATAGACTAGGGAGGAGGTTGCATCCATGAAGTGTTCAGCAGCTGGTGCAACTCGTAAACCTGATCGATGCGTATAGGTAAGTCCTTCTGTGTTTGTGTGTTGACCTCCAAAGCCTCCTTCAGTAGAAGTGCTGCCTCCATAACCTGAGTTTGAGCTGCTTGCAATCCTTTTTCAACCGTTTCCTTGTCTTGCAAGAGCGCTGTTTTCTCTACTGCCCATGTTGCCTACTGACTAGCCAATTCAGCAGCTAGCTCCTCTCGAGCCTTTGCCTCAAATACCCTGGACCTCGCAGCTACAAAGTTCTCTACTTCTCTATCCGCCTTTGCATGCTGATGAGTATAGTAGATGTCTTTATACGCCCCTACTATCTCATGTGCAAGCTTCTGCATAGCATTGTTGCACGGTCCCAACTTGAGTTCTGTAGTCCAATCAGCCAGCATCTGTGACGTTTCCATGGCTGTCCATCCTCTAGCCTCAAAGCAAGAGCAGAAACGCTTCGGACAACGCCTTTGGATATAGGCTCGGATCAACTACAACTCCCTTTTACGGGTCTAAGCATGCTGTCCAATAATTCGACCTCTCTCCAACACATCCTCTATGGCCCTAATGTATGCCATGGTTCTCTCCTCATCTGACCCATAATTCAACGTGTCCTCAGTTTCGACATCCTGCTTCGTATCCATCTTTGTATCCCTCTTTGCCCCTTTTGTGGTAGCCACGTCCACCTCCGATGTGACCCCCTCATCTCCAGGTGCATCCTCCGACTGTGGTACTCTTGACTCTTTTCAATACCTCTCCCCACCTTGGGGACTCGGTCCATCACTTCAACACCCTTGTTCTTTGGCTGTGTTGGCTGGGCCTTTCCAACACTCTCGACCTTTGGCTGTGTTGGTTGGGCCACACTCATAGGTTCGACCAATAGGGATGAAGCTATAGTGACAACAACCTTTGTGCCAATCACGTCCAGTCGAACTTAAGGCTTGGGCTCTGGTGCCTAGTGCATCTCCATGAGCCCTGCCATTGGAACTATGGTTGCTAGATCTGGGGCAATTGAATCTACTGGTACGTCGACAACTAGAGTTCCCTCAAGGGTGGCTAGCTGGGATGGCTCCTTGACAACCTCAATTTGAGCCAATACATTTGTGCTCTTTGCTATGGCCATGGGCAGAGTCATAACAATGGGCGCATGCCTCTGGCCAAATGGAGGAATAAGTGACATGGGGGTGGTGGCTATCAAGTGCGCGGAAGTCGGCAATTGAGGAGTGAAAAGTGTCTTAGGTGGGGATCCTGCATCTGCCTCATTGTTCCAAACCTTTGCCGAAGTACTATCTCCCTCTGAATCGGTCCCACCACTCTTCGTGGTATCCTGCCGTCTGCTATTAGTGTCATCGTAGGCATCGAAGCCTTGCATTACCCTCTTCTGGCTGGCCATCGTGCCACCCATGTCCAAAATGCCTCTAGTAGAATATTGGGGGTTCTCCTGGTGCCAGTCTTCCTCCCAGTGGGACTTCAAACTCATCCGCTGGAATTTGGAGTGCTGCTTCAAGAAACAACCCAATAGCATGGTGCGGCATATAGAATGTGCGATGTTGCAGTTTCATGAATTCCTCCATTTTATCAGTGAGGACAGTCGCCCAATCATATACCATACCATTCATAATGCCATTCATGGAGGTAATCTGTAGCAAGGCGATATTTGAAGCCCTACTCGCCTCGGTTAACCTTCTCTTTATCATGTCCATGATACACTGCCAATGGCCTTCTGGAGTGAAGTCTCGTTGCAGTCCTCGACTCTTAGTACCCCCCCCTTATGACGGAGTCAAATTCCTCTAGTGCGAGGTTGCGTCCCACCAACTTCACCCAGTACTCCTGTCGTTCTTGCGGAAGTTTGTGGTTCGTAGTTACCACTTTGCAGCTTCCTTGGCCAGGAATGCCAAGAACCGTAGTGAAGTCACGAGCTTTGAACGAGACCATGAGATGATGCTTTTTGTATGCAAATGTACTTGTTCTATTGTGTCTATTGTATGTTTCAACCATAGGTCTTACTATCGGCTCAAACAACCATACGAAAAATACCGAAAGCTGAATCGCTCAATGTACTTGCTCATGGATTAGTATTTGTTTGATGAGGTTTGTGTCAGTCATTTCCTACCACAATTTGCAGCATTCATTGTAGATGGCTGCACTTTAGGACACACCTTCTTGCTACTCGATGCTCTTAGCCCTGCAACTTGGACTCTTGAGGTTGATACTCTTGCATTCTTGTCCATCTTAGCACTATTCTACTTCAACTGATCCTTCCACTATCTCCTTTTCCCTGCAGACTGCATACTCCAATTGATTAACAATCTCATGTTTTGTCTTTATTGCAACAAAACGGTAAGGTTTTCTCTTTGCGGTTGCTTTTACTTCTCCACAATACATCTTGCTTCAGCCCCTTTGGTACCCATGTCTTCCACCTCATAACACCTTGTTTTTCCGACTCCTGCGGTACCTTGCCTTTTCAGCGACCATGTTACCTCTTTTTCTTTCTAGCACCCGTGGCCTTAGCCTATTCTTTTCTGCACTCTCGGTGTCTACAAAATGCTTTACTCCTTTTTCTCTTTTTTCCCCTTCCCACAGTATATTCTTCTCCAGACGGCAATGGCTCCCCTTTTTTCTCTTTCTTACCAATCGTCTCTCCCTTTTATCTCTGTGGGGACACTTGTGTTCGCAGCCATGTGTTCGTGGTTGCTTTTGGGTTTTTCTAAAAATATTTTTTGATATTTTATTTTTTAATTTTTAATTTTTAAATTTTTCGATTTTGTACTATACGACCTTGTCGGTTTTCCTGAGTCCCTTCATGCTGTTGGTGGTAGATTTTTAACTTCGATCTGTTTACCGAGTTGGTTATCACTTGTCCAATGAGGGTCCACAACTTGATAGCCCCGTTGTCACCCACGTCTTGTACTTTGTAGGGTCCTAGCCATTTTAACTTAAACTTCCCAGGCTTAATCTCGTTGCATCCATTGTATATTAGTACCAACTATCCTGATTGAAACCTTGTCTGCTTCAGGTGCTACTTATCATGCTCGGCCTTGCAACGGGTCTGAGCCACCTCTGTGGCCCATTGCGCCATTAGTTTTCATTCATCCAATTTGTTTAGTCTATACAACCGCTCCTGAAGACTTTCCATGTTGCCCAACCTATTATCATTTGCAATATGAAGGCTTGGAACCATGAATTCTATGGGTACAACTGCTTCTCGTCTGAACATTAATTGGAATGGTGTTTGTCCGGTTATCACTTTGTACGTTGTACGGTACGCCCAAAGTGCTGATGGCAGTTTCTCTTCCCAATTAGCTTGTTTGACCCCACACAACTTATAGATGATCGACACAAGGATCTTATTTGTTGCCTCCCCTTGACCATTGGCCCTCGGGTAGTTAGGACTCGTCAGGGAGTTAAAATTTTTAAACTCTGTTGTAAGCAAACGAATCACATGGTTGACAAAGTGGCCTCCTCTATCACTCGTCAACTGAATAGGAATGTTGTAGTGTGTGATGATTTGCTCATAAATGAATTTTGCTGTGCCGATGATCGAATTGTTTGGCAATGCCTGTGCCTCGATCCATTTTGTCAAATATTCCGTTGCTACCACAATGTAGGGACACCTCTAAGTCTTGCTTGGCTTAAGGGGCCCCACAAAATCTAAACCCCACCGTTCAAACAATTCCTAGGCATTGGATGGGTTTAGTGGCATAAAATCTCGTTTCAGGGGTTTAACCGCATGTTGGCTGGTTTCACAGCTTACCATCCACTCCCTGGCGTCATTGTACAATTTAGGCCACCATAGTCCTGTGAAGAGTACCTTCCTTGCCGTCGTGTTTGGTCGCATATGCCCTGTTGTCGAGCCTTCGTGGGCTTCTTGAAGAACACTCGGTACCTCCTCCTATTCATAAGGATGGTGGATATTTTTTGAGAGGTACCTTCAGACATCATGCCCCACACAAGGAATTGATAAAAGTATTTTGCGAGTTGGGAATCTCACTAGATGACCCTGATTTGAAGCTTCTCTTTCAAATATTAGAGGAAGATGATGAAAATCCAAGTTATATATCTTCTTCAGATGCATTTTTGAACTTAGAAAAGCAAGAAGAGGAACCTACAATACAAATCTTCATGAGAATGTTTGATGCATATCAAGAAATAGGTTTGGAATGCAGACCTCCATTCTCTGATCTTCTCAACAGAATGCGAGAACTAGGTCTCTTGTATGATCATTAGTTTCTTATCTTTCTCAAAATTATGGATAATGAACTGGTTGCAAAGGAGAATGAATGTAGGAGTGAAGCAACATATGAGTCAAATGATGTTTCAATTTGAATGGAGAAGAAATTTTTGGACAATTTGAGGTGGAATTTGATTATGATGATATTTTTATGACAACAGATGACAATGAATGTGAAAATGAGGAAGATGATTCTCTCAGCTTGGAAGAAAATTCAGCCTTGTTAGATTTGGAATATTAGAAACATGTAGAGAGAAATGGTCCAAATTTTTTCTCAATTCATTGTGGTGAGCAAGTTGATGGATCAACACATATTCAGGGGCTACTAGATGGAGATAATGTCAATGAATATTGAAGCAGGGAGCTCCCCTTAATACCATAAACTTATAATAGAAACATAGAAATAATAGAAAATGTGAGAACAAAATGTGGACTTCTTATTTGCACCGCAAATGCAGAATTACAGAATTCATAAGTACAATATGCTAACCCACATGGGCGCCTTCATTACAACAATCTACAAGACAAGCTACCAACTAGCACCCAGAGCTGTCCTAGACAATGTTTGAGCCTTTTTTAAATAGGTAGTTGTATGCCGCTCGGGAAGGTTCTAGATGCTCAAACTTAATATCTAGGGCCGACAGACCCTAACAATACACAGAGTCAGCCAAATACATCTTTGATAAATTATTTTAGAAATTTTGGTTGCCCAACTTCCGAAGGCCATAACTCATGAACCGTTGCTCTAATTGGCTATTATAACCACTTTTCGGAAATGCCAGTGTGTGATCCACAGGCTCGAAACGACGCTAGTGCCCCTCCGTCAAGTTTTTGGACCTCATCCGAGAACTCTAAGGCCTCCAATGGTGAGCTTGAAGATTTTTCAACAAATTTTTCTACTGAAAATCTACACAACTTTAAAATGAACCACCTTGTAGAAAATGAGAACATTTTGAGCTCATATGAAAAACTTACTAAAAATAGCAAGTTCCCGTAAATATTAACCACCCTGTCTACTAGTCCTTATTAAAATAGAAAAGACTGAAATACAAATATTTTTGGGTGATGCAAGATTGCTCTTACACCGAGGATGCTCCTGCATTAGACACCCAGGGTAATTTGAGAAGTGACCCCGTTGTGTCTCAGGTGTTTAGAGGAAAACCAAGACGGTTAACCTTTTCCTTTGCTAGCCATGATGAATCCTCAACTAGTCTCCCTTTCCATTTGACTAGATATTCCTCATAAGTTCTGTTTCTGGTACTTTTTCCAACATGACTGTCTAGTATCTCCTCAATCTCCTTTGTAGTTGAACTAGTTGCTCGAATGCTCCATTGTGCTTCTACAATTGCATCTCCATCACCTCCTTCATAATACTCTATCAAATTTGAAATATTTAATTCAGCAAGCAACTCCACTTCATACACATTTCTAGAATCATGCCTCTTCACTATCTTGCACGGTCCAAACTTCTTCATCTTCAACTTATTATATGTACCCACTTGAAAACGCTCATTTCTCAAATGAACCACGACTTCATCTCCAATCTGAAATTCCTTACATCTCCTTTTCACATCTGCCTTAGCCTTATATTGTGTATTCATCTTTATGATGTGCCTCCTCACCTCCTCATGGATGTTCTTCAAATGTTCAGAAAAATCTCCTACTTCAACACTACTTATCTCTGCTTTATCCAACTCCCTCAGTTCAAAAGCATCTCTGAGACTACTCCCATATACATTTTGGAATGGTGATTTACCAGTACTCCTATTGACAGAATTATTATATGCAAATTCTGCCTGTGGTAAAATCATATCCCATCCTTTTGTTTTATCTCCAACCAAGCATCTTAGCAAGTTTCCCAAACTGCGATTCATAGCTTTTGTCTGTCCATCAGTCTGTGGATGATGGGATGAACAAAATTTCAAATTTGTCTTCAACTTTTTCCATAATGTATGCTAGAAATACCCAACAAATTTGGTATCTCGATTTAAAACTATACTCTTTGACAGACCATGTAATCTCACCACTTCTCTCAAAAACTGCTTTGCTACATCCACAACATCAACAACATCACTAGTCTTCTTGCAAGGAATAAAATGTGCCATCTTTGAAAACCTATCAACCACCACAAAAATAGAATCATGCCCACGCTGTGTCCTCGATAATCCAAGAACAAAATCCATGCTGATATCCTCCCACGACTTCTCTGGTACAGGTAATGGCTGATACAACCTTGTATTTTGCTTCACTCCTTTCACCATCTGACATACTCTGCAAATTTGTACAAATTTCATCACATCTTGTTGCAACTGTGGCCAGTAATAATTTTCAGCAACCAATGCAATAGTTTTATCTCTACCAAAATCTCTAGCCAATCCTCCACTATGCTTCTCCTTGATGAGATTCTCTCTCATTGAACTTATGGGAATGCACAACTAGCTTCCTTTGAACAACATATTATCCTGGATCATGAAATCCAACCACTTTGTCTTGTCAAGTGTAATAGGTTCTGTACAAGCCTTTCACGCTTCAATAAAATCAGGATCATCTGGATACAATGTGCCAAGTTCCTTGAACCCAACCACCTCTATCTGCATTTTTGTCAGCAAAAGTTGTCTTCTGCTAAGAGCATTTGCAACTTTGTTAAAATTTCCATTCCTGTGTTTCAAAACAAATGTATAACTCTGCAAAAACTCAACCCACTTTAAATGCCTTTGTTTCAATTTTCCTTGTCTATTCAAATATTGCAAAGCTTATACAAAACAAACTCTTTAGGAAGAAGATAGTGTCTCCACTTCTTCAATGCTTGAACTATAGCATAAAATTCTTGATCATAAACAGAATATTTTCTTTTTGCATCATTCAACTTCTCACTGAAATAAGCAACAAGTCTACCTTCCTGGCTCAAACAGCTCCTATTGCAGTACCACTAGCATCATAGTCTACTTGAAACACCTTTTTAAAATCAAGAAATGCTAAAACAAGTTGCTCAGTAACTCTCCGCTTCAACAAATTAAAACTCTTATCTACTCCTACAGTCCACTTAAAACTCTTTCCTATCCCCTCCCATTGTTTCAGCCAGGGGTCCACAAATACTGCTAAAACCTCTTATGAACTTTTTGTAAAATGTAGCTAGTCTATTAAAAAATTATCTCTGTCACATTCCTTGGAGTAGGCCATTCAAGGATAGCCTTCACTTTCTCTGGGTCCATTTTCAGATGTTCTCCGGAGACTACAAATCCCAGGTACACCAACTCTTTCTTTACAAAACTGCACTTCTTCAGGTTTATCATCAACTTTTCTTCTCTCAACTTATCAAATGCCTTGTGAATATGAATTAAATGCTCCTCTAATGTCTTACTAAAGATCAATATATTATCTAGGTAAACAATGATGAACTTGCCTAGAAATTCCTTCAGTACCTAATTCATGAGCCTCATAAAAGTGCTTGGTGCATTGGTTAGCCCAAAAAGCATAACTAACCACTCATATAGTCCTTCCCTTGTCTTGAAAGCAGTCTTCCACTCATCACCTTCTCTGATACGAATTTGATGGTACCCACTCTTCAGATCTATCTTTGTGAAATACTTAGCTCCACTCAAACAGTCCATAATATCATCCATCCTTGGCAATGGAAATCTATATTTTATTGTGATCTTTTTGATAGCGCAAGAATTTGTGCACATCCTCCATTCTCCATTCTTCTTTGGTGCTAATATTGCTGGTACAACACATGGACTCAGACTCTTTCGAATCAACCCCATGGCAACAACTCATGAACTTGCCTGTTCAACTCTTCACTTTCTACTGGTGTCATTCTGTACGCTGCCTTGTTTGGAAAACTGGCTCCTAGAACCAAATCTATCTGGTGACTGAGCTTCCTCACTGGGGGCAATCCTTCAGGTCCATTATTTGATATTATATTAGAAAACTCTCTCAACATATCTGCAACTTCTACAGGTACCTCCTCTACTTCTTCCTTACTATCTTTAGGAATTATAGCAAAACACATATGCTCATGCTTCATAACTTTAAGAAACTCTTTTCCATCAACAAAACATATCTTGACAGCACTACATGCCTTTCTTCTTTATCCTTAAATGGCTTCAACTCATGTTGCACTCATCCTTAGAGTGTAAGTATTTGCTCGCCCATCATGTACAACATGCTTGTCAAACTGCCATGGCCTACCCAACAACATATTACATATGTCCATAGGTATGATATCATCTAGTACCTCATCTTGGTAGCTTCCAATCTTGAACTTCACTAAGCACTGCTCATTGACCATGACCTTATGGTCACCTTGTACCCAAGCAATACGCTATGGACATGGGTGTTCCTTCCTTTTCAGCTTCAACTTGGTGATCATTGTTTCTGACACTAGATTGTCAGTACTTCCACCATCAACGATCACATCACAACACTTAGCTTCACATCTGCACCTTGTGCGAAACAAGCTCCTTCGTTGTTTAGGTTCATTCTCACCACCTAGCAATACTCTTCGGTTAACTAGGACTTCTCCTCTTTCAGCATCTTTAGAACGTGAGGATCTGGCATCTTCATAAACATGTGCAACTCTCGCCTGACCTTCTGTTCTTCGATCTATCCTTCTTGGCGTTGGGTACATTCAAATGCTTTATGCCCTTCTTCTCCACAGTGAAAACATTTTCCACGGAAGCCTCCTCTTCCAGATCCTTGTCCTCTGCCTCTTCCTCTCTGATCTCTATTGTTCTGATCATGGAAATGATTGAAATTGTTTCCCCTCTAGTTCTGACTGCTACTTCCATCCTCATCCTTGTTCTTTTGATCATCATTACAACCACCATAAGATTGTCCACTAGATTTTCCATGACGACCTCTTCTACTGTTCTTATTGTCAAACTTCTTGCTCAGTTTCTCCTCAACTCTTAGGGAAAACTAGTATGCCTCCTCAATACTACTCATTCAAACCAGACTTAGCTGATCCTGAATGTTTGGCCTTAACCCATTAAGATAACGAGCGACTTTCTCCTTATTAGCTTCTGCATGGTTGGTTCTAATGAGAACTCGATAGAACTCTTCGGGTAACTCTTGAATAGATTTTCCCGCTTGCTTCAACCCTTGCATTTTCTTCAACAGATGAAGCTCATAATCCACGGGAATGAATTGTCGCTTCAGTTTATCTTTCATCCGATCCCATCTGGTGATTTTGTCCTTTCCCTTTCTATTTTGCTCCAACTGAACCTCCTGCCACCAGATCTTCGCATGTCTCTTTAGTTTTGCCTTCGCAAACTTGACCCTATCAGGATCATCAATATCTTCATACTCAAAGTACTCTTCTAGTTCATTGATCTAATTGATCAGCTCCTCTAGGTTAAGATTTCCTAAAAATATAGGAACTTGAAACTTAGGTCTTTTTCCAATCTTGGAGATGGCCCTAAAAAGCCTCTCTTCCTTTGGATTTAGAACTGCCTCTGCTTCGGCATTTTCTTCTACTTCATCCTCATCCTCGCTTTCATCTCTTATGGCAAGATTCATTCTTCTATGCATTTTTCTTCCAATGCTTGCATTTGTCTTTGGAGGGCTTGAAAACCCTCAGGTGTAACACCTACAGCTCGTTCGCCATGCTCTCTTTGTGGAGGCATTTTCACACTTCCACTGAAACTCTAGTGCAAACTGCCTCACAATCAGCGATCTATCTACACGCTTAGCCCAAACCACGGTCCTGGTGCGAACTGCCTCACAGTCAGCAATCTGTCTACACACTAAAGAACTCTAGTTCTGATAACACTTGAAGCAGGGAGCTCCTCTTAATACCATAAACTTATAACAGAAACATAGAATTAACAAAAAATGCAAGAACAAAATGTGGACTTCTTATTTGCACTGCAAATGCGGAATTACAGAATTCATAAGTACAATATGTTGACCCACATGGGCGCCTTCATTACAACAATCTGCAAGACAAGCTACCAAACATCACCAAGAGCTGTTCTAGACAATGTTCGGGCCTTTCTTAAATAGGCAGTTGTATGCTGCTCGCGAAGCTTCTAGATGCTCAAACTTAATATTTAGTGCCGACAGACCCTAACAATACACATAGAGTCGGCCAAATACATTTTTGACAAATTATTTTAGAAATTTCGGTAGCTCAACTTCCGAAGGCCATAACTCACGAACCGTTGCTCCGATTGGCTATTATAACCACTTTTCGGAAATGCCAGCTCTTGATCTATAGGCTGGGAACCACGCTAATGCCCTTCTATCGAGTTTTCAAATCTCATCCGGGCACTCTTAAGGCCTCCAATGGTGAGCCTGAAGATTTTTTAACAAATTTTTCCAACAAAAATCTGCAATAACTTCTTCGATACTTATGTTTGAGCAATGAGATTTTTATGGTAGGTTTATAACTTTAAAATGAACCTTCTTGTAGAAAATGAGAACATTCCGAGCTCATATGACAAACTTATTAAAAATAACAAGTTCCCATATATAGTAACCACCCTGTCTACTAGTCCTTATTAAAATAGTAAAGATTGAAATACAAATATTTTTGGGTGATGCAAGATTGCTATTACACCCAGGATGCTTTGCATCAAATATATTAGTCTTGTTGATGGAACACTTGGTGATCCAAATGAAAGCTCTTATGGAAGTACGCCTGAACTCTCTATTTTCCTGAACCCATTGTTTGAAGAGGAAGCAAGTGAAGAAATGCTCGAGTTCTCTATGTTCTCAAATCCATTATTTGAAGAGGATTTTCTATGCAATCAATTCTATCAGCATCATGATGAAGATATCAAGCCTAATGATGATTTAGAAGTTGATAAAACCCATAATACACAATTAGAAGGTGAGGTGTCTTTAAGTTCGTCCTATGAGCACGAGTTATGTAATGAGATGGAATAAGCCAAGCACAATGAGGTAGATAGAGGCCTTATGAATCCATTTCTAAACAGACTTGTACGAAGAAATGTCTTCTTAGACGAGTGTTTTCTTGGCTTGTATGAGGAAATATTGAGTCAGATGAGTAATGATGATAGTTTGCAAATTGGACAACTTTTTGGATAACTTTTTGGCAGTTTCCAACAAAGTCTTTGGGCCTAGTACGAGTAAAAATTGGACCTAGTACAAGGAAAGAAAGATATCTACTTTCTAGATTCTATCTCGTACGAGCTTTCTTATAGCGCCATTTGAGTGTTAAGACCAGTTTTTTCAGTTTGCACAATTTTCAAGTTAACTTTTGACATTTTAGTTTGTATGTTTGATTTTCAAGACATTGTTTGGATGAAAGACAGGTTGTGATACAGATAGCAGTCGCAGACAATCCTTCCAAGGACAAAGGAACTTGGAATGATAGGAGGAGTTTTGAGAACTTGGACTAGTTTGGACAAGATTGACCCAAAAAACACGCTTTATCCCTAGAAAGAAAATTGTAGAGAAGGCAAAACCTTTGTCATGCAACTTATACGTATATGTTCACCTCACACAACCATGTCATTCCCTATAGGGCGCATGCATTTTTGGTGTTCCTAAGGACTCAATGATATATGTTCAAAGGTTATCCTTGAAGCAAGGGCCATTGTCATATACCATTTTCAACCATCGAGGTGTATACATATGGTGAGGATCTACATGATACAAAATCCACTATTCCAAAAACATTTGTCATCAGGAAACAGTGTATCGGGATATTCCCGACAGTGTATCAAGAGCTTCCCGACGGTGTATCAGGATGTTCCTGACGGTGTATCGGGAGGTTTCTGACGGTGTATCGGGAGGTTTTTGTCAGTGTATCGAGATGTGTGCCGTCAGGCCGACGTGTATCGAGATGTATCCAGAAGGTTTTATTATTGTAGTTGGCATGTTGTATGTGGCCGATGGATACCTTCGAGAAGGTTCCTCAGACAGTATTTATATTTCCCTTCGGGATCATTGTAATCATCATCATATCAGAACCTAATGTAATATCTTGGCATATGCGAATAATAAGAAGAGTTATGCTGTTCGAGTTCGTGTTCATTATCTGTGTGCAATTCTTAATTAACCTATGCGGTAAACATTTGGCACCGTTGCCCGATGGACCTGGAAAGGCAGGAGAATGAAGAGTAATGCCGAATCAGCTAAACAAGAATAAGAACAAACTAAAGGACAAGGATGAAATATGCACAACACATGGCGATCTGATTTTGGCGCAACAAGCCGAACGAAGAAAGATATTCCAGAAGATTGTTGCCGACGGACGCAGAAGTGCGGAAGCATTGTTGGAGGAGACGCGACAGCGGTTGGAATTGGTGGAAGAGGCAAGAGAGGAGTTTTTGAATTAGTGTTTGCCAAAGGAAGACCGTCCAGACGGAAGAGAATCGACTCGCACGGCTCAGAGTGCCGAAGGAGCAAGAGCGTGGAGTGAACTCTTCGTCTAGGATCCACTTCCAGAAGGAACAGATTCACTTAACGGAGACCCTTCTTCACCAAACACAACTGTCGAGATACCAAGTGTGAGCGTTGGGATACCAAGTGTGAGCATCGGAATACCAAGCGTGAGTGTCGAGATGGCGGGACCAAAGGAGAAGTTACCTAAATTTGATGGTGATGGAGCAGTTGATCCCATCCGACATTGTAAAACCTGTGAAACGATTTGGAGAGCTAATGGCATAACGGATACAAATGAATGGATGAGGCAATTTCCGGCAACCCTACGGGGTGTTGCGATTGATTGGTTTACTGATACTGATCCACAAAAGTTAAACAGTTGGGATAACATTAAGGAGGAGTTCATCGCCGAATTTCAACTCCTGCGCGATGATAATGAAATTGTAGCGGAGATATTCAATATTAAGCAGGGGAAGAATGAAATAGTCTGAGTCTTTGCAAGGAAATTGAAGGATTTGATCAATAAGATGGAGAATAAGCCAGCTGACGGGTTACAGAAACGATGGTTCATTGAAGGCCTTCACCCAAAGTTGCGGAAGAAGATGAAGATTGTGCCACCATCGACATACATTGAAACATATAACTGGGCAATGAACTTGGAAAGTGAGCAGAAGACCAAGAAGAAGAAGAATAGTTCATCCGATTCAGATGACGACGCCTCTTCAGGAGAAGATAGCAATGATGATGAGGGTAGCAGCAAGAAGGTTTGTGCCCTTCAGAAAGACATGATTCGAATGATGAAGGAATTCAAGAACATGAACAAGGAAACTAAGGGCAATGAACTGTGGTGCACGGAGTGCAAGAAGGAAGGCCATACGAAGGGATCCTGCCTGAAAGAGCAATTTTGCGAGATTTGCCAGATTATGGGACACTCAGTAGAGGAATGCCCTTTCAATTTGAAAACAAGAACACCGCAGCAAGTGTTCCTAACACAGGAAGCATCCGCGTCCGGAGGGAGCGGAAACAATAGTACGGAGGGTGCCACATCGGGAGGATACAGAAATAATCGGTGTGGTCAAAACAACAACAATAGTGGCAACAACAATAATGGCAGAAGAAGTCGAATCCAGTATGATGTGAATGGCCGACCGATAGTTCAATGCCGCACATGCAATCTGTGGGGTCACTTCGCCCGAGAGTGTACAACGGCGAACACACCAAAGTTGCTATGCCGATGGTGTGGACTTGGCGATCATGACAATGCTAAGTGCCCAAAGTTCAGAGTAAACTTGATTACCGTCGGGATAGACGAGGAAGAAGTACTGGCTATCACTCGGAAGCAAGCGAAGCTCTACCCTGATCCGACGGAGGAAAAAAAGAGACTGGAGGAAGCCTGTGCAAAAATCCAGAAAGCAACGCAGGGAGAAACGACACACCTGAAGGACACACATGGTACCTCTGTACGGAACTGTGCAGAACAAAACATTGTAAGGCAAATATTGCAGGCCGAGGTACCCGTCAGGATCAATGATCTGTTGCTCACTATGCCTCAACTCCGTACGGCACTCACGAATATAGTCCCGGTTGCTACGCACCCAGTAGAGCGAGAAAAGGAGAAATAGGGAGCTGCAAGTGTAGAAAACTCGATGCTGTTAGCTCTTTCATCTGGACGCTATCCGGCGGTTGTCGAAATGGGCATTCTCGGAACTGTGTTAACAGACACGATCGTGGACAGAGGGTCTGGTGTCGATGTGCTGCCAGAGGATACCTGGAGGAAGTTGGGACAGCCAACATTGTGGCCACCTACCTTCCAGTTGTTAACAACCGATCAACATGGAATCAAGCCATTGGGAATACTCATAGCACAACCAGTGACAATTGGAACACAACCATTCCTGTTGGACTTCGTTGTGATTCCTCTAAGACGGAAAGGGTATGATGCTATTCTGGGTCGGGGGTGGCTGATACAAGCCAAGGCAAAGCACGATTGGAAGAAAAATACTTTATCAGTCGAAAGCAAAGGCCGGAAGTATGTTATCGATCTACACACTCAGATGGTCGGGGAAGAAGCCCTATCGTTAGACTCCGAAGGCGAAAAAGATGAAAAGGGGCCAAGTATGGAACCAGATCAAGAGAGAGTTCTACGACTGGAAGGAGATGATGATTTGGATTCAGTAAATGGTCTCTACCATTGGCAGATAGAGGATTATGAATTGTTTCAGAGCTGCAACGTACTGACAATAGAAGGATATAGTAATGATGAATTTCCAAAGGAGTTTACTGAAATGAAGGAAGGCGATGTGTCACTCGATGTGACCCCGGCACATAAGTTCGTTGAAGGGGAACCCATCAAATACAATGAAGTCGCATTGCAGACCATGAATTTGGGAGACGAAGCCGAACCACGGAACATACTAGTAGGAGACAATTGGGACCCAGTACTAAAGGCAGCAGCATTCAAAATATTTCTAGAGTAAAAGGATGTGTTTGCATGGACATACAAGGACCTGAAAGGAGTACCGTTGGAGCTGTGTGTGCACCGTATTCAGTTGATTGAAGGAGCAATACTTGTACGGAAGCAGCCCTACAGAATGAACAAAAAATATGCGGCACGGGTTACGGAGGAAATCAATCGGATGTTAGAGGCCGACATTATTTTCATGGTGCAGACCAGTGAATGGGTATCCTCGATAGTGATCTCACTGAAGAAGGATTCCACTCAGATCCGAATTTGTGTCGATTTCAGATGCCTGAATGCAATCACCATCAAGGATCCGTTTCCGATTCCATTCACAGACAACATCCTGGAGGAGGTAGTAGTACACGAGATCTACTCATTTATGGATGGTTTTTTCGGCTACAATCAAATTTCAATTGCAGAGGAGGATAAGCTAAAGACAACATTTGTCGTAGAAGCTAGGGTATATGCCTATAATCGGATGCCGTTCGGTCTGTGCAATGCGCCTGCGACATTTCAGCGAATCATACTACACATTTTTGATAAGATGTTTGTTGGAAACTTTAAGGCATTTTTGGATGATTGGTCGGTGTTCAGTGTGGAGGACAAACATCTAGCAGCATTGGCCGAGTGTATGGAAAGGTGTCGACGTGCGCGCCTGGCCCTGAACCCGAAGAAGTGTAGATTTATGGTTCCGTAAGGAAGGTTGCTCAGACACATAGTCTGTAAGGAGGGACTGAAGACAAATCCGAACAAAGTGCGAGTTATATTGGACATGCAGCCGTCCACCAATGTAACGGAGGTAAAATCTTTCCTTGGACATATAGGCTATTATAGACGCTTCATCAAAAATTTTGCCAGGGTAGAATATCCATTGGACAGGTTGACGTGCAAGGGAGAATCATTCCGATGGGAAAAGGATCAGGATGAAGCATTTGAAGGGGTCAAAATGAGGTTGGCTACTGCACCCATCCTGGCCTACCCGGATTGGAAAAAGGAGTTTCATGTGCATGTTGATGCATCCAACTATGCGATTGGAGCAACTCTCGCACAAACAGGAAGCCACGGGTTAGATCACCCGATCTACTTCGCTAGTCGGTTGCTATCAAAAGCAGAACAAAATTATAGTACGACCGAACGAGAAGCATTGGGGATGGTCTATGCTGTGCAGAAGTTCCGACATTACTTGCTGGCTACTCCGTTCGTGTTCTATGTTGATCATTAGGCCCTGTTGTATATGATCAACAAACTAGTCATTCAAGGAAGGATCAGTTAATGGTTACTCCTGTTGTAGGAGTTTACCTTCAAGATCATCGTACGGCCAGGAAAGAAACATGTAACCGCTGATCATTTGTCACGTATCAGAACAGGAGAACCGGCAGACGGTGTGAATGATGACTTTCCTGATGTACAGTTGTTTCAGATTGCTGCACTACCGGAGTGGTATACAAGCATTGGCGAATACTTGTCGACGGGACAGTTTCCAAATACCATGCCACCGAATGAAAGACAAAAGTTGGTGATACCGAGCGGAACATTTCAGCTGATCAATGGACTATTGTATAAAATGGGACCCGATCAGATCCTGAGGCGGCGTGTCCTAGAGGAAGAAATTCCACGGGTATTGAAGGAAGCGCATGAAGGATCGGCAGAGGAACACATGGGGCCGGACACAACTGCACGAAAGATACTTCTAGTAGGATTACGGTGGCCAACGGTATACAATGACGCCAGGGAATGGGTTGTTGCATCCGACCCTGAAGAGAGACTTCATGCCTCTGAATCCCTCTCATGCTCAGGAGCTCTTTGAATGGTGGGGTTTGGACTTCATAGGACCTCTGAAGACGAGCAGAACCAGAGGGTGTTGTTACATTGTTGTCGCGACGAAGTACTTAACTAAATGGGTGGAGGCGCGTGCACTACCAGACAACTCAACGGTAAGTACAACACAGTATATTTATGAGCAAATTATTACCAGGTACGACATTCCATTACAATTAACAAGTGATAGAGGAGGACATTTTGTAAACCATGTGATCCGACTGCTTACCACGAAATTCAAAATTTATCATTCACTATCAAGTCCGTACTACCCAAGAGCAAACAGACAGGCCGAAGCTACCAACAAAATCTTGGTATCAATTATATACAAATCCTGCGTAGTCGAAGGGGAGGATTGGGAGGAGAAATTACCTTCTGCTCTGTGGGCTTACCGTACGCCGTATAAAGTTACAACAAGACACACGCCGTTTCAACTGATGTTCGGATAGGAGGCTGTAGTACCAGCAGAATTCATGATACCAAGCCTACGGATAGCACTAGAAAACAAGTGGGGCGACATGGAAAGCTTAAGGGAGCCGCTGTATAAACCGAACAGGTTGGAGGAGAAGCGATTGTTAGCACAGTGGGCCACTGAAGTAACCTAGAACAGGCGGAAGACATGGCACGATAAGCACTTGAAATTGAATAAGTTTCAGCCCGGACAATGGGTATTGAAATACGACGGCCGGAATGAGATCAATTCGGGCAAGTTCAAAGTTAAGTGGGTTGGACCGTATCAGATTCGAGAAGTAGGAGACAATGGAGCAATAAAATTATGGACTTTGGATGGACAGGAAGTGCCCCAGGCAATGGATGGCTCGAAGCTAAAGGTATACCACGGTCGGAAGACTTTTGTGTCAGAAAATGACCTTCGGGTGACCCCTTTGTCGTTGTAGACCAATGATGCCGACGGTCGAAGGGAAAATTGACTGTGCTGTTTTAACCGGAAAAAAAAAAAAATTAAAAAAAAAAAAAAAAAAAAAAAAAAAAAAGAAAAAAAATTTCAAAATAAAATTTAAAAAAAGAAAAAAGAAAAGAGCGAGAGAGATCACCGTACGGTCCGTACGGTGGTCACCATACGGCAGGCCAACCCATGTCACTGTCACCGTATGGTGTTATCCATGTCATTGTACGGTCCTATTTTATTGTTTGTGTAAGAGCATAAATTGTAAAGAGAGGCCATTCGACCCTGACTCAGAGATGACTGAAGATTGATCGCTGAACACAAGGGCCATTGTCACTTCAGCTGTTCTCAGTACAGAGCGCTTGCGGATTAGGAGAGATAGGGAGAAGGGCGAGAAAGCAAAAAAGGGGTTGAAGGCGAGAACCTTTAGGATTTATCCTTTTGGTGATAGGAATACCACCAAGGCCCTTGACGTGGTGACTGAGTAAAAACGAAGTGGAGAGTTTTCAGACTATCATCAGCCCTACTCCGTTTGGATACTTCAAATGCCACATTTGGAATGTCTTTTAGCAATGTGCCCTTGCCCTTTCCAATAGCAGTATCATTGGAGGTTTCCTTCAAATGTTTCTGTGCTTGTTGAGGGTCGTCATGGTTATTTGGAAGCCGTCTAGACCATAGGTTGGAAGTATTGCTTTCAAGGTTTTCATCGGAGGGCACTCGCAGCAGGAGTTATAGTGCTCTTAGGGCAAAATTGATGATATGGTTGCACAGACCCTTTGTTTTGTATCAGGCGGCATAATATTTCACACAGATTTTCTTTCAAAGCCGGGTAAACATGAAGTGATGGCATGAGGGATACTGGTTTGTGCGTCGAAACTAACATGACTGCCGATGGGAGCAAGCAAGGAGGTTTAGAGAGACAGTTTTGATTGCCCAGCGCAGAACTAAGTTTCCCCTATCAACGGTGACACAAGCATAACACGTCATCCCATCGTCTATGCTGTGGTGCTCTGCGTTTATGCTGAGCTATTGTAACTGTTATACGTTGTGATCGGCAGGGTTTGTTGGCATTAGCTTGTGAACAAATCAGTTCAAGAATGGACATTTTCAGAAAGAAACCCACGGCTAAAGAGGCCCTCCGTACAAACAAGCAGAAGATGGCAGTCGCAACAAGAAGTATTGGGCGTGAGATCACAACACTGTAAGTAGAGGGAAACAAAACTTGTTGGTGAGACTAAAAAGACTGCAAAAACTGGAAATAAGGCTGCCATAAAATTTCTAGCTCGCCAGCTTATTCAATTGAAAAGCTATACAAGTCAGCTGGCACAACAACTCATTGAAAAACCACAGACCATGCAACAGTACGAGTCAGGATAAGCAATTTTCAAGCAGCAGGAGATACATGGAAAATTAGGGAATCTGTACGGCTGTACGGCAGGCACAGGAAAGATAATAAGCATCTGTACTCACGTTAAGAAGGAAAATTTTTCAAGCTGTACGGACACGTAACTGAAATAACAACTTTCTTTTCAGCAAAAGGCATAGTATGCAATCAGCCGGTAAGAGAGCTTGGAGAAAACACCTCGAACAGGATTTAGTCATGAATCAAGAGGTGCAGGCAGGACCCTCGCAAGCACGGCCACGGGGGAAGGACACAGGCAAGTACAGGGCAAAAGTACAGACTCAGCCGGATGTCCAGACAACGCCACAAACTGTAGCTTTTGAAGGGCTGAATGGAGGGGATTGTTGGAAATGGTGGGAGGAACATCCAGATACTCACCTGGTTAAAGCAAGCATCAGAAAGGCGTAGGTGGAGTGGGCTATCCGGATGCCACTTTTTTGTATTAGGGACTTTGAGGGCATTTTGCGGCCGATGATTGAGGCTTATGACAGGCATTCTCGAAAATGCTCAATTCCATATCTGGGGTATGACATAGTGGTATCCTTCTGGCCAACTGATTTTACGAGAGTCTTTGGTATACCAGGGGCGGCACAAGGTGGAGCCAAGATTGATGGTAAACCCAAAAAGATGAGCAAGGAGACGAAGTTGCAGCTGATACGGATGGTGTGTAACGACGAAGTACAGAAGCACATCGATACCCTCATGGATGCTTCGAAGAAAAGAGGGCTGCGGAAGTCTGAGATTCGTGAAGGACATTGGAAGTGCTTGATGGATGTGGTGAAAAGCAGGCTTACAGGATCCAGCAGGGCATCTGACATTTCCTTCCCCTTGGTTAGTATGATGAATGGAATCATGAACAACAAGGTCTATGACTGGGCTTCATTGTTAGCCACGCGCATGGAGTTCATGACCCTACAACACAAAACGTTCTATATGCCGCACTACGCCATCGGACTCTTTTTGGGCGCCATGGCCAGGACGATACCCCATGAGCAGCTAGAAGTTAAGCTGACTCCGGCAGTACTTGACGAGCCTCCGGTAATGCAATGGAAGCATTTGGATACACCTATAGGTCAGAAGAGCGGGGGCCAGAAGAGGACACGGCAAGAGATGGAGGAATCGAGTAACACCGATAGTGGTCATCAGGACACATCTTGCGATGAGGATGACGACTCTGAGGGTATGGAGGTAGAACAGGAGGAGGAAGAAGATGAGGAAGGTAGCATAGTCTCAGCAGTCCCACTTCGCTTTCCGCGACCAGCTACACCTGACTACTACTTCAGCTCCGGAATTTTGGCACCCCACATACACACCATGGCAGATGTTCACATCCCAGGGTTTGGTCAGTTTCGGCGTCCAGTGGTGATGACCTCGGTTACTCTACATCCCACATCACGAACAGCAGTAGCACTTGTGCAACCAGTAGTGCGCCAGTGGACAGCAGCACCTGTAGCCATGAGTATGTAGCCAACGGTTCACGAACCAGCTCCCATACCTGTACTAAAGAGTTTGCCTCAGCCACTTCTTGTGGTGACGCCTGTGACAGAGAAAGGAGTCAGTGAGAAAGGTACGCAGGAGCAGGTTCGGCTGGAAGTGATTGGGTCAGATGCGGTAGTCACTGTAGCACACTCTGCTAAGTGAGGATCAGAGTGCTCACTCCAGTATTCCTGAAGCGGCACCCCAGGCCCCAGCAACAAGCGTAGCAAGTTGGGCGAGTGAGTACCTGAGGTGTTGACTACTTGCCCCTGTCACCAGAAGTCATTCCATTTAGTCTCCCATGAGAGAGCACATGCCCTTGGAGGCCAATTGGTCCAATAGCGAGATAGTCGAGGTACCGGCATCACCAGAGGTAGAGGATCAGAGTGCAGCGGTAGCCGAGAAAGTGGCTACGGGAGCGCAGGCGTCGGATCCTCTACCAGTAGAGACGGAGGACATGGATATTCATTCTCGCCTGGCTGTCATTGCTGAACAGAGCAAGTCCATAGCGGAAATGGTGCTGAGAGAGCGAAGAAGGGCAGAGGCTAGGCAGAAGGCTCGGGAGACGGCAGAAAAGGCTCGGGAGGAGATGGCTGACCAACTTACCACTCAGCACCTTGCATGGGAAGCGGAACAGACAGCCTTGTTAGCACAGCTCGAGGAGAGTACGCGAGGGAAACAGTAGGCAGAACAGCAGTTAACCACAATGGAGCAGCAACTAGCCGCAACCGAGCAGCAGTTGGCAATAGCACTTCAGGAGAAGGACTCAGCGCAACAGGCTCACGATCAGAAGGAAGCTGAGTGTCAGGAGGTTGCTTTGATGCTGAAGGAAATGGTGGAGGAGAACTCACAGATTAGAGCTGATTTACAGATACGGACAGATCAGGTGTATCAGCTTCGACGTAGCCGGTCGTCACAGTCCGAGACTCAGCCTTCAGGTTCATGATGTATAAGTCCATGTTGTTTTTGTTTTATGAATAATGTAGATAGTGTGGGTTTTTTTGTTGTTTCGTCGTCAGGAGACGACTTTTCTTTTTGGGGGAGATGATGTCGTCAGGAAACAGTGTATCGGGATGTTCCCGACGGTGTATCGGGATGTTCCCGACGGTGTATCAGGAGCTTCCCAACGGTGTATTAGGATGTTCCTGACGGTGTATCGGGATGTTCCCGATGGTGTATCGAGAGGTTTCTGTCAGTGTATCGGGATGTGTGCCGTTAGGCTGACGTGTATCGAGATGTATCCAGAAGGTTCTATTATTGTAGTTGGCATGTTGTATGTGGCCGACGGATACCTTCGAGAAGGTTCCTCGGACAATATTTACATTTCCCTTCGGGATCATTATAATCATCATCATATCAGAACCTAATGTAATATCTTGGCATATGCGAATAATAAGAAGAGTTCTGCTGTTCGAGTTCGTGTTCATTATTTGTGTGCAATTCTTAATTAACCTATGCGGTAAACAACATCCCAGTGACTACATCATTGATAGGTCATCTTTCGAAACTAATACTAGAAATAGGACACCATTACCTACTACCTCAAACATAGAACCTTTACACATCGAACATCTACATATTGAAAACTTACACAAAGAAAAATTGCTGATCAAAACCAAGAAATAGGGGAAAACAATAGAAAAGAAAATAGTGAAGACAAAGATAAACATCAATACCAATACATTCTAGAAGGAGATGATGATGAAGACATACCTCTTGAAGACATTGAAAGGTGTTGAAAGGACACACTTTCTAAAAATGATGGAAATCTTAATGAATGAAGAAAAATAGAAATACCTCCTTGAACTAGCTAAGGATGGGGCCAAGCTACCTCCAAACTATGATGTAGAAAATATTGCCATGAAAGAGGAAGAAAATAAAACATCTAAACTCCATAAACAAATCCAAGCTATGAAGGGACAATTGCAGAAAATGATGAAATGCAAAGACAAACTTGCTAAACAATACACTTAGGACGCCATTTGTCGAATTCCATTTGACAAAGACATGTACATGCCTCCTTTTCCTAAAGGAGTTTAGCTACCTAAATTGATTGTTGAATCCTGTCGGAGAAGTGTTAGGCTCTTGGGTTTCCAATCTACGGTTTTGGGAACCATCAGATTGACGACTCTATTGGGAACCAATCTACGGTTTTGTTCAAAACAAGTGTTGTGAAGTTACCCAAAATTTCAAATATTGTAGACTATAATCAAAAAGTACTTGTGTTAGTTTGCTTGCAAGCATACTTTGCTGGAACCAAGAACCCGAAACATGAAAAATCAACCCGAAACATGAAAAATCAATACATTTCTTGAAAGAGATGGCGACTCTATGCAATTAAATTTTTGGTGGTAGCTCTACTGAGGGAAAAGACTTAAAAGAAATGATTTGATCATGTTCTACGGAGAATATATATTATGAACAGGTAGGGGATCGATGCTACATCATGGAGGAAGCATAGATACACCCCATAGATGCATTTTTCAACTTGGAAAGATATGAAGGTGAATCTACATCACATCTATTCATACGATGGTGGATATTTTTGGGGAGGTACCTTCACACATCATGCCCCCACGCCAGGGATAACTTTAAGGAACCCCCCCCTTCCAAAATTTATAAAATTGTGGCGAATCACATGTCATTTGGGTGAAAAAAAATTAAGTGTTGGCGAATTATGCATCAATCGATGGATATTTGGTGGCGAATTTTTTAATAGTTTAGACAATTTTTATAAAATAATGGTGATTATAATTTTTGTTTTTAATAAAATTATTAATATTGATGGCGAATTATGTTTTGAAATGTAATTATGTTAAATGTATTATTTGAGAACTCAGACCGTCTGATGATCCACGATCAATGGCTGAGGTTTAATTTTGGCCAACATTTCTTGAAGGAAGAAGAATTGTCGAGGTAGTCATCGGAATGTTGACACATATCAAGGTAAGTTGTTTGTGGAGTACAGTGTCACTCATAAAAAAAAAAATTCACATAGGAAAATGGGAATTTGGCGAATGATGATCGTCGAAAGTGACACTCAATTAATTCCGTGGCGAATAAGAGTAAACATTAAAGAGAAATATGGGCGAAGAACCTGACTACCAAACTGAAATTACGTGATAGTGGCGAGCGTTCCGACTACTATATGAGTATTTTATAAAATTTGGGCGAATCGGTCAACTAGTATACGGTGTTTTTTTTAGCCAATTTCTATAGCCCAATCGAGACATATTAGCCAATTGGCGAATAATAGCCACTAAAAAAATCCTTGCCCCACGCAAGGAATTGATAAGAGAATTTCAAATATTGAAGGAATATATGAAAATCCAATTTAGATATCTTCTTTAGATGCATATTTGAACTTAGAAAAGCAAGAAGAGGAATCTGCAGTACAACTCTTCATGAGAATGTTTGATGCCTATCAAGAAAAACCTTTGGAATGCAAACTTCCATTCTCTGATCTTCTCAACAAAATGCGAGAGTTAGGTCTCTTGTATGATCACCAGTTTCGTATTTTCTCAAACTTATGGATAATGAACTGGTTGAAAAGGAGAATGAATGCATGAGTGAAGCAACATATGAGTTAAATGATGTTTCAGATCTGAATGGAGAAGAAATTTGTGGACAGTTTGAGGAAGAATTTGATTATGATGATATTTGTATGACAACAGATGACAATATGTGAAAATTAGGAAGAGGATTCTCTCAGCATGGAAGAAATTTCAGCCTTGTTAGATTTGGAATATCAAAAAATGTTGAGAGAAGTGCTTCAAATTTTTTCTCAATTCACTATGGTGAGCAAATTGATGGATCAACACATATTCAGGGGCTACTAGATGAAGGAGATAATGTCAATGAAGATATTAGTCTTGTTGATGGAACACTTGGTGATCCACATGAAAGCTCTTATGGAAGTATGCTTGAACTCTCTATGTTCCTGAACCCATTGTTTTAAGAGGAAGCAGGCGAAGATATGCCCGAGTTCTCTATGTTCTCAAATCCATTATTTGAAGAGGATTTTCTTTGCAATCAAGTCTATCAGGATCATGATGAAGATATTAGGCCTAATGATGATTTTGAATTTGATAAAACTCATAATATGCATTTAGAAGGTGAGGTGTCTTTTAGTTCGTCCTATGAGCAGAAGTTGTGTAATGCGATGGAATCAGCCAAGCATGATGAGGAAGATAGATCAAAGGATGGTTCTGGTGATTGCTCATCGTATCATACCCTTGATATATGTGAAGTGACATCTTTTAAATGTGGATCATCTTCAAAGTCTTATTGCAGAGAGAATATGCATTCAGAGTATGGGGCTGAAAAGGATTGTGTGCAAAGGGACAATCAAGCATAGAAAGTTGATCTGGATTTTGGTATGACAAATCAAATGCATAGAGATCCTCTATTCAGCAAAGACCATAGTGCATCTGATGACATCTCAAAGTTTGAACAAAAGTCAAGCCATGTTGGTACAGCAATAAGTGTTGATGCATTTAATACAACAAGATTGAAAGTGTTATGTGATCAGAATCGGGTGTTTGATAGAGGAAAGAATCATTGTTCATTTTTGGGTCGCCTGGGGCGGGCCAATTTCACCGCCCATCATGTTAAGCATGGATGCTCGGTTTGCTTCTCTAGAGATAGCTAGAATGTCATCATGCCCACAAGGAGCATATGTCCCCAATAAGATCCACTAATGGAGCCTAATTTTTTGTAAATTAAATGTCTCCATTTATGAAATGAATCTCTGGAAAAGTTTGAAGGAGGAAACCTCCATTTGTGTGCCCTCCTTCACCCATATCACTATCATCTTTATATTTATTGATCATTAACATGTTGCCATTAGGATAAATTTCTATCTGACTAATTATGATATGCTTTCCTCTTATATCCCCAATTCACATTTTCAAATTTTATACGCCATTGTCCTATGTAAAACCAATTCTAAAGAGGCCGTCCTTTAACATAAATTTTTATACAATTCTAGCTCAGCCATGTAGTTGAGCACCACATCTTCTATTTGGTTTGCCTTGTTGGCTTCTAAAACTCAATCTGGAGACGATGCTTTTCCATAGATTCCAAAATGTTATCTCAAAAGTCAAGGATAGAAATGTACAGGAGATAGGTCATAAAAGAGTTGGCTCTAGGTTCAATTCAGAATCAAGTAGCCCCACGGAAGCAAGAGTATATGATTTTATATCAAAAAGACAACATGACTTCATGTATCATCAGCCTAGATCATATGCTGGAAATGTATTGATCAGAATAAATGCATAATGGGGACTTGCAAATGAAATAATTGCAGCCTGATTTGAAACATCGAGAGCTCTCAAAGTGTCTCAGATCTCGTCGATGATTTAAAAACATGTTTGGGGGATTTGATGTTTCTGATAAACAATACATCAGTGTTGCGGCGGGTCATAAATTGGGAGTGATGAAACTAGAGTGGATATACGTCAAGTAATACTATCCCTCAAGTGTCAAATGAAACCTATATATACAACTATGATAATGCAAGAACATAAATTGATATAAACTTCTATATTTGTGAAAGGCTTACTACCATTACTAATGGAAACATATGGACGGTGATGAATTAGCAACATTTCATTTGTATATTGTCTTGTCGAGATGATGCCATATCCAATCTTACAAGAGAACATTCCTAACATGGATAAAGTTATGATCAAGAAGATTATCGAAAGTGTTATGCAGCATGCGAAGGAGAATACATCATCATGCTGATTGGTGGGAGCCACGAGGCCAAGTACTATTGTGGATGAGGTTTCTATACAACACCCAATGTAAGAAGAATTGAATACATTCCATAAATGATATCAAAGGCAAACAACGTTATAAGAAGATGGCGTCTAAAACCACAAATAATAGATATCTGATCAATACACCCAGACAAAAGTTTGTATTGCTCGGTGAAGACATTGGAACCAAATGTAATATGCCTCTTCTTGATGTCTATGTGCATTGTAGGTAGAGGAGTCAAGTGATAAGAGAATGAGAAACTGGCTATTGATATTGCGAGGAAGAAATGACAAAAGATAAGAAAGGTTTGAAAAGATTATTATTTGCCTATCAGTTCCATGTTTTTCTTGTAGATGCAAATGTTGCATAATGCCTCTGTTGTGGATCGAGATCATCATCAATTTCCAGCCCTGAAAATTTCACGGCGTAAAAGGACAAAGGAAGTAAATAATATAATATCCAAGGTTATTAAACTCCAAATATAGAAAATTTGATTATGGTAAATGAAAATTAATTAAATTAAAAGTTGTGATTATGAGAAGAAAATAAAGTGTGATTATTTAGAGAGGAGCCTTTGTTTAGAGGGAGACTACTTTTTGAAAAGTCCTATTATTTCAAGTTTGTACGATATTAAAGGAGGTAAATGTGGTGGAATAAAAATAAATAAAAATAAGAAGACATATTCAAAAGACACATTAGACAAGAAGAAATATTTTATATTCATCTCTGTATGGAGGGATAAAGAATTTTAAATATGGGTTTGTAATATAAAATTTCAAATTATTTAAAAGACATGTAGATTTAAATTGTAGTTGACTCGTCCTTTAAAAAAAATTCTTTAAACAATTTATGTCAAATAAGTGGATGGGGTGATCTATGGCATTTTAAACTTGATCATCGCAGATATTGTGAAATATTTAATTGTTTGTGAATTTGTGTCTCGTATGACACCTCACCCTTAGGAGTTAAAACACAATCTGGACGAGTTTAGAATTGCGTATATATATTTGATCCGTCACATCTTGATTATTAAACTGTTTATAGTTTTATGTGCATAGAACATTATAAAGTTGTATGTTATAATCTTCATTATAGTCGACTCTGTTGCCCGCATAAGCTAAAGCAGTGGTCTTTTTATCATTAAAGTATTGGATTTATATTTGAAGTCAAAAATCTATATCTTCCTTCTTACAAACCTCAAATCCACTATTAAAAACCTTATACATAACATTAATTTCAAACTATCACATAACTCCATATCAATCGAGTTCAAGGACCTTGCCAGCCAGAGAAATCCAAAGCTTAAAGTGAGTATAGAAAAGCCTTGAACCAGGCAGTCAATGATTAAGGTGAAGGTCTACTCACCTAGGTGTAGCAAAGTGAAATATCTTGAACTGAGTATTTATTAAATTTCCCTTTCAACAATATATTAAGGATTGAATATTGTAGATATAATACAGACACAATTGAAACCGATAGGAATCCCAACAGATATTTACCGAGCTACTTCTTGAATATAGTATTCAAAACTTGAACATAGGTAGATGTAATACGATACAACCAGAAGATTCTCCGCAAGATAATAATCCGTCCTTGTCTAAATAATATTCAAGAATTCAAACATATAAAATGCATTACAAACCAACTATAGAAAACGAGTAAACTCACATACAACTCCTTAAAACTATGTTATTGCATTATACAACAGAAATATGATAACCGGCTAGAATAATCCAATCCTAAATACAGCTTTATAGTCAGATTGAAAAACTTAAGAGAAGAGCCTGTAAGCGCATATGAAACACCTGAATTGATGTCTCCCGGGACAATGGATTTGCATCCATTGTCTGCCGGCACAAGGGGCTACGTCCTCATACTAGCTAAAAGCTGAAACTTTCCAAATACTCTTGTAAGAGAGAACTGAAATCTAAAATAATAAATCAAGCATCCCCAACAATAAGCCTCTTTCCCTTTTTAATACACAAACTAAGACTCTTCAACTCCCCTCTGGCTTTTGTCCTATTCCCTTGTGACTCTTCAACTTCCCTCTGACATTTCATCTTATTCCTCGTTGACCTTTTGCCCTCTTTATAACATTAAATTGACCCTTTTAATAATTTGAGTCTTCGCTCTCATAGTCAATTTTAACATTATATATGATAAGACTTCAATATCTCTAATGTCCCAAAAATATTGCTTGTCCTCAAGCAATTAGTACTAGGATCCCACACAAGTCTATAGGTAGCTTTGCAGCCCAAACAGATTACAAATCTGGTCATACTACGAAACAAGTTGCCCCTCAGCTATCCCTCCGTCAACCGGATCCTTGGATCCCATATAACTCTATGAAAGAACGCTGCACTTGTAAATTGTACAACTCTGATCATCACTTCATCCAATCTCAAACTAAGTAGAGCTGTAACCAAATCCTCAATAAGCCATAGATATATGCTATCAACACCTGGATCCCAAATCCTATTGTCATAATCATCCACTATGATAAGGTAGAAGTGTATCCATGAACTATGCATGACCCAATAGATGGTGACAACCCAACCTAAATAGATGATGTAATAAACAGGCCGCTCAAATTTTGAAGGTGACACCCTGGGCGCAACAAATATCTGTCATCTTCAATTTGGAGAACCTCCAAGTACATAGGTACTATGAATAAGAATGAAGCTGAAAGAGCATTCCCTATGATCAACACATAACTCTCTTCAAAACTACACCAAAGACTATCCAAAGGTTGATGTATATAATCCAACCAACTCCTGTCTGGTGTGAAATCAGGAACCCTATGCACAACCGTAGTCAAATCACCACTTCCAACTTGTGACCCATATTCATTGCTAGGAATCATACCAGGATTCCATATCTTGAAATCAGAATCATCTTCTTCATGATAATCAAAAGGAGAGTCCTCGTTTACCTCAAACAACAGATTATCAGAAATCCAATTAGGATCAACTTCAAACACGGGGTTGTCGATAAGCTGAATGAGATTTGAAACTTTGGTACTTAGTCTTTTAGGACAACTGTCCAAGTCATAAGTTTGCTAAATGCTATCAAGCTCAACAATGACTTCTTTGAAAAACCGTTGCCTCACCTTACCCTCATGTTCCCGAGAGTGATTTGTGTCCCTAATCTAGTTTTCTGCTCCCTGAAGAGAAAATCGAGTTTCATCCAATGTCTCCTGAGTAGACTTAAGCTCCTTATTGACGTCCATAATTCCATTCCTTTCCTTTCTAGGCTGATCAACATGTATTTTAGCAACCTTATGAAGGTTATCTCTGCTGGAAAGCAAATATAAATAATCTGATTTCATAGTTTAAAGAACTGTTTTGATCACTTGCAAATCAGAAACAAGCCATTCTTCTTCCACTCTCTTTTGAACCTTCCTGTAGAGATCCTCAAACATCTTGTGAGTGCTGTCATAACGTACCAAAGATGCCACAACCATTTCTTTGTTAACTTTTAGCTGGTTTCTAAATGCATGTATTTCATTATCATGTTGATACAACTCATCATCTTGTAGTGTCATCTTGGATTGTTCCTTTGAATTCCTATCATGGGTGTAGAAAATATATGGTTCATCACACAAAATTTTCAATTTGCTATTACCTCGTGTGCAACCATCCTCATCAGCCCGTTTGTCAACACTAACCTTCAATTCACCAACATAAAAACTTGCACCCTGTGTAATATCTTATACATGGTCGTCGGAAGGTTGTAAAACAATGTTAGTTGACTATTCTTTTTCAAGAACCTCTATTCGCTGATCATGATTTTCTAAAAATTCGTTGTATACATTTTTGCACTAGATTCTTGCAAGAAGATCGTGAACCAATTCCGAATACTTCCTCTTTGCCATCTCTGTCTTATTTTGCTGCTCTAGATGAAAATCCAAGTAATCATTGAATGATAAATCATTCTGAATTCTGGTAGGAAGTTCTTTATACTCTCCATAAGTGCTGAATATTTTAGCTCTTATATCGGATTCTGAATTCTGGGCTAACTGCTCATATGGCTTCATAGTACCCTTCTTGATCTTATCCAATCTGTTCCCATTGCTGAATGTTGTTATCCTATTTCTAGACTAACCCTGAATAACAGTCACATTGTAACACATTATTTGCTGGTGAAGGCTGTTGATCCTTGGTAGTAAGCTAGACCACCCACCGATTTTTGCGTTCTTCCACCATTCCTGAAACTATGATTAAATGACCACCCGATTACCACTACTGCATCCACAATATGCTGTAGCTGCCCTTGGTCTGGAATGTGCCTGGGTCGGTGTCTTCCCTCTTAACTCCTCATGGCAATCAATCTGGGCACCTTCCAACAGTGGGTACTTACTGCTTGTACTACTCCCAATCCACTCGTTCCTTCTATTATCTCTACATTTGTTTCCACTCTAATGTGCTTTCTGAAAGGCTTTAGAGTGATAGACGTTATTGTAGGTAGACGTCTCACCTTCCTTAGATACTGTATTCAAACTCCCACAGACCTCCAATTACCTCTGTCAATGTGTAGCTGAATTGCTGCAAACAAACACACACTTCTCGCAACTACTAAACCCTTAGCCCCATGATATCATTTGCCAATATAATAGTGGAGTCCATACATACTTGTAACCTCCCAGGCAACAATAGAATTTGTTTCGATACACTGTTCTAAAAATATACCTTTGCTAAAACTCTGGTATGCAAATACTATATTGAGCCAATTTGACCCTTCAGGATGGCAGGATACACGTCTTTGTTATAAATTTACAGGCTGGCAGGAAGACTAGCTCTGATACCATTGAAATATCCTGAATTGGGTATTTACTAAATTTCCCTTTTAACAATATATTCAGGACTAAATATTGTAGATATAATACGGTCACAATCGAAACTGATAGGAATCCCAACAGATATTTACCCAGCTACTTCTTGAATATAGTATTCAAAACTTGAACATAGGCATATGTAATATGATACAACTAGAAGATTCTCCGCAAGATAATAATCCGTTCTTGTCCAAATAATATTCAGGAATTCAAGCATATAAAATGCATTGCAAACCAACAACATAAAACTAGTAAACTCACATACAACTCCTTAAAACTACGTTATTGCATTATACAGGAGCAATACAATAACTGGCTACAATAATCCAATCCTAAATATAGCTTTATAGTCAGGTTGGAAAACTCAAGAGAAAAACCTATAAGCACATATGAAACAGTTGAATTGATGTCTTCCCGGACAATGGGTTTGCATCCACTGTTTGCTAGCACGAGGGGCTACGTCCTTATACTAGTTGAAACCTGAAGCTGTCCAAATACTCTCGCAAGGGAGAACTGGAATCTGAAATAATAAATCAAGCATCCTCAACAATAAGTCTCTTTCCCTTTTTAATACACAAGCTAAGACTCTTCAACTCCCCTTTGGCTCTCGTCCTATTCCCTCGCGACTCTTCAACTTCCCTCTGGCATTTCGTCTTATTCCTCCTTGACCTTTTGCCCTCTTTATAACATTAAATTGACCCTTTTAATAATTTGAGTCTTCGCTCTCATAGTCAATTTTAACATTATATATAATAAGACTTCAATATTTCTAATGTCCCAAAAAGGGGACATTACACAAAGCCTAAAGTGTAGGGGAATGAAGGTGATTCTTATTCTTTGGCCAGAATTGATTGTGGAATCCTGTCAGGGAAGTGGCAGGCTCTTGGATTTCCAATTTGGGGTTTCGGGAACCCACACAATCAAGAAACAATTACACCTCTATTTTGGTACTAAAATATCAAGATAAAGATAGTTCGAAAATGCAAGGAAGATCTATTACCATTACAACTTGAGGCATTGTGATACAAGGGCATGAATACAAAGTTAATTGAAGGTTTTTGGTCACCCCTATGGCTTGGACCCTTTTTCCATCCAATTTTATGAATTCTCAATCTAAAGGATTAACTCTATCTTAAATGATTTTGCAATTTGTTTTGGCATAATAGTGGTGTTGGCACTAGTGTTGATCATGAAATTATGAAACAACTTATCCCCAACAATCGAAATCAAGAAGGGATTAGGCTTTGTCTCATGTATCTCTTCTTTTGTTAGCTCCTCTTTGTTGTTTGTGATTGCTACAACCTCATGGACTTTCTCTCCTTCAGTTGTCTCTTTATAGAGTCGTCCCTCTATAGGATTAATTGAAGGGTTTTAATCACCTCTATGGCTTGGACCATTTTTCATCTAATTGTAGGACTCCTCAATTTAAACGCTCATATTCTAACTTAAATAATCAGGCAATTTATTTTGGCATAATAGTAGTGTTAGCATTAAACTCGATCATGGATTTATGTAACAACTTATCCCCTAAAATTGAAGTCGAAAAGATTGTGAGTTTTACTCACTCTCCTCTTTGGTGTGTGTGAATGCTACAATGCTCATGTACATTCCCTCCTACATAATTCTCTTTATCCTTTATTTGGTCTCGCCTAGGAATAATCTTGGTTGATTCTAATTTCTTGTGACTCTCTAGAGCTTATTAAAGAGAGATTTGTTTTGGGACATGATGTCGCATACAGATACTTGAGCTAGACCCTTCTTCAGTTGCTCCACTACATTAAGTGACCTAGAGAACTTGATTCTCGACTCCTTCAACATGTTTGAAAGGATACCCATTTATTTTGAGAATATTTGCGACACCTACAAACTTGTACTCTTTTTTGGGAATGGGCTTTGCTTACAATAATAGGGATATTAGTTCTTTGGTCACAACTTTATCTTTGTTTATGAGTAATAACCTAATTGCTCTCGAGGAGCTTTTGATGTTAAAATTTTGTAAACAAACATTGTGTCTTCCTCTTCCATCTAGGAAAAAAAGGGCACAATCCATAGCTATTTCGCTTTCCTTTTCGAGGACATTCCCTACATTTGTGCAATCAGCATGGCACTCTCCGTTCTGGGAGATTGATAGGAATAAGTATTTACATTAGGTGCAATTAATTACCTTTGTTTCTTAGCTATCATTTGTTGAAGATTGCCATTGGGACAAATTGCGAGGCATATGTGCATCATTACATGGAAAGCACCACATATTTGTGTTATCCGCTAGGTTGCTATATCTTGGGGACTTTCTAGTTTGGTTTGTTGGAATAGTCCAAGGTGTGGTGGTTGGTAGAATCTAGTTGGAAGGCTGGGAATGGTTGTTTGTTCTCACATTATCTTGGTGCTAATTGTGCTGGAATAGAGGCTTCTTCTCCTATAAACTCTGGTTGGGAAGCTTTAGGGGCATGTTTTGTTGCCTTTTGAGGTTAATTATTTCATTAGAAAAAACTTTGCAATAGGCTTTAATTGTTGTTCATCTCTATAGCTAATGAGTAGGAAGTGGATGTTGGCTGAGCATTAAGATAAGCATACATGGAAAGTACCGTGGAAGAACTATTAGGGGTGACATTTTGTGGTGAGTTTGGGATTATAGGATACATAGTCATAGGTGGTCGCAAAGGGAGCTATCTTATGTCTAGTAGACTATTCTCAACACTCACGGCCAAGTCATTTGCATCAGAGTGTTTGGCCACCAAGTGACTAGATTATGTCTAAATTGAGACCCTTTAGGTAGAAAACTATCACCATACTTGTTGAGGTCAAACTAATGCGTGGATCCTTAGCTAGGTTTTATGAAATCTAATGTTGAAAATTATTATGGCTTCCCTAGGAGCTCTTTGATGATTATTAGTTGCAGATTTAAGAATGATTGGTCTCCTTTCTTGGTGCAATGGTCCAAGAATCTGTCTCCAAGTTGATCCTAGGTACTGCTTAAGTTAAGGGGCAGTCATCTATACCACTTAATGGGCTTTTCTTTTGAAGGAGGTTACTAGTAACTTGAGTGACATGTTTTACTTTGTAACATGGTACACTAGCATACATTAGCCACATCTTGTAGTTGTTTGGATAGTGTTTTGAAATCTTCTCGTGTGAAGTTAGGGAGCATTGGTGGGAATGGGATAACATATTGGTTGGTAGGGTAGGGGCTAGGAGTGTGATACTCCATTCCATGCTACATAATTCCTTGGGGGCCTTGGAAGGACCATTTGAATTTCCTCTTGAACTTGAGGTTGAGTTGTACTTTTTCTTAGAGCTCTTACTTTGGGTTTTACTAGCTGGGGCATAAATAAGCTTGGATTTTGTGTTGTCTATGACCTTGTAACCAATCTCCGAATCATAAACAATGTTTTTAATTAGGAGTTCAAAGGGTCCCATTGGGCATTGCTAGAAAAGAGTTGCTGATCTCAAAGGTGTACACTAGTGAGACATAACCTTGGGGTGTTTTGTGAATGTGGGACATTTTTTGCTGTTTGTTAATCAACCTTTGGTCTATTGGAAGTCGACTCTTTGTTTAGGGAAGAGTATAGGGGAAAAATAAATGAAATACAAAACTACAATATGGTGATGTGCCAAAATTTTCATAGATACTTTCCTATTATAATTATAATTTTCATGGCTTCAATATTTAAAGATTTTATGGAAAATTGTAAGAGTATGACAGATCCTATAGACCATAGTTAACAAATACAACCCACTGTAAGGAAGGAAATAATCAACAATTGATCACTATAAAATTTGGAAATAAGCCATAGATTTTTTTTAATTAATTGGAGATGCATACTTTATAGAGGTCAACTTTCCACAAATTCATGTATTTATCTTCTTTTTAAGAGCATAAAATGCTAAGGTTTGGTTTTACAACTGTTTGGCTTCCAATCTTAATAACGTCTTCCAAAAGTCATGAAACTTCAATTCTAAGCCCCATTCTGGCTTAAAAAATCAAGCCCTTATCCTCTAGACAAATTTTTCTCGAATTAAAAAGATTCCCCATCTTTATAATCTCCGGCCTAGTCATTATTATGGTGGTTGGAATGACATCCTCAAACAAGCTTGACCACTCATCCCTTTACATAAATGATGCCACCTATTCTTCCCTCTAGTTTGGTAAACCATAAGTTGAATGTCTAGACGAGACAAGAAATCACGGGACTTTGGAGACAAAACTCTTTAGAGCATAGACTCAATGTAGGCTTGCCATATGTCATCTTTTCATTTCACACCACATAACTTGTCGCAACTCTTTGATATCTTGCAAGTTGCGTCGGCCATCCATGTGGAGAGATTCAAGCACATTTGTGCAACATGGTTGCTGCTTCCTTTATGGCGTGAGGAGCTGCCACATGGCGGCCCAAGCCAATGTGTTAAGAGCCTTTATGTAATGTCCCCTTTTTGGGACATTAGAAATACTGAAGGCATATATAACCTTAGAATTGATTTGGAGAATTTGAACTCAAAATATAAAGGGGTCAATTTAATATTACAAAGTGGACAAAAGGACAGAGAGATAAGACAAAATGCTAGGAGGGAAGTCGAAGAGTCACAATTGTGGGGTTGAAAGGAGAAGAGACTCTTTCATTTGGGCATGGTTAATTTATGATTTAGTTCCATATTCTCTCTTGTGAGAGTTTTTTAGAAAGCTTCAGCTTTTAGCTAGTATGAGGACGTAGCCCCTCGTGCTGGTAGACAATGGATGCAAACCCATTGTCCTTGGAGATGTCACATTAGGTGTCTCGCTCGTGCTTACAGGTTATTTTCTTAAGTTTTCCAATCTAATTGTTAAGCTGTATTTGGGATTGGATGTTGGTTATTATATTGCTGTTGTATAATGCAATAACGTGTTTGAAGGAATGTAATGTGAGTTTACTGGTTTAATTCTATTCATTTGTAATGTACTTTAATATGCTGACATTTGAAATGTTATTTTAAGAAAGAACGACTTAGTATCTATTGGAGATTTTGCTGGTTTTATTGTATTTTGTAATACATCTGTAATGTTTTAGTTTTGATTATATTGAAAAAAGAGAAATCTTAGTAAATATCCAATTCGAAATATTTCATTGGTATCAGAGCTAAAGGTCTTGCCAGCTTGTGAGTTTTAATAATAGTGGAATTTATAACAACTTGGTTAGATTTTTGGAAAGGATCACATTGAATTTATTTTCGTAAGAGATAAAACTTTATCTTCAAAGTATATTATCCTCATTTGATGTGGAAACTATGACAACTTTTTCCCTGGTTACATCAGGATTAATACAGGCAAAAGAGAATATAAAAGAAGCTATAGATCTTTATAGACATATTATAGTTTGGGTGCTTCTTCTAGTTTCAACTTCAATAAAATATCAATCTCCTTTTTTAAATGTTTGGGCTACCATTACATCTGCTTGTGTAACTGAGCTACAACATGGCTAAATAGTGTGGGATCAAGCATCCGATGCAAATGTTCGCATACATATACTATCACATCCTCAAGGGAAGTGCTACTTTGCTTCATTGACAAAGATTCTCAAAGTCTTAGAGATTTTTACGCCCTCAACTAAACTTTTTCCTTGGATATGGGTTGGAAAAAAACCATTGAGCAGGCTTTTCATAGAGATGATAACACATATCTAATTAGCTCAATCACCTGGAAAGCTGTAGAGGAAATAGGCAACTGAAGGGAGTCATCTCTAGCAACAGTCAGGTTAATGCATTTCACATAGTGGTAGATGGTAGATTGACTAAGCGTAGGGAGTTGTAGATCGAATGAGTTCTCATAGCATACTCAGGTTTCCCTACCGACTCTCATTATTATCCATGGGTTAAACACGGTATTGAGGAAGACGGTTACACCACTCAACAGGCCATGGACGGCTAGTATGGTTGTAGTTGTATGAAAGCAAAAGTATATCGAAGGAGAAATACAAGGTATTTAAGGTAACTCTACAGGATCCTTGTGCACTTATAGATTGTAGTATAGCCAAAGGTGGAGGTTACGGGAGGAAGACATTCAGATAGCTACAACAGTCACCCTCCAAGAAGCACAGGTTGTGCGGGAAGTGTGGGTTATTTCATAAGTCAGATTGGAAGAGTTGGTAGTCAAGGGTGGGCAGCCAAGGAAATCAGCAAACAGATAGTGGATGTCAGATGGTGTAGAGAGAATCTGTGACGGCAAGTGGGGAAGTTAGAAGGCCAGAGAACTCGACTGCAGATGTGTTCTCACCGCATCAACAAACAAATTATTGGAAATACATGGGGATAACAATTCTCATAAAAACTCTCACGAGACGTGGAGTTCATCAAACCTAGCCACACAAACTGCTCATTCCACCCATCATGGAAATTCCACCCATCTCGAAAATTACCAAGAATGAAAAGTCAGATGTAATCTTGGCATTAAGTGGAAATCTCCATCTATTCAGACCCTTTCTAAAGAAAGCATTGAAACGACATTGCTAGGGTCAGTGACAAGTATTGTACTCCATCCTACTGCGGTTGGAGTTAAATCGTTGTGAAGCAACCTTGGTGGCAAGACTCCGCATATGTGTTTGATGAACATCTGGAGTTATCTTCAAAAAAGGAAGTGCCAGAATAGTGAGAAGAATTTTATTCGTGTCATTTCCGTTTGACGTTACTAGCAAGTTGTGGAAGCAAGGATGTGGACAGCTGAAACGGTTGGAAAGTTGTTGGCATTATATCAGGCTTCTCTTCAATGTTAAAATTCTGTAATCTTTCAAAATTGAAGTCAAGTCTGTGGATCTGACGCATCAAAGATAACTATAGGAACCAATTATGGCCACCATTGGGAGTGGAAAATTGGAATAGGAGTTTTCGTGAGTTGCACTGCACGAGCTCTAAAGGATATCAAAAAACATGAATGAATCTTTGCTGGTTATTATCCTTGCAAGCATTCGAGTTGGAACAAACATTCTTTGTTAGAATATTGGAAGGAAAATAATGCACTATAGTCCTGTTGGTAAATTTGGGAGCAGAATTGACACTACAGGAGTCGGTTTGGAAGATAGGTGACAAAGTGGCAAACTCAGAAGTTGGATAGTTAGGGAAGATAAATGTCTAGGCATATGAATTAACTATCCTGGCGTAGTTGCAACCACCAAGTTGGGTGTCAGGCAGCAAAACGAGTCCTTATATTCTTTCCTTTACAGAGGGAGTGTTGACTGTGGAATGGTACATCAACATTTCTAGAACAAAGTGCAAGGGAACTTACAATAAACAAGGCACACAGTAGTAAGTGGAAAAAAATAGTACAGTTGTTATAGGTTCCAGTATATTATTAGTGTTAGCACAGTACTTGTTGTTGCCAGATCTCTGATTGAATCATCGACAAACGTTACTTTGAATTTTTCAGGCTGAAGCAAATATATCCTTAAACGTCCAACACAAACCTAGTGATTGGTTGCTTCTCCATTATATTCCACGATGAGTGTTATCATGTGTTGTAAGTTTGAACTATGGTGCTCAAAAAAGGATTTCATGGTGAATGGTTATGTACTTAGCTTTACAACCTTTCCTATGCAATAAGATTTATGTATGTCTTTAATGGCAAGTGAAGCCTGAATCAATTCTCGAATCTATGCAAAGTGTTTGACAGAAATACCATGGGAAAAGAGTGGCATGCATTGAGTGGTATATTCACTCAAGTGTCTAATTAAATGCTTGTCAGGAGATTTGTCTTGCAACAGTTTGATAATCAGCTTGCAAATTGTATGAGCTGACAGGACTATTCAACTGATTATAAAAAAGAAAACTAACAGCAAAAGGAGTGAAACTTTTTCAGAAACCAGATATACTGAAAATGCGAAACTATGAAGCAAAACTACAAAAGAGAGCAGTTTCCTTAAAATTGGAGAATATTTGGGAAAAGAATGAAGATGCTTCATCAGTCATGTCAAGTGTTCAGCAAATCGAAAATCAAAAATGGTATCTCAAAACATAGGTACTTGTTATGTATGATGAATACAAAAAACTCCCTCCGAAGATTCAAAAAGAATTAGCCTTCAGTGATTTCATGGATTTCCATCCAAAACTCCAAAATAAGACTTGTTTTGCAAAAAAAAGTATTTTGAATTAGCTCAGGATCTCCTTGCAAAAGACCAATGCAAAACCATGAAGAATTTACAGCAAATCAAAATCATCTAACAGAGGACCTTGAAAAAGAAGAGCAATCAACCCCCATTGATTTACAGCTTTCTGGTGATCACGTAGAAGAGGTGACGCAGAGTGCAAGTTTCTACATTGGTGATTTGGATATTAGCTTTGTCAAGCAGGTGGATGAGGTCGGTTGCACACGAGGTAATAGCAATGGGGGGTTTTTGTGTGTTGAACCACATATTTCCTACGCCCATGACAGGATTTCAGAGGAACAATCCAAGATGACACTACAAGACGATGAGCTATATCAACATGATAATGAAATGCATGCATTTAGAAACTAGTTGAAGGTTAACAAAGAAATGGTTGTGGCATTTTAGGTATGTTATGACAACACTTACAAGATGGTTGAGGATCATGCTTTGTTTCTTAAAGAACAATTTGCCAATTATAAGTTAACTAGAATTGTAGGACTTAACCCCTCTGTCTATACTCCACATGAATTTTATGATGCATTTCAATTTGTTCCTATGGCCTTGAAAAATTTACTGTATGAATTGTATCTTCACAATTTGGCCATGCTTAATGATACTGAATGGAACCTAGTCCTGTATGTAGGGGATGTGCAGTTAAGGGCAGCAATGTCATGGATGCAAAATGAAATAAGTAGAGAACATCAAGCCACACCCTGCAGAGAAAGTGAGATGAAAACACCCTTGTTCATGAGGCCAGAAGTCCAATATTCTAGACAAACATATCTGGATTGGATTTCTATTTTGGGCAATCCTGCAGGACTTGGTAAGGTGAGTGCAGTCAGAGAAAAGGCCTTTACAGATTGGGAACAACATTTATCTCAAAATGTTAAAACAACAATCATTGCCTCAAGACAGCGATGGTTGAGAATGCCACATGATTTAAAAATCAAAGAACCCCACTCTCCACAAAATCCAACTCTTGGTACAATAAGGATTCCTTGGTACATTGACTTGGGAAGAAATCAGTGCAAACATTGGTTACCATTAAGGTACCAACCCTCCAATTCTTCTGTAGCCACTTCTGTTGTTTCTGCAACCATTGATAACAGAATCATTGAACTGTTCTTGCAGCATAGGTGTTTAAATAGATTTACTGTTTACAACATTACTCTAAACTTAAAGGCAAATGTTGTTTTAGTTGCTAGCTTAGTTTCCTTCAACATTTCTTTCCTATTGTAAGTTGTAATGACTTAAAGAAGAATCAAAGCATATACTTTGCAGCCACCCTCTCAAGCTTGCGCTCTCGGGTTGACAAATAAAACGAAGTCAGCATGTTATTCTTAGGAAAATACATGATTCTGTCTAGTCATAGAGTCAATGTAGAAGGATGTCCAATCCTTTATTACTAAGGTATTTAGTGGACTGGCCAACAAGTGATAAAAACAACTCTTGAAACTATGAAATCAAAATATTTGTATTTGCTTTTCGACAAGGATAACATTCTTAAGGTTGCTGAAACACATGTTGATTAGCTGAATAAAGAAAGGAATGAGATTAAGGAGCTCAATAGAGAGCTTAAGGAAACCCAGAAGGCACTAAATGATGCTCGGATTGCCCTTCAGGAAGCAGAAAATTAGATTAGAATCACGAATCACTCTTAGGAACAGGAGGATAAAGAGAGGAAGGAATTTTTCTTAGAGGTCATTGATGAATTTGATAGTATTCAATAGACGTATGACTTGGATAGCTGCCCCAAACGATCAAGTATCAAAACTTCAGATCAAATCTAGTTTGTAGACAACCCTTTGTTTGAGGTAGATGCTGTTTTGGTTTTCCAATAGCCCACTTTTTAAGGTAGAGGAGAGAGTTCCTTTTGGATTGTAGGAAGAGGATGCTCTCTTAACTTAAGAGATTTGGATCAAGCTATAGTTCTTCACAGCGAAACTAGGTCACAGGATGGGAGTGGTGATTTGACTATGGTTGTGCATCATTGGATCAGTCCACATAGGGTTCTTGATTTGACACCATACAATAGTTGGTTGGATTTTATACATCAGCCTTTGGATAGTTTTTGGTATAGTATTGAAAAGAGTTATGTGTTGATCATAGGGAATGCTCTTTCAACTTTATTCTTATTCATAGTACCTATGTACCCAGAGGTTCTCCAGATTGATGATGACAATATGGTATTTGATGTGCCTAGGGTGTTACTTTTAGTTTTTGAGCGGTTTATGTATTTCATCATCTATTTTGGTCGGGTTGTCACCATCTACTAGGTTATGCATAGTTCATTGATACATTTCTACCTTATCTTATCGGCTGGTTATGACAATATGGTTTGGGATCCGAATGTTGACAATATTCAGCTATGGCTTATTGAGGAGGTGGTTATATTTCTGCTTAGTTTGAGATTGGTTACGAGGATAAGCAAAGTTGTACAGTCTACAGGTGCAGTGATATTTCATAGTTTTATATGGGACTCAGGGATCGGGTTGATGGATGGGTCGCAGAGTGACACCTTGCTTTGCAGTACGTTTGGATTTTCTTTCAGTTTGGGCTACAAGTCTACTTGCAAACATGTATGGGATCCTGGTATTGATTGCTTGAGGACAAGCAATTTTAAGGAGGGGAAATTTGTAATGTCCTCTTTTTGGGATATTAGAAATATTGAAGGTATATTATATATAACCTTAGAATTGACTTGGAGAGTTTGAACTCAAAATATAAAGAAGTCAATTTCATACTACAAAGTGGACAAAAGGACAAGGAGAGATAAGACGAAATGCTAAGAGGGAAGTCGAAGAGTCACAGCTGTGGGGTTAAAAGGAAAAGACACTCTTTCATTTGGGCATGCTTGATTTATGATTTAGTTCAGTTTTCTCTCTTGTGAGAGTCTTTCAGAAAGCTTCAGCTTTCAGCTAGTATGAAGACGAAACCCCTTGTGCTGGCAGACAATGGATGCAAATGCATTGTCTTTGGAAATGTCGCATCAGGTGTCTTGCTTGTGCTTACAGGTTATTTTCTTAAGTTTCCCAATCTGACTGTTAAGCTGTATTTAGGATTGGATGTTGGTTATTGTATTGCTGTTGTATAATACAATAACGTGTTTGAAGGAATGTAATGTGAGTTTACTAGGTTTAATTCTATTCGTATGTAATGTATTTTCATACGCTGGCATTTCCAATGTTATTTTGAGAAAGAACGACTTAGTATCTATTGGAGATTTTGTTGGTTTTATTGTATTTTGTAATACATCTGTAATGGTTTAGTTCTGAATATATTGAAAAAAGAGAAATCTAGTAAATATCTGATTCGGGATGTTTCACTTTCCCTTTAGACTAGAGATAACATGCATGGTGTTACTTGTGCAACCTTCCACACAAGGCTACGTTAAAACAAAAGGCGCCTGCAAACCTTAGGGGAAAATAAAGGATGTGAAAGGGAAAAGGGTTTAACCTTTTTCTGACTGCAGTAGACAAAATCTATAGTCGCATTTTCCCATCAACCATTTTCACATGTAAGGGATCCATTTCTTCCATAAATTAAATTTCATAAACATTATTCATAATTCCACATTATGAAAACACATCAAATCTGTCAAAATCCTCTTTTAATCATATTATATGATTGGCATATAACTAGGCCAATAGCCCTCCTATCATTGATGGACCATAAAAAAACCTTTAAAAATAAAAATGCAAGAATACAAAATACAAAAATACCCTTAGATATACTCATGGTCCATAAACAATGCAAGATACCCATAAATATATCTCACAAATTGTTTCCTGTTGACGAGACTGCATCATATTGCCCTTCTGAATCTCATAAGCTGGTAGTATAATAATTCCCATATGTAATTTTGTTTTTGATAAAACTCTGATAAAAATTTCTTATAACTAATTTCCAGCACCGAAAATGATAAACCCTTTTTCTAAATATGCCCTGTTGGTAGGTTTGATGCTATGATACCAATTGAAATGTCCCCTGCTGGGACTTAGTTAAATATTTCTCTGTTAAGCTTCTTGCAAACTCATTTTATATCAATCACATGGTATCTTACTGGTGTATAATGTTACTTTACATACTTTGTTATAAGAATAAGGTGTCTTTTCGTTAATTATTATTTATCAATATTAAAATCATGAATATGTTATTAATAATACTAAAATTAATATTATTATATATGTAATTATATACTTCAATTTTGATTGAAAATAATATTTAATTATTTTATATTATAATATTTAATAATTATTTAATTTATTTTCATTCATTAATGTTATTATTATAATAATATAATATATTGTGTGATATTATAATATGACGTTATAATATTATAACTATATCACTATTTATATTAATCATCCATTTATATTTTAGTTACATAAAACTTATTTTAGCGGGGATATCACATGAAGGAATTTTGTACCTGCTGTGCAAGATAGAGATTCCTGAGATTAATCAAACGTGGGCACGAATGCATCACAGATGCAACTGCTGCCTTTCCCCTGTTCCTTTTGATTTTCTTCTCATAACTAGAAAGTTGGATATTTATTTTCCTTTTCACTTTTCCCTCCACTGGGCTATACAATTGGACATCTTGGACAGCGATTCAAGCAAGGCGGTATTTCAATTGTATGATATCTCTCATTTTAAACACAATAATTGAAGTAAGGTGGTATTTCAATTGTATGATATCTCTCATTTTATACACAATAATTTTAGGTCACATACTTTTGATCACACCAAGCTTCCCATTCTTCTTTGTCAGTGTCATGCATTTCACACTGTAATTCCAGAGATTGAAAAAATAAAACAATTTCAGCAGACAACAGGATTTTCATTCTTCTGAATCTGAAATTTGGAAAAAGAAAGGAAAAAAAGAACTTGTCCAAATACGCTGCAATTTATAACCAAACCCTTAAAATTACATGCACTCTCTATCAGTCAATAATCAATTGATGCTCCTGAGATTGCGATCATGAAGACAAAAATTCATGAAAAACAGAACACAAGTCAGAATTTCATGAATTTATGCCATACTTCTTTTTGGTTGGATGAGTTTGAAGAGGAAACATGCCAAGTCTTACTGAGTTAAAAGTGAAGAATCGGCAAGCAAATGTTGTTTTGCAGGACTTAAACATACAAATTGTTACCCAATCTGCAAATATACTTGCAAGTTTGGTGATCACCGAGTTTTAGAAGTATGCTCTGATATTGGTGATCAATGCACTAAGAGTCAGTATTTCCACCCTCTACGACTGCCATAAAGATATGATGTTGTATTCCATGTGTATTTATCAAGCACTGGTTTTCAGTAGTACTTTATATATGTAACATTTTTTTGTGACATTATATAGCAACTAAATTTATAATTGCCACTGCTTTTTTGACATTCATTCTTCACAAGATTATATATCTAACCTTTACTGTAATCCTCTCTTGGAACATTCATAATCTCTGCCTTTCATTCCTTGTTGCTTTGCCCCCTCTCATCTTCTTGAGGGTTTTTGTAACTTGATTTGATTAATACAATTTACATTTTATCAGAAAGAAAATACCTGTTTTAAAATCATTGTAACAAAATAGAAGTCGTAAAGATCAGGAGGTATAAAAATAGCAGGTATGGAAAATATTGTGTCCTTTTGTTAAATAATTGTCAGCTCAATTTTTGATATATTCAAATGCGTAAACAATGACATACATTTGATGGCAGGTTTCCATTTGTCTGCATTTCGATTGGGCTCACAATTGGAAAAGTTCCAACAGTAGGGGTTGTCTACAATCCAATAATTGATGAGGTGAGAGGTAGTTTGTTTTGATATTATCATTGTTTCAGTTATAACAGCAATCAAGGAAAACATTTTTATCCTGAATAAAGTTTTGTGTGCCACTAATAATGATAAGATGACTAGTTATTGAATGCTTGTTAATGGTGATTAAGTTTGGTGAATCCGTGTGGGCAGAGACATTTCAAATGGCTTGAAAAATCTAGGATAGCTTTGTGGCTCTGAATAGTTAATGCATGTACAAGGCTTAGGTTAAATCCATAGCTATGGAAGATTTGTTTTGACATTATTGAAAACTTTGAATGGTTTTGTGGGATGGAGAAAAAGCTGATGAAATTTAATTAAAAATGAGAATTCGTTATCTAATTCGAGGAAAAATTATTTTTGAGCAGATAAATGTTTGTTCTTTTTGTTAGAAAGAATGAAACTATACTAACCTCAATGGATTATCAAAAAGTGGCAGTGACACACTAAACACACGTACAAAACATTATGGAAATGAACAAGGTATTTTAAAGCTTTAAAAATAAAAATTGTAAGACAAACTATAGACCATAAAATCCAATAAAATGTCTAGCATGGCTGAAAGGTAGATGTTGCTAACTAATTACCGAGGTTGAGTTGCAACCAATTGTGTAGAGGAACGAGGCAAAACCACACTAGACTTCTACTCCCATAGCTTTTATTAGTAAAGCTATTGGGAAGGGTAAGAGGAAGATATAGTCTATTTCAATGTTGTACTTGTATTTGGTTATGGTTTCAAAGGATGGGATATACAATTTGGAGAGGCGGGCTACAGAGTAGGGTGGATTTGTAGGGGGATTGGATGACACTGAGGAGGATGAGTAGGAGTCATTACTAGAGCAACACCGTATTAATCTAGGATGGAGGTTGAGTTACAACATATTGTGTAGAGGGAGGAGGTACAACTGCACCTGACTTCTACGACTAGACACCCTACCCCTCCTATAGTTTTTACTAGAGCTACAGAGAAGGGGAAGAGAAAGATGTAGACTATTTTGATGTTGTAGTTGTATTTAGTTATGGTTTTACAAAGACAATTTGCTATTTTAATTTTTCTTCGGACTTTAAGGCTACTAGTCATCAACGTTCCACATGGGGGATGCCATTGTGTACCCTATTTGCATTTAAATATATGTAGATTCAGCTTGTTTCTATTGTTTACACTCATTTACTAACTCGATAGATGCACTCCTTATTGAATTTTGCAAAAAAAAAAAAAAAACATTTCGAATTAAATTCAAGCAATTTTAAGTTGTCGTTTTTTCACTAATAAGTTTTCGAGAAATCACCAATATTTTTTTGGTGGCCCTTGGCATTAGATTGTCAGTAATGATATTTTCAATTATGGTATTGGACACTTAAAATCTATGTGTTGTTTTGTTGATATCGAATTCTTTATTAATAAAGGTTTAAACATAGTTAAATCTTGATAGCAATATTACAAGTTGACTTGCCGTGGAAATATCTCCTACTTATTACTTGATGAGCTTAAGAGGCTTTCTAATGAATGGTTCATAAGGCACAACACTTGGTGAAGGTTTTGCAAACGAGTTGCAAGTAGAGTGGGTTTAACTGTGGAAACTCCGTAGTTAAGCATGCTCAAGCTGAAGTAGTACTGTGATGGGTGACCTCCTGGGAAGTCCCAGTGCTTCACCTTTATGAGCATCACCCAGATCCAATGAGTGTTAAGTGTTCCATTTATTCTCATGAGAGATGGATTCATTGTTAGAGTAAAACGTTAATTTAATTTAATTTATTAAATTCGCTCTATTCCCTTATTAAGATTTCTCTTTATGCACCTTTTGCGTTCTCATTTAATAATTAATTGGTAATTATTAAATAACATTTACCTTTTTAGGTTAACCTTTGTACCTTTTAGGTTACCCTTTTCGAGTTTCAATCTCCTTCTATAAGGATTGATCTTTTGTAATTATCTTGCATCTTTTTCATTTCTGAGAATACAATTTGCATATTTTCAGAGCAAACCCTTGCCTCTTCTTGTCTTTTTCTTCTCTGTGATTGGTTTTTACATTCAAGTATTCTTTGGGCTTTGTGGATTTGTATTGTGTATTACTCAAATCCTTCATGGTATCAAAGCCAGGTCGTTGTAGCTTCTTCAGTATTTGGAGAAAAAGGAGAAAGGGGGTTTGACAAAATAGATCTGACATTTTTAAGGCATTTTTAATTTATTTTTGGAGGTGCGACGATGACAATTTAGAAAAAATAATTACAGAGATGATTTTCAAACAATGATATCTCACTCATATAGACTCCTTTTTTTGAGCAATTTTTTTTTGTTTTGGGGTAGAATTTCATGATCTACACATTGGTGTAGGTTGTTTGTGATCTTTGTTTTTGAATTTTTTTGAAAATCTCAAATCCTGATTTTTTCAACTTCAAAGGCTTCGTTCAGGCTCATATGGACAAGTATTTAGGTGCTATTTTTTAAAAAAGTGTATGATTTATTGTCTACTTTCCATATCTGGTATCAGTTTGGAATAATATTAAGTGGACATAGTACTGTCAACATTTGGTCATTTTTTGGCCTACAAAAAACAAGTATTTGTGATTCATATCTGAAGCTTTTTTGCTCTTCTCTCATTTATGCATTCCTTCTAGCAGTTGGGGTTCGGTGTTTTGAATTGTGGGAGTTGTTTTGTCATATTGTTTCTGTTATTTACTTGTGTAAACTAAAACTACATTAAAAAAAATTTCAACACCTAAAACTATGGCCGAGACCTCTTCTTGTTTAGAACTTCTGACTCCTCATAATTATTACACATGGAAGACCTGATGACACGTCTTCTCTGGTCAGAAGGGTTGTGGTCTTGTTTAGATGAAATGCAGCCAATTTTATAGAGGCCTTTTCAAGTCATGCAACATAGGAACAAGATGGATGAGTCAATATGATTGATTGCTTTACAAGTCTCCGACAGTCTATAGTTTCCTCTTGATGGGTGCAATACACTTCTAGCTATGTGGACCAAGTTTGAAGGCTTGTTTGGTATAGTGAATGAGTTCAAGGCACTTCAGATTGAGGCAGAGCTTACCTCACTTATACTAGATTCTTTTCCCTCCATTGAGGACTTCTTGATGAAATTCAAGCAACTGAGATCTTTATTGCAGGCTTGTGGGAAAATGAAGTCTGACTCTGAGTGCATCTATTTGATTCTCTCTAAGCTTCGAGGGAATTTTCAGATATTTGCGTCCACCTTCTATTCCACCAAAGATGCTTTGGGGAATAGATTTGCTATGCCTACTTTTGAGGTCTTTTGTGATCGCTTGACTAGAGAGCAATCAGAGATTACATAGTTGGATACTACGACTGGTTCTAAGACGAAGGCATTGGTAGCTCAGACATCTGCAAGTAGTGGCCTTTTGAGTCGTGCCATTTCAGATGACCCTTAAGAGTTTTTCACAGGCTATAGGACACTTAGAGTGGGATAGGGCTATGGATGAGGAGTACTCTTCTTTGATGAAGAACCACACATGGGAGCTTTGTCCTCTTCCAAAAGGAAGAAAGTTGGTTCGGTGCCAATGGGTGTGTACCGTACCAATTATGCTGCAGATGGTTCTATTGATAGGTACAAGGCACATCTTGTTGCAAAGAGTTTTTCACAGGTTGAGAGTATTGATTACTCTGAGACCTTTGCTCCTATTGCCAAGATGAATTCTATTCATCTTGTACTCTCTCTTGTAGCTTCACACAGATGGATAGTTTTTTAGATGGACGTGAAGAGTGCCTTTTTGCATGTTCATGAGGAGATCTACATGGAGCAACCTTATGGTTTTGTGCAAGACTCTTCATTAGTATGCTGGCTTTAGAGGTCTTTATATGGTCTCAAACAAGCCCCTAGGGCTTGGTATGAGAAGATGGATTCCTTCTTGCTTGCTTCACAATTCACTCGATGTCATTTCGATCCTACAGTTTACATTGAGCGTGATGGGGCCGACTTATTGATACTTGTGCTTTATGTTGATGACCTCATCATCATAGGAAGCTCAGTCTCCATGATACAAGGTGTTCAACAAGCATTGAGAGAGCAGTTTGAGATGACAGATCTTGGACTTCTGAACTATTTTTTGGGCCTAGAGGTTGTTTGGTCTTCAAATGGGATAGCCATCACCAATAGAAGTACGCTCTTGATATGCTTCAGAGATTCAACATGCTTGATTGCAAGCCTTCCCCCACAAATTTTCATTCGGGTGTTGTTTTATCTACCACTTGCTCTACTCGTACAATGGATTCCACTCTATACAAATAACTTGTGGGTAGTTTGTTGTACTTGATAGGTCCTGATATTTCCTCTACGGTTGGACTTGTCTCTCGATTCTCCCATGATCATCATGAGAGTTATTGGCAAGTTTCCAAACGTATCTTGAGGTATATTAGAGGTACAACATGTTATAACATTCACTACACATTAGGGGAGCCTCACATTGTTCGTTTCACAAATTTAGATTGGCCTGGTGATATTGATGATCGCAAGTCTACTTCTAGTTTTGTATTCTGTCTTGGTTCTGATCCTATCACATGGTCTTGCAAGAAGCAACATGCTCACGCATTATCATCTACAGAGGCAAAATACAGGGCAGCTGTATTGGCTAGTCAGGAAGTTTTGTGGCTTCGACAGTTGATGACAGAGTTTAGATTTTCTCCTGATAGTCCCACCTTTCTATGGTCTGACAATTAGAGTGCTATACACATTTCATGCAACCAATTGAGCATTAGCGGACCAAGCACATTGAGCTTCACATGCATTTCATTCAGGATGGCGCCTTGACCTTGGAGTACATTCCTATTGCTGAGTAGGTTGCAAACATCTTCACTAAATCTCTTGCATCCCCGCAATATCTTCAGCTGCGTTCTATGCTTGGGGTCAAGGAAGTTGTCCTTGGGGGGTCTCAATGATGAGTCCTTCCTTCTTTTTTTGCTATCTCTTTTTCAAGTAGAGTTTTTCCCACTGGGTTTTCTCTATTTCTCCGTTTTATAGAGATTTAGTTGTGATTGGATACCTCATCAGGCCTTGTTGCCGGTATCCAAGTTTTCTTTCAGCATTGCATTGTAATTTCCTTACTCTTTCTGCATTGTTTGTAGCTTCATTGTTGCTCATCTTAAGGGGGGGTCTTAGAGTAAAGCATTAATTTAATTTAATTTATTAAATTCGCTTTATTCTCTTCTTAAGATTTCTTTTTATGCACCTTTTGCATTCTCATTTAATAATTAATTAGTAATTATTAAATAACATTTACCTTTTAGGATACCCTTTTCGGGTTTCGATCTCCTTCTATAAGGATTGATATTTTGTAATTATCTTGCATCTTTTTCATTTCTGAGAATACAATTTGCATATTTTCAGAGCAAACCCTTGCCTCTTGTCTTTTTCTTCTTTGTGATAGGTTTTTACATGCAGGTATTCTTCGGGCTTTGTGGATTTGTATTTCGTCTTGCTCAAATCTTTCATTCATGTGTGAATCACTACTTTTGAAACATGAGTCAATCAATTGACTCAAAAAATACACAGTTAAATCTTGATAGCAATATCAGAATTGCTGTGGAAATATCTCCTACTTATCACCATAAATATGATTGTGCATTTACAATTTTTTTTGTAAATAATTACTTGGTCCATGGTACTATAGGTGGATCAATGTTGGATACAATTAGTTTCATTCTCCATTTTGGGTGTGGAATAGGGTTAAGCTATAGTTTGCTAGGAAAATAAATGATAACCTGTAATGTCCACCTTTTCTCAGTGATCACACGAGAAGATTGATTAGCCTATTTTGCACATCACAATAGGCTAATTAAGAGACCAAAGGGATAATTTTCTGGCCACATCAAATTTTTTGGTGGAGAATAAAGAAACTGGAATTGTTATATGGGGATTAATATTATTAAAGTTACTTTATGTTATAATTTAACATAATTAAAGTGGATTTATAAGGAGAGAAACAAAGTAAAGTGAGTTTTTATCCCACATTCAGCATGGAGGTTCATCAATGAGCTAAGAAGTTTTTATAAGGAGCCCAACCCTTTTCCATTGGCATTTTATGTGTTTACTTGTTAGTCGATATTTCTCTATAGTTGCTGGTGTGACTGTGAGAGCTATTTCTAAGGACAAAACCCCTGAGGAAAACCCTTGGGAAAACAAAGGTTGGGCAGAAACCCAATCTTCTTTGTGAGGGAAATCTATTTAGAGTTCGTTTGTGCTTATATCAGAAGTTTGTTTTCAATAAATGGTATTGTTAAATGGAATGGAAGCCATGTAAGATTCCCAATCAAGGAGTTTGTAATGTCCTTTTTTTTTGGGTACATTAGAAAATTACAAGTCCAACTTATAAAATAATTAAAAGTGACTTTGGAGCTAAAATTTAAACTATTTAAAAGTCTTTTAACTAAAAAGGGGAAAAGGTGACAAAAAGGGGAAATAAGATTAAAGACTAAAGAAGGGAGTTGAAGAGTCACTTTTGAGCATTAAAAGAGGAAGTCTCGTTCATTTTCAGATATGCTTGGATTCTGCTTAGAGTTGGAGTGTTTTTCAGTTTTCTTCAGGAAGTGGAAGCTTGGTTTTCAGGCTCATGATCCTAAGGACAAACACCTTCAAGCTCTACTTGTTAATCGGATGCAAACCTGGTTCAACCTTGTGGTGGATTCTAGACGGAGTTCCCATTGTGCATATAGGTTCTTTATTAGTGTTTTCCAATTCTAGACGGAGTTCCCATTGTGCATATAGGTTCTTTCTTAGCGTTTTCCAATCTCACTATAATACCAATTTTTAAGATTGGATATTTGGTTTGTTATTTCATTGCTGATGTATAATGCAATAGCATATTTCTGAGGGATTTACATGAGCTTTTCTGGTCATGATATTGAATTTCTGAAATTTATAATACAACAGGCGTTTCTGAGAGTTTTCTTTATGGATTTGTTGTTTATTTACCTGTCAAATCTGAAAGTTTATTGCATAAGCAATCTGGTTGTATTCTGAAACTAGTTTTTGAGATAAGATTGCAAAAATATCCATCCTGGGATATTACTGAGTTACCTTTCAAGATTACAAGTTGGGATTTACAGTTCATTCCAAGATTATTTCAGACCTTGGGAATGAGATTTGTAGTGAAAAACTTAGAGTAGAGGGGCTGTGGTAGAAGTAGACTCTTCTGAAAACATCATCGGGTTGACTAAGACACTCACACTTGCTGTACTACATATACTGCTGAGTATTGATGTTTATTGTGTGAGCATGCAATATTTTAAGGAGCCGTTTTGAGAGGACAGTGACCATGATATGATCTGGAATGGTGTTCGAATACAATCCAAATGGAGTCTCTTGAGTATTGACAATTGACATAGCCTGCTATGTATGGATGGCAAAGTTTGCAGCATTGATTTCATTGACCTGGGGTTCTCATGGCAAGGCAAAGATTCATGGCATTGTCTGGGCATCACTAGGAGATCTCTGAATAGTCATTCCTCCTTGAGCACCAAATTACTATTGGATAATTAAGGCAAGAAAATTGAACTACTAGGTGAAAGCATATCTACTGTATTCTCTGCTATGATATACCATCTTAACTTCTCCATATGTATTGACTGTAATGGAAGATCTCGCATTTGGCCGCTTATATCAAAATAAGATTTTGGTAAACTGTTCCATCATTTATCACAGTATTTGGTTGTGCATTGCCAAAAAGTTACGTGTCGTATATACAAAATCTGAATCATTAAATTAGCAATTTGAGATTCCTTGGATAGTATGCAAAGTGTTTGACATAATTACCATGGGACATGAGTAACAGGGTTTGAATGATATATTCACTCAAGTGTTTGATAAATTTTTTACTCGAGTAATTGATTGTTAATTTGAATTTCTGATCATAAGTATCTGGGACAAGGTTTGGATGTAATGCCTCTGAGGAATCAAGGAATATATCTGAGATTCTGAATGCTATGACTGGTTACATATTTGATCAAATGCCTGTCCTATAAGCTTGTCTTTGTAACAGAAATCTGGAATCAGAATGAGTGACGGATATTGTGTTTGAAATGAAATTAGGCTTCAGAATCAGTGAGAACTCTCACATTACCACGTCCCTATCTCTGTACTTGCAAATTTTGACTACTGCATTTAAATGTAATAAATGTACCCTTATTCATTGGCTTGTGTTTTCTAATTTTCATGATGATGTTGTCCTTGTATTAGAAGTGTACCCATCCACCATTATCTCCACATTTTCATTAGCTAATCACAATAATTTATTAGGAACTTGCATTGTTTGGGATTTTAAGGGAGGAAATGGGTCAACTTAGTTAATGAGGATTGCACTAGTTCTTGACCAGATTAGTGAAAGGCACAGAAAAAAAATTAGTATGCATGAATACCTCAGATCAACACATCTCTCAATTGTTTTCATAACTGGTTTAGGATACTATTTAACTTTGTATTAGTATGCTTGTAGATGTTTACAGCTGTACGTGGGAGGGGCGCCTATCTCAATGGACAACCAATAAATTGTGAGTAAAAATTCCTGATCCAAGGACCATTGAGATAAATTGTTACAAGCATGTCTACAATATATACTTCTTTGACAAATATATTTTGGTTGTATTAGTAAGTGCTAGCAGTTTATTTTTATTTTTATTCTGAAATCATTTTTTGAAAAAATTCTCAGCATCTTCCCAGTCTGAGATAGGAAATGCACTTCTTGCAGCTGAGGTAAGCTGGATTTTTTGGCCAATGTAATACCTAATTATTGTCCTCAATATTTGTTAATGTAGATAGAGGTTATCTAGTAGGTCTAGAGTTTCTTGCTTTCCGTGGCTTTTATTCATATTGCTATTTCTACACATATTCTATTACTTTTCATGATGTTTGCCTTTTCCTAATGAACCAAATTTGTAAATCCACAATACATAGGTCTTGTATCTCTTTCTGGTAAAAAGTGAATCATGCATTCAAGGATTGTTATGCAGATGAAAGTGATACACTCTATTTATCATTCTTTAGATATCTCTAAAGCTGTTCAAAAGAATAGCTGTTCACAAGAATGGCTTGGAACTTGCACAAATGGTGCCAGCACAGCTAGGAGGCCAAGCAGAATATGGTAGGAAAGCCATCACTCCTTGAGGCTTCTAATTCTTCTACTTCTCTGTCCAATGATGGCTGATGGGCACATGCATAAAAATGATGGGGTTTTGGCAGTGTTGTTTTTGTTGATGCTGCTGGTGCTCTATATTCATAGACTACGCTCTCACTTTTTTCTTTTTTTTCTGTTTTTAAAGCTTTGGGGGATTTATACAGTTGTTGATAGGGTTTATGGCTTGTCTTTTTACAGCAATCCTTGGAGTATTACTTGCTGTATTTATTAAAAACAATAATTACTGGTTTCACTTTGATAAGTAGGAGATATTTTCCGCAAGAAGTCAAATTGTGATATTGCTATCAGGTTTCAACTATGTATTTTTTGAGTCAGACTCATCGACCTGTGTTTCATGAGTGGTAGTTCACAATGTTGATAGGGTATATGGCTTGTCTTTTTACAGCAATCCTTGGAGTATTACATGCTGTATTTATTAAAAACAATAATTACTGGTTTCACTTTGATAAGTAGGAGATATTTTCCACAAGAAGTCAAATTGTGATATTGCTATCAGGTTTCAACTATGTTATTTTTTAAGTCAGACTCATCGACCTGTGTTTCACGAGTGGTAGTTCACAAGAATCAATCACTCATGAGAAAGAATGGAATACACATCACTAATTGTATATAGGTGATGCTCAGAGTGGTCTAGCACCAGGACTTCCTAGGAGGTCATCCATCCCTGTACCCACTCCAGCTCAAGCGTTCTTAACTATGGAGTTTCCTCCATGTTAAGCCAACTACAAAAAGCTTGTTTTCCCAAATGGTTTTACATTATTAGAAAAACGTTCTTTACTTATTAGCATCTTTAATTGTCCATTGTATTTGCATTGTGGATTTTATTTTTCTACTTTCGTAGCTTGCTAGATTTGATCTTAGATGCTCTGCTTCTTAAGGACCAGGAAATCACCAGGAAATCATAGCATGAATAGATCTTGGCAAACAGAAATATAAACATAAAAAATGAATTCTCAAGGCAGGCAGAGGATTTTTTTATACTTTGACAAAATTGTGTGTTTGCACAGATGATGAAATATTCTGTCAAATTCATAATATAATGTGGCAAACATGTCCAAACCATGACAAACTCTCTTGGAACATAATGTGTACACATTTCCCTCTTTGTTGGAAGATCTAAATTCATCTCGGTTGGAGCAAGCTGTGGGCATGAAACAAATTGGCAACATTTTGACTTTTCAAATTTAATAATTGTCTCCTTGGGCTTGGGAAATCACCTTAGCATCACCAAACTGTTACCAATACGAGTTGAGGGTATGTGTTGAGCACAAGAGTATTGATTGAATATTGTCATGTTGGACTATGAGAAGCAAGTTTTGCGGTTTTTGAGTTTTAGGAGATAGACGGAGAGTATGTCTTGAGCACAAGAGTATTGATTGAGTATCAAGCCACGTTGGACTATGAGAAGCAAGTTTTGTGGTTTTTTAATTTTAGGAGATAGATGGAGAGAGCAGAGGTGGCATTCTTGCACCCAATTGTTCTATTCCTTCCATATTTAAGCAGTAGGGAATTTTCTACTATCAAAAGCCTGTTATCCCTTATGGATATTCTAACTTAAATTTAGAATTCTTCATGTTGTGTGAGTGATGAGAATAATTCTTATTATTGAGTTTTCAAGCATGCCATCCTCAGAATTCACGAGATGAAGCACTGAAGTCGAGATATTTATTGAAGAAAACATTTATTCAAATGCATTGCTTTGAAAATAGTATTTCTCAACTAGGAGTATGCATAAACATTCTATCTCAAAATCTTTTTCCCAAGTCCATTTGATTCTGATAGAAAAGGGACTGTTGTTTTTTATTAAGCTCAGAAGTGGCTTATTTTCAGGACAATTTTTTAAAATTGAACTGCGTTTTCTTCTCCCTTAACAATGATTGAAAACTGACAGGAGCCTCTTGATGTACCTGCATAATGCATGTAAAATATGAATTTTGCTGCAAACATTGAATTCACTCTTAAAGAAAGAATCATTATAACAATCAGAAGTATGGTAGATTGTTTGAAGCTTCAAATGTTACATAGCTGCCTTTTAAATCGACACTTTGTTGTTCAATAAAAGATAGTATTCTATGATGTGCAGGTGGGTGTAGCCCGAGATAAGGAAACTGTTGATGCAACTACCAAGCGAATTAATAGGCTATTATTCAAGGTTACTACTTGCTCAAGATTGCATGGCTTGTTTAATTCAGGATTCACATTACTACTGTTCAAAGAAAGGAATTGAAATTCCCTCATCTTTATAGGATTCTTTTAGTTTGGATTGACTCTTGAAAGCCCAGGATTTTCAATATCAATCTGAGTGCTCACATTACAACAAGTTTCACGATTCATGTTCTGTTTTGCAGATACGATCCTTGCGGATGACTGGGTCCTGTGCTCTCAACCTTTGTGGAATTGCATGTGGAAGGCTTGATATATACTACGAGTTAGGTTTTGGAGGTCCCTGGTATGTTAAAAATAAGTGCACAACATTTGCAAGTACTAGAATCTTTACTAAAATAAAATTGATGTTGTTTTCAGTTTTGATTGTGTATATGAATATTTTGGATCACTTGAACCATCATCAGAATAGTAAAATGTTTATGAAGATAGTAAATTTAATAGAAACATTTTTTTTATATATTCTTTGTTAGGGATGTTGCTGCAGGAGTTGTGATCATTCGGGAGGCTGGTGGCTGTGTGTTTGACCCGTAAGTACATTTTTATCGCCGTGACAGTCAGGAATAAGATTAGGATTTTGATTGTGCTTGACTTGTAATTTTTTCCTTGGCATTGCAGATCAGGAGGTGAGGTTAACATCATGGCACAGAAAATTGCTGCCTCAAATGGATTTTTGAAGCATGCATTTGTAAACGAGTTGAACGAAATAGGTTTTTGAAAAAGATATCATCAAAATCGAAATTGATATCATGTTGACTGACAAGATATGATCTAGAATAGGAATAGTACTATTTGTTGTCCCATTTGATTACTTAAAAGATAAAATAAACATATGTAGACCCCCCAAGGGGATAAAGGGATATGTCCACATCCATTAAAGCCTACTGACAATTCATAATATTCAACGACAACTACATTAAATTGAAAAAAGGTGCAATTAATATTCAGACCATTTATTGTGGTTTATATTTAATAGGTATAAAACTAATATTTATGTAAATGAAAAATGTTTTTTTTGGGATAGGTAATGGGCCAAAGCCTAGATTAGTTATTATTATTTGTTGAAATTAATTACTATTATGTGTTAAGCTTGAGTAGACTTGAACGCAAGACCTCACAAATGAGAGGCTGACAAGTTACCATTGTGTTGTAGGCTCTTGCCTCAATTTTAATATTCATTTAATACTTATATTGTAATTAACAAATGTAAGAAACAAGTTACCATTGTGTTGCAGGCTTTGATGGAGCCCTAAATTTTACAAATTAGGGCTTCCATTTGATCGTCCTTTTGATGTTTTATTATATGCCAAACACTATATTCTATCTTACATATTTGTTTTGGATATTAGTAGCAGCCAAAAAATAAGGGGGTTGGCCCTTAGTACATTACTGTGGTAAAGAACATTAACAACAAAGTAATAATGAAACATTACCAGCAACCTATTCTACCAAAAATATTAAAAACATATTATTCTAGACAATGATCCCAATGTAGGTAGAAGCATGCATATTCACATAGCGACTAGTGGCATGAGTAAACCAATCAGTGAAAAGCATTAACCAGCTATAATTGACAAACATCGAGCTATATACATATTTTCCACATAAAAAAACTAATTACACATCTACTATATTAATTAAACCTTAAAAGTAAATAGTCTCTAAGGCCTCCTGACTTGAAAATAAAATTATAAGTTGGACATAACAAGCAGTAGAGCATCATGAGTAGAAAAAATTAAAACACAAGGCCTAAACATTGGCCTTCTCTTTCCCTTTCTTAGCTAGTAGGACCTTGGCCTAGTCATTCACCAAGAAGCCATAGAGCTTGGCCGAGTCCTCTATCCCAATGTTGTTTTCCTCATTCTCTTGTTGCAATAGTTGAAGAGTGATGTCGGGTGCATAGGTGACCATGAGCAAGAATATAGAGAGTGGTAAAGCTCTCATCCAAGGTCTCTAATTGTTCCTTAAGGGCCCCAATCTTCTGCTTAATGTAAACAACTCCTAGAAATTGGCACAATTACCCTTTTTAGCCTTCAAAGTCTTAACATGCAAACACATAGGGTAGAAATCATTTTTTTGACATTCTTGTCCACTCGCACAAGGGAAGTCATCATCATTGTTGAGTCATCTTTCTTCTTTCTTGGGGAAGGGACCACACCAGTAGTAAAATCCACCGTGTTAACCATTTTTTTGATGTTCTTGTCCACTCACACAAGGGAAGTCGCCATCATTGTTGAGTCATCTTTCTATTTTCTTGGGGAAGGGACCACACCAGAAGTAAAATCCACCGTGTTCATAGTGAATGTAGTTGACACATGGGTTGTGTCTTGGTTAGCTTTCTTATTCTTTTTTTATGGTCCTAATGTCCTCTGATGTTGAGTTGGTCTCTTCAGTCCTCACTTCATCTAGCTCATCATCATTCCCCCCCTCTCCTCTTCAATTTTTTCCCTTCTTTATCATTGGTTGTAGACTTTGTTACATGTGTGTTTGGACATGGATTTAATCATCTTTGTTATCTCCTTTATATGTTTGGTAGATGCTCAAAAAGTATTTTAGCAAAGTTTCATCATTTTGATTGATTGGAAAGCCTAATTAAAGAGTGGCACGAGGAGAGAAAATGTTAGACTAAGGAACAATTCATGCATTGTAATGACAAGCTTGTTACAAGTAAAAAGATATAAGGGAGGTATCATTCATTATAGTAAAGGAATAGATTTGAAAATCAAAGAGAAGTAAGGAATCTTGTATGGAAGTTCGAAATAACATGACCACCTTACATTAAAGAAGATATTTTGGCAGTATCTTTATCAAGAAGACTCAATAAATAAAACACACGATGCAAAATTTGAATGGGGACACATTGAATAGTTGTATGCATACGTCTTTATTGCATATAGGGTTTTAGTATGGTTGCTACTCCATAAATGGCCATGGCATTACTTGAATTGCAAGGATATTTGCAACTAATGTTCATGGGAAGATAGATGCAATTATCCTTGTGGAAACTCTAGTTTTTGGTGGAGATTACAAATTATGCTACATTTGAATATGCTTAGGAGTTTACTGCACTACCTATCACTGCTATGATGATGTTGATCCCAGACAAAATGGTAGTTGCTACCAATCCTAGAAATCCAACACTTGCTAGACCTTTGAAGTGCCTTTAAAGACGTGCATTTAGTGGAAGCTAGGAGGTAAGGGTTATAATAGCCCAAGCTCTCATTACGATAGTGATAAGGTCGTGTCAGCCATTCAGATTGTTAGTAAACAAGTTTTCTTTTGATTTTAAACCTCAAAGAGGAAAATTCTTCATAAACTAATAGATTAAATTCCCACAAAGGCATAAGGGATTCTCTACTTAGTATTGCTTTGAAATACTATTAGGTGCAACTACCATTTTGAAAAGATATTTGTTAATTCCTCTTTTGAGGGAAAACCTTCCCAATGAGTATTTTTCCAGAAAATACTAAAAAGCTTTAAACAATCAATTCATAAAAATGAAGAGAATGTACAAGCTGAAAAACCATTCAAATCTAACAACAAAAATCATCCACATGATTAATCACTTGATTCCCACACTCAACAATCAATTTTGGGCATCCTATGGTGGTCGGGAATGTTGCGGCTTCTACAAACCACTACTGACGAGTTTTTGGTATATGGGTCCACCTTGTGCATTCTTAACTCTTTCTACCAATTTGGTTAAGTCCACATTGACTAGGAAAGTATCCCGAAGCTTAGATAAGGGGCTCAACAAGTAGGGTTTCTCAGGCTTAGGGAGCTTAGGCCGAAAGAGAGTCATGGTTGTTTTAACAGAGGATTGCAAACTCAAATGCTGAAAAGAAAGCTAACAAAAACCATGAGCAAGAAAACAAAATATACAAAGAAGGCCGAATTATGCACTCACCAGTTTTTGCAAAGCCAAGCACTCCAATTCTGTTCTTACCAGCTTGATGTTTGGGCTCCGACAAGGTAAGATAAGCAATTAAACCCAAAAAGGGGAGAATTTAAGGAGTGAGATTTTGGGAAATCATTGACAGATATGAAGTGTGTGAAATCGTTAATATCAACGCATGTATTTATTTGACAAGACTTCTCAACCATTTTTAGTTAATTATCCTTGTCAAATCAACATGTGATCTTACTTCTAATGATGCTAGCCGATCATTACTTTTACTTTCCTGAAAACTTGTACTTTGACACATGCTACTTATCTATCGCATTTATTGCCTTTTACATCTTTGGCTCTTGACAAGAATGTGGGACCACCGTTTTAGAAAAATGTGCTTGTTTTACCTAATAAATCCTTGCAAGAAGAAAACAAGAGAAAACCATTAGAAAAAAAGAAAACAAAGTTGAAGTTGAAGTTGAAGTGACACTTTCTTTCAACTTCAACTTCCTCCTTGCACAGGACATGTTGGGCTGACGGGTAAACTGAAAGGACTTTGCGCTTTCACAAATAATATCAACTGAGATTGCAAAGGGATCAGGTATGAACTTAGAATCACTAGTTTCACAGATTAGACATATGAACTGACTTCAATGGGAAAAGGGACCCAAAAATAGGAACAACAAAATAGGAAAAACAAAAGAGAAATTAACAGAGGAAAATGGGTATTTACAATGTGGACCACATTGAAACTAAAGATGGAACAATTTAGGATCCTGCCCATTATAGGACACGGGTAAATCATCACCATTGAAATATTTCAACATGAAGGCATTAGATCCCAACTCTCGAGAAATCACAAATTGTCCCTTCCACAGGCTTTCAAATTTCCCATGTGCTCCTTTGGGTTCCCTCCTTTTATCCCACAACAATACTTTGTCTCCTTCCATGAACTTTCTAGGTCTTGCTCATCGGTAAAAAAATTTCTTCACTCTGACTTGGTGTTTTGTAATTTGATCTACTAGATCTCCTCTTTTTTTTTCTATCTTCTGAAGATATAATATCTGCTTTCCAAGAGAGATAGTGAACACCTCATCCTCTATCACCTTCTGTAGATTTAAGGTGACCAATTCCAAAGGGAGTGATAATTGCAATTCTACTCCATGAACTAACTCAAAAGGGGTCATACCATGGCTCTTTTGGGAGAAGTTCTATCTGCCCATAGGGCTTACTAAAGCCTTTTGCGTCGGTCTCTTCCTTTTTCATCCACTAGCTTCTTCACGATATTGATCAAATTTTTGTTTGTAGAATCTGCTTGCCCATTGCCTTGTGGAAAATAGTCAAATGCCTGTGACAAGTAGACCTGTGATCATAACAGAAAAGTTGAATCTCTTGGGATAAGAAATTTTGTGCATAATCAGTCACTATCTTGACTGGTACACCAAAACGAGTCAAAATACTCTCAGTTAAGAACTTGTATACCACTTGTGATGTTGCTTTTACTAGCACTACTTCAACCCATTTAGTAAAGTAATCTATGCTGGTGAATATGTGTGACCAACACTAGAATTTGGGTTGATGGATTGATAAAATCTAACCCCACTGTTGGAAAGGTTCTTCAATGACCACTGGTCTTAAAGGGAGACTAGCTAGATGTGGCTTACTACTGAATAATTTGCATTTCTCACAATCATTTACCCATTTATAAGTAGATCTAAACATACCTGGCCAATAGTATCCACTCAAAATTTTAAAAGTTGTTACTGTGGAAGAAAAATGACGACCACATGCTTTGCTATGGAAGGTCTAGAGCAACTTCTCTTGTTGGTCAGAGTCCACACATCTAAGGAACATTAGGTCTAGGCATTTCTTACATAGAATATCATCAACAATCACAAACTTTGCCGCTTAAAGTTGTAGACTCCTTCGATCTTTTCCTTTCAAGTGTTTTGGGGCAATGTCCATATGTCAGAAAGTATGTTATATCTGAAAACCATTCATCTTTCAACCTTAGTAACAGGCAATTGGGATAGGTCTCTTCTTCTTTATTTTTTGTCATTAGCTTGCAAAGCTCTTGACCTCGGACCAATTTGGTAGGTTTGATATCAAGGTCGAACTCTTGCACTTTGGACACCCATGTGGTTCAGTTGTTCATAGCTACATCTTGTTGCGTGATAATGCTCTTAGCTACTGGGGATGGGCCATAGACCATTGAATGTGAGTGGAGGATATAATACTAAAACTGTTTTATAGCTTTCACAACTGCAAAGGCTTATTTTTTAACAAATGAATAGTGCAACTTGTGCTTCTTCAAAGGGACACTCATAAAAGAGATAGTGACTTCTTTGTGCTACTCATTTTTTTGAAGAAGGATCCTAGACATGGTGTGCTCAGATGCATAGCAATACATCGCAAAATCTCGTTTAAAGTCAGGATGAATGAGAATCGGTGCTTTGGCAACAACTTCTTTAACTTCTTCAAATGACTTAATTGCCAGATCATCCCCTTTGAAACTTTGTTTCTCACTTAACAACTTCACCATTGGTTTGGTTGTTTTGACAAAATTAGGCACAAATTTCACGAGGAAATTTATTTGACCGAAATAAGATCTGATGCCATTGCAGTTCACTAGGAGGCACAATTGCAGTATAGCTTTTACTCTTTCCAGATCAATTTTGATTCCCTTTTTTGAAACTATATGTCCCAACAGCTTCCCTTTGGTCACACAGAAGATAGACTTTTTTGGGTTTAATGAAATTTCATGTTCTCTGCATCTTTGTAGCACCTCTTTCAAATGTTTTAGATGCTTCTTTCACCTTCTTGAAAAGACAGTCATATCAACAAGATAGACTATAATGCTTTTGTCAAAGAGACATCCAAAGGTTGAATTCATCGCCCATTGGAAAGTTGCACCAGCATTTATTAGCCCAAAAGGCATTATCTAGTAAGAAAAGCTACCCCAAGGGGTTGTGAATGCTGCCTTGTGTTGGTCTTCTTCAACAACTCCTATTTGATTATAACTAGAGAATTTGTCAAGGAAAGACATCATTTCCTAACCAACAACAATTTGAAGAATTTAATCCATCATGGGTAAGACAAACTTGTCTTTTAGACTTGCTTGGTTCAGGTTCTTGAAATCTACATAGATTCTTATCTCTCCACGTTTCTTCCTGACAGGTACTATGTTGGCCACCCAGGTTGAGTGTTGTATTGGGAAGATAATGCGTGGTTTAAGCATTTTATCAATTTCTTTAAAAATTGCATTTGAAACTTTTGGATTATAGGTTCTTAATTTTTGCTTGAATGGTGGAGTACTTGGTTTCAAAGTGATGTGGTGTTTAAATTGCCCTCCTTTGAAAGTTTTCAAGTCTTCATAAGACTATGCGAATACATCTTTGTATTCTCTCAGTAAGTTGGTGAATCATGTTTTCTCACTCCTTCACAACAGACCCCTAGATTCACCATCTTTGGTTTGTCTCCATCGCCTAGATTGATTTTCTCACAGACACCATTTTCAACATCCTTGGAAGTTGAGTTTTGAGTAGAACAAACATCTCGTCTAGCAAAAAGCCTTTCTAGTTCAACTTGTCCTTTAGCTGAATGACACCCATCACTTCTCCAGTAGTGGCATCGAGGCATAACTCATGATATTCTAATTCTGAGCCTTCAAAGTAATTAGTGGCAAACTTTCCTATACTTTACAGGAAATAATTGATACGAGCATCATCTCTAAATACCTACCATGAATTGTTATTGTTAGGTACACCAAGTTTATGAATAATCTCTATAGTGTATTTATCAGTCACAAATTCAAGATGAGGAATCATTAAAGAAGTCAAGACTGCTAGGGAGTCTGCTTTTGTGTTGAGCTCTCTAGGTGTTGATTCAATGGAGAAAGCATCAAACCAATTGAGTTCGTCCCATACCCAATTTCTACAGTGCCTTAATCTTTCATTCTTCACTGAGAACAACTTCACTTTCTTTACTATTAGCTCAGTATCTCCTTTTTCTTTGAGTAGTTTTATATTCCTCCTTTTTGCTTCTTCTATTCCTAGCAAGAGAGCCTCATATTTAGTCATATTTTTTGTGTTTCCAAAACCCAATTTGAAAGAAGAAGGAAAAATCTATCCTGAAGGAGCGATTAATATTGTGCCAACTCCTGAACTGCTTGGACAACAACTTCTATCGAACTCCAAGACCCAAGGTGTATTAGTATCTTTTGGCTTGATCCCTATTTCTTCAATTTTAGGCATAATCAAATAGTTAACAAAATCAGTTTCTTGATAGAGAATCTGGGGCTTAGGGTCATCTGATGGGAAAACTGTATATTTGGACTTGGCTTCAAGAAAAAGGATTACTTTTTCCTTTCCTACCAGTATAATTTCTTGTGACCAATCCATTTTAACATCTGCCCACGAATCCTAGTTTGAAAGAAGGAAAAATTTGTCCCGAAGGAGAGATTAATATTGTGCTAGCTCTTGACCTGCTTGAACAACAACTTTTGTCAAACTCCAAGACCCAAGGTGTACACTTAGTATCTTCTGGCTTGATCCCCATTTCTTCAATTTCAAGCATAATCAAATAGTTAGCAAAATCAGTTTCTTGATAGAGAATCTGGGGCTTAGGGTCATCTGACGGGAAAACTATATATTTGGACTTGGCTTTAGGAAAAAGGGTTACTTTTTCCTTTCCTACCAGTAATAATTTCTTGTGACCAATCTATTTTAAGCTCTCCCAACAAATCCCAATAGAAATTTCTACTAAGGAGCATACCATAACTAGTGGGATGTCTGCTACCAAGATGGTAAGCTTTATCCTCTTCTGAGGGAAGGCTGCTAAAGAGACTTGAGCATCCTTAGTTTGACCTACTAGGGGTACCTATTTGGAATCCATTTCATAACACTTGCCAAATGTTTTGGTTAGGGGTAGGTCGAGAGCCCCTTAGCCACTGCAGCTGGCATTATATTGTCTAATGCCCCTGAATCTATGATACATTGCTTAGTTTGAAGCCATGTAGGAAAAGGGATACATAGAAAGGATCAAGATTTTCTTTATAAGATATCTCCAAACTCACTTTCTTGGGTTGAATTTGTTCTATATGAGGATCTGGCTATTTGATTCTATTTTCTTCGCTAGAAGAAACTCTATTTTCTTGTTTGGTAGAAAAATCTGATGAAGGCTAATGGACATAGTCAATTAATTTGTCAAGTTCATTAGGGCTCATCCTCAAATATTTAGCAGGAGAAATTTGAATTCTAGATGTTTTACAAAACTCAACAATATCAAAAAGTGAGTTGGGATTAGACTTTTTTAGAATATAAGTTGAAGCAGACTGAGTCTATGATGTTTTGTTTTCGCCTTTTTCTCTAGCTTTGAAGTCTTGTGCATGAGTAGGTGTTGCTGTGCTCTTGTATTGAGGATAAACTTTTGCTCCCCACTATGCTCTAGTCAACACTGAACATGAAGGTTCTCCTAAAGTTAAAAGAATGTCACTATCTCTGCCTGAGTTAGAATCATACTCGAGATAGTAATTTACAGAGTTGCCATGTCCTTCAGAAGAATCTTCCTTAATTATTATGTTTTATGCGGCTTCCTTTTTTGCTTCTATTTGATCATGCCTCACATTCTCAGGAGATGTGGACCCTTCATGATCACTTGTAAGATGAAAAAGACACATGTTTCCATTGCTTGAGGCAGGTTCAATTTGAAGTCTCTATTGACTAGGGGGAAGGTTATATTGTTTCCCTTGATTAGAATATTTTCGTGGGATGTCTTGGTAAGGGAAATAAGCTTTTGGGAGTTGCATCTTTACAACTATTAGGTCATTTGCTAGCTTTTGGATTAGTGAATCATTTGGGGAAGAAGACATTGAGGCTTGAGTGTTTGGGACTTGCACACCTTTCTTCCATTTACTAGATACGATAAGATCATCGTCTAAATCTATAGAGAGCATTTGGGATGCTCCAAGTGTTGCTGACCTTTTCAATGGAAAAGAAACATTTGGAGGCATGACATTCAAGAAGATACCCTTATGGTTCTCATCATTATGTTTGCTAGCATTAGGTATTTTACAGAAAGCTTTATTAAATCTGGCTACAAATTCATGCATAGGCATGTGTATCTCTTTTTTCACCAGGCTCAGTTGCAAAAGAAAGGAATTAGCATTATCGATCAACTTAAACCTAGCTTCAAAGGCATTCTTCATGGTAACCCAAGATGTGATGGATGCATTAGGTAAATGGTGAAACCAATCAGCTACTGAGTCTGTCAAGGTTTGGATGAACAATCTTACAACAACATCCTCTATTACTACTGCCAACACGCCATAGGTGGTATTGAAAGCATTTAGGTGCTCTTCAAGTGACTTCTTTCCATCCTTGTTGAATCAGGGGAAAACTTCTTAGGCTTCTTTAGGCAATCTTCTAATATTACCTGCTAGATGTAGAGGGCCTACAACAACACCCCAAGGCTGATTTTGAGCCATTCTTGGTAATCTGATATTAAGAGTGAGGATATTAATAGTAGAAGGGATCAAGGTTCTAGGGATGATCAAGGACTAAACAGAAGGTGATTGGCTATGACCTTTAGGAGGAGAAGATGGTTTGCTAGAGGTTTTTGTTTTCTTTCTTCTCAAAGTGAGGTCAAGCTTGAAGTCAATTTTTGCTAGATCTTCAAAATTTTCATCCACTAGACCTGAGAATCTGCCCATCTAAGTATATCTCTTTTCTACCAAGGTGGTAGGAAAACACTACAACTTGATCAAGTCAATTATTTACACGAGCAACCCTTGCTACAACTGCTTCTTCTTGAGCTTTGGGGATTCCTCTAATCCTCTCGGCTATTTCTTCTTCTCTTTCTAGTACTAGTTGTATGTGGAGATATTGTTGATTGTTGACTCGATTAGCCCAGGCACAAGCATTAAGATTAGAAACAATATCTTCTTGTGTATCTAAAAAGCCTAGATTTGGTTGTAGAATAGGAAACTAATTGTGGTTAGGGAGAACCATTTTCCCAAAACCATAGAATTCATTAAGTACTTAATGGAATGAGATTTTTCCTTTTCACTCCCCAGCAGATTCGCCAAAAAACTGTTAGTAAACAATTTTTCCCCTTGATTTTAAACCTCAAAGAGGGAAATTCTTGATAAACTAATAGAGATTGAATTCCCACAAAGGGTCAAGGAATTCTCTACTTAGTATTGCTTTGAAATACTATTAGGCGCATCTACCATTTTGAAAAGATATTTGTTAATTCCTCTTTTGAGGGAAAATCTTCCCAATGAGTATTTTTCTAGAAAATACTAAAAAGCTTTAAACAATCAATTCATAAAAATGAAGAGAATGTGCAGGTTGAAAAACCATTCAAATCTAACAAAAAAAATCATCCACATGATTAATCACTAAAGATGACAACAACCTAAGATTTATATTTCATTTTCTCTTCCCTCGAATTCTTTCAAGCTCAAAACAAGATTTTAAACTGTAACAAGATAATGCAAAGCTTTTCACAAATGACTAATCTCCATAAGGACATAAATCATTACAGAATAGACAGTAGTACCTATTCCAGAAAAACTTCAAAATATAAAACTACAAAATTTTATATTATTTATCATAGACAAAATCATCATTAAAGTTCAAAGTGCAAACAATTAATAAAAACTAGTTTTGGTTTTGTATCTACTGAGAGTCGATACTTTTGAGAAGTCAGTTATTACATATATATGCTCCTCGGGGCTAGATAAATGAATCCAAAATTACCCTGCCAGGAGTAGATAGTTTTTTGGTTATCTAACCATGCTAACTGATTGAAATAAATTAAAATAGAGAAATTAAAAGCTAGTTAACATCCAACTAGAAGATTCCAGGTGTCATGGGGCTTTGTCCATGTTGACAGCAAGCTTTTCAACTTTCCAGCTTTCGTATGCAATGATAAAGGATGAGATAACTGATTCGTGAGGTAGGCTGAGGTAAGAAATCCTCTGTTTCCAAACTTCCTTCTCCTTCTTTAGCTCTGTGCTCGTTGCCTCGTGCATCTCCAAATGCTTCTAGTTGATTATCAACATGGCTTCAACATGTGCAATGTTGCAAAAATCTTGTCTCGCAGGCATTTTCTTTTCCTATACTTCCAGGAATTTCTTTTGTATCTGTCTGACGATATCTTTTGTAGGTGCAACATAGTCTCTTTCTTCTTTTGTAGATTGTTTATGAAACCACTTCAGGTCTCCAAGGATTATGTCATTTATGACCTCAAGCCTAGAAAATATTTCTTTGATTTTGGCTATTCCCTATGCAATCGCTTTATTTCTCCATTCAATACATTCTCGGATTACATAGAAAGTTTTATCATCTAGAGCAACTAAGGGCACTAAGAGAGAAACTTCTGCAAACCATACTCTTGTACTTCATCAATCCACAATACTTCCTTCACCCAATTAGCTTCGTGATCTTTGCCTCATGCATCTCTAGATGCTTCTGGTTGATTTTCAACATGGCTTCAACATGTGCAATGTTGGAAAAATCTTGTCTCATAGGCATTTTCATTTCCTATACTTCTAGGAATTTCTTCTATATCTATTTGATGATATCTTCCATGGGCGCGACATAGTCTCTTTCTTCTTTTGTACATTGTTTATGAAACCACTTCAGGTCTCCAAGGATTATGTCATCTATGAACTCAAGTCTAGAAAATATTTCTTTGATTTCAGCTATCCCCTATGCAATCGCTTCATTTCTCCATTCAATACATTCTCGGATTACATAGAAAGTTTTATCATCCAAACCAACTAAAGGGCACTAAGAGAGAAACTTCTACAAACCATACTCATGTACTTCATCAATTCATCATACTTCCTTCACCCAATTACTTTTTTCTTTCTCATATCCTTCAATGTTTGATTCAACTTTCTTGACAATAGTAGAGGTCTCTTTTCGGGTACCACTCAAAAGGTTCATTTGCTTTATTATTTCATTTTGCATAGTTTGGACCCATTCTTCAAATGTCTTTGTAGTAGCCTTGCACTTTTGTAATATATCTAGAAATTTTTGATTGACTGGAGATTTAGTGTCAACAATGGCATACATCTCATTGATTGGCTTTGGTTTTGGATGCAGAATGACGTTGATATATTGGGCCACGTTTCTCATAGCTTCTTTTATGTCCTATTTGTCTTTGGCATCTGTCCACACTAGGTTAACAATATTTTTGTTAGATGCCTCAAATATTTTCATATCCACTATTTTGCTACCTTTTCGTAGGTCTACTTTTGATACCTGATAATCTTGAGGTGTCATCTCCTCTTGAAGCTTATCCTAAGGAGGTTTGTCGATTTCTACCGACTATTGCCCTATATTCTTGTCAAAGTCGATTAATGAATTTGTTTATGCTTTCTTAAATTTAGAAGATTTTTCAAGGCATTTACTTACTAATTCATCCATTGGCATGGAGAGTGGTACCATACTTTGCTTCCTTTCTACAAAAGTTTCTAACCATTTAGGTGCCACAGGTTCCTTTCTAGGTGTGAGAGTGGTACCAATTAGGACCAGAGTATCCATTGGTGCACTTCCTCCTTTGACCATTTTCTATTGGTCTCCTACCATGTCAGACATATCAATATGAATGATTTGTTTTGTTGTTGCCTCAGCTTCTAGGGAATCCAAGTCTATTGTGATTCCGCTCTCTACTCTACTTTGTGTGGCCTTCTTGTTCCTAGTATTTGAATGAGTAGTTCTCTTAGTGTTTACTGCCCAAAGTTAAACCTGAAGTTGAGCTTGAGGAACAAATGCTTCAATTTCAACTTCCTTTTGACCTGCAATAGAATCACCAACAATATAGTTAGAGGCAACAATTACCTCTTTGGAAGACTTCTTTTGTCTAACTTTTGTGTTCTTTTTGGGTTTATGTGAGTAGACACTTGATTCATCTTTACTTTCGACCAATTTTTTGTCCTCTTCAAAACACCTATCATCCGAGATTATAAATCATCTTCCTCTCTCTTGTTCCAATATAGTTTAGGGATAGGGAGATGCTCGATTTGTTCAATATATAGGGGATCAACCACCTCCTCATTATCACCATTCTCTACCCCATTGGTGTCAAGATTAATTTTGAATGCTTGTATTTGGCCTATGGTCATTCTTGACCATAATATTTTTCCTTACTTCAACCTCATTGGAGCAATTGGCCGAGTAATCTTCTAAGTGAGGAGCATGCCTGAGGGAGGATGCATGTTTGAGGTTTTCTTTGGCAAAATCCATATAATCAAAGTTTTCTCTGGCAAAGTAGGGCTTGAGGCATAGATTGGACATCACCAACTTTGTCGATATAGCCTATTTGATATTGGGACATCTATAGTGGCCAATTTCTACAGGAAATAAAAAAGCACAAGTCTTCTTAATATTCTTGAACAAATCCATAATATTGATCAGCTACCTACATATTTCTAAAAGGATGACATTATCTAAGCAATAGCGAGGCAACTTAAAAGGTTCACCAGTGAAGCCCCTGAATTCAAGATAAGTGAATCTAGGAAATTGGATATAATAAAAACCATAAATCTTAATAGCCTGCATAGATTCTTCAGAGAGCCTACAATTTTCTTGACCTCAGAGCTCGAAAACTAGTTTCCCTAGAAACACATAATAAATTCTCTATAATTCTTTAGAGGGTTCCTTAGCCTGTAGGTTTTTATAGTACTAGTAAATAGACATGTCATCTGCCCAAGGCTCATGTGGGAGACCTTCCCATTCTTTAGAAACAACTAGGACATAAACCAAAAAAAAGGACATGAAGAACGAGTTGAAGTTATTCAAACCCACAAGGCTTGTTTGCAACCCTTAAGCTATCAAGTCTGCCTAGTCAATGAACTTCTCTCCTTCAACAATTTGCTGGAAAAATACTCATTGGGAAGGTTTTCCCTCAAAAGAGGAATTAATGAATATCTTTCAAAATGGTAGTTGCACCCAATAGTATTTTAAAACAATACTAAGCAGAGAATTCCTTGCACCTTTGTGGGAATTCAATCTGTTAGTTTATCAAGAATTTCCCTCTTTGAGGTTTAAAATCAAGGGAAAAATTTTGATTACTAGCATAGATTACAAATATATGAATTCCCTCATGTAAGGTGGAATGCAAACAAAATTTACGGAGACATAAGTTAGTAATAGTGAAGACTGAGTGTTGAAAAATAGGCGAACTAGTAAACTATGGTAGAACAAATGATAATAGAGACAAAGAAAAGGAAATATTAGAATATTAGAAACAACAATTTCATTTATAATAGAATAGACTTTTCTGAGAGTTTTCTATATGCATTTGTGTTGTTTATTTACTGGTTAGTTTGAAAGTTTATTGCATAAGCAATCTGGGTATATTTGTAACTTGTTTTTCAAATTAGATTGCAGAAATATCCATCCCAAGATACTACAAAGTTACCTATCAAGCATACAAGAAGGGATTTGCAGTTCATACCAAGAGTATTTCAAACCTTGGGAATGAGATTTTTGGTGAAAACATTACAATACTCTTCAAAAAAAATCATCGAGTTCACTAGACATTCACACTTGTTGTAGTACGTATATTGTTGAGTATTGATTTGTATTGTGTGAGCATGCAACATTTTAAGGAGTCATTTTGAGAGAACAATGACCATGATACAATCTAGAATGCTGTTTGACTACAACCCAAATGGAGTCTCGCAGATTGACAATTGACATATCTTGGTATGTATGGATGACAAATTTTATAGCATTCATTGATATGAATCTTATTGACATACTAGAAGGATTGGAAGAGAGAGGAGACATACTAGATCTAGAGTATGAGGAATAAGAGGTTACATCTTGGGACCTCCCTTCAATTCAATGGTCATTAAATAATTTTTTCTCCAATGTCAACACAATCTTCAATGTAGAAATAGACGGTTGATGAATCACCAATATTCTAAATTAGCTAGTCGAACAAGTGGATACAAGGAAACAAACTCATCCTATCTCATGATGTTGCTGTCATAACTTAGGCCAACATCAAGAATGCCAACAATGTCACCACTATGCCGCTGAACTAGGAAGGAAAACATATCATATGGAATATATTGCAACATGTGTAGTCCCTACTATGCATGTAACTCACTAACCCCTACAAGCCAAGCCAAATCTGAAAATGTACTAATAGAGCCAACAAGACAACCACTTCAATTCAATGGTCATTAAAGGATATTTTTTCCAATCTCAACACAATCTTGGGTGTAGAAATAGATGGTTGATGAATCACCAATGTCCTAAATCAGCCAGTCGAATAAGTGGATGCCAAACACACTATCCATATGCAAGGAAACCAACTCATCCTATCTCATGATGTCATTTTCATAACTGGGGCCAGCATAAAAAATGCCAGTGATGTCACCACTATGCCGTTGAACTAGGAAGCTAAACCTCTCATATGGAATATACCGCAACAGGTGTAAAACCTACTCTGCATGCAACTCACTAACCCCTTCATGCCAAGACAAATATGAAAATGTACTAATAGAGCCAATAGGACAACCACTGATGAGTGTAAGAGGTATAAAAATAAAATCACCAACTAGTAAATAAATAGCCACCATCTCCTGAAGACTCCATGATAAATGCTTAGACATATACATTAAAGACACCATCAATATACATTAAAGACAACATTGAATTTTCATCTTCATCATGAAAATCTTCACTTAAATTAATGCCTTCCTCAATGAAATGATCATCATTACACATAGTTTTTGAAGTAAAATCACTTGGTTCATCTTTCTTCTATGATATGATTAGATTGTGTAACTTTTGTCATAAAAATCAGAACTCGTGTTTAACTACTTGCTGGTCATTATGGTCTTCCTCAACATAATGATCATTATGGAGATAAGGTGAAGTTGTCAAATCATCACAAGATGTATCTTGAATATGCTCAACAACTTGAGAAGATGCAAGAGATGCTACAAGATTCAAAATTGTTGAGAATGAGTAAACATCAACATCAATCATGAGACCAAATACATCTTCAAGAATGAGCTTCACAAAGTTTCAGCAAGGGTAGATCATACAATTGACATCTCTACATGTACTTATACTTCCCATAGATGGACTAATCATCAAGTGTTGATATTTTGTTGAGTTTTCTAGTTGGGGGAGTTTTTTAGAGAAAAATATAGTAAAAAATAATAGGGTTTTTTGGTAAAACTCTCTTGTGCCTATCCTCCTAAGTCAAAATGCAAAAAATGGCATTTTTGATCATTTTTTTTTGTTTGCAGCGATTTGGTTTGTGAGTGGAGGAGAAAAAGAGGTTTCCAAGCCCTTGCTAGGTGATTGCAGAGGATGCGGATTTGAATGGAGGCATAATCACACCAACTCAATGTTCTACTTCTAAGACCAGACCTTGCAATTCCTCTCCCTTATTTGTTAGTAGAGATGGGAAGAGGTAGATGTAATTGTAGTGATGTATTTTCTTTAAGTTTTATAGAAATTATTTACTGTTTTGCTTCCAACCATCAACATTCCAAATGTGAATGTGATTTTGTATCCACTTTGCATTTATATGTATATCTATTCATCTTTTTTTAACTCATTGGATACATCTACTAATTTAATTTTGCAAAATAAATGTATTTTTAATTAAATTTAAGTGGTTTTTAAAATTCTAGAGTTTTCCTCCAAGTTTTTTAATTACTAGCCAAGTTTTTCCATTTTTTTTTGGGCTTGGCAAGTTTTTGTTGAGTGAGAGTTTTCCATCTATGATACTTCCTCTTTTGATGGATCATCTTCTAACTCAAGATTTTCTTGAATCACCACTTGTTCCTTTTGCTTTCTCGAACCTTCCTTAGTCTTCTCCTTTGATTTAAACTTCAACTTGATAGTGGTTCCAAAGGATGCATTGTCTTTGTCTTACCTCTTAACTCCTATTTCTGGCACACGGTTCCAACTATATCATTATTTGACCCTAATTTAAATCTTCTAATTTTCATACCATAATGCTTAAGGCAACTATGGGTATTAGCCATAATGGATTGGAATTGTTTATGGAAAAATTCTCCTTTAATTACCATTAAGGGAGGTCCTGAGATGTAACCTCTTATTCCTCATACTCTCATTCTGGTATATCTCCACTCTCTTTCAATCCTTTTGGAATGTTAGTAAGATTCATATCCATCATCTGTTCTAGGGATAATATGCAATAGTGCATCCTTTTGAAGTCTTTACCTGTATGTAGATCTATCTAGACATCTTCAATATGGTGGGCATGAGTGAAAAACACTCGATTTTGTGCTTCATTCTTCAATAGTCAAAATCATCTATGATTTTAAAAATTTTAAGCTATATCTCCTGTAGCTTAGTCTGCATTGCCTTAGATGCAGGGAAATCTTAAGTCTTTGAGTGATTTTGCATCAGCCCAAAAATATTTCTTTTTTTCTATACTAGTGCACTATTTGTAGTCATTACTGCTTTTGGTTTCATGATGCACATAGTTGATATTATGTCAAGGACCTATACTTGATCATTGTCCCAAGTGTGTATATTATGATGTTTTTTATTCTTCAAGTTTTGTGTCATTCTTTGTGGTCTATGTTCCTACAATTTTCATCTAGTGAGACATGTTGTTTCTGTTGGCACAATTTCCTATAGTGTTGTGGCATCTTGCATAGCTGGGAGCTGGCTCCTAACTTCCATGTGGACCTATCCTTAAGTGCACGTGATCTTATGTTGTCTTTTCTTAGGTTTTGATTTACTCTTCCCAAATTGGACATACATAGATACATAGATACATAGATACATTGATACATACATACATACATACAGATATATAATCACCTGACTAGTTGACTTGTGGCTTAATAGGCTATATTCTTAGGAAACTTGGTGAAAAGAAGATGGGAGATCTTAGAAGAGATTATAGAGAGAAAGATAGAGGATATGAGCTTGGACTTTAATTTTGTAGTTTTCTTTGTATATGGACACAACCTGAAAGGCCTTATAGCTAGGCATGTTGCTTTCTTTAGATGTGAAATGAAATAATTACACCTATGTATCTACTGCATGTGGCCTTGTGTTCCTTGTTGTTTATTTGAGTAAATCTTCTATGAGTAACCCTTACTAAGGGGATGTTGGTAGGTTCAAGTTGAGTTTATTCCATCATTTACCTTCCTTTCAATCCTATGGAGGAGTATCTTGGGTCTTTGAGCAACCTTGCATCGAACAAAAACATTCTTTTTTTTTAGTACTAGTCTATTGTTCATGAAGTAGTAGCCATTGTTTCTTTTGGTTTCATGATGTGACCAGTTGATATCATGTTGAGGTCCTATCCTTGACCCTTATTCTACATGCACATATGTTGATATTTCATATTCTTCGAGTTCCATGCCATTCTTTGTAGTCTTTGTTTTTACAATTTTCATCCAATGAAGCGTGCTATTTATGTTGGCACAATTTTCTATGGTGACTTGGCATCATATGGAGTTGGTACCCGACTCCTAACTCCTGTGTGGACCTATCCTTAAGTGTGCATGATAGAATGTTGTCTTTACTTGGATTTTTATTCACTCTTTCAAGATTGGACATATAATGTAATTAATTGTCTAACCAGCTAACTTGTGGCTTAGCTAGTTATATAAGAAGCTTGGTTAGATGTAGGAAAATAAGAGTTGAGATCCTAGAAAAGATTAAAGAGAGGAAGATAGATTATGCAAGCTTGGACTATGACTCTATAATTTCCTATGTATATGGCTGCAACCTAGAAGGCCTCACAATTGGCATGTTGCTTTCTTTATTGTGAAGTGAAATAATTACACATGTGTAACCTACTTAATATATGCTTGTGTTCCTTGTTGTGGATTTTATAAAGTTTCTGTGTGTAACTTTTATCAAGGGGATGTTGGTAGGTTCAAGTTGAGTTTATTCCATCTTTTACCTTCCTTTTAGTTCTCCTTCTGTCAGGTGGTATGAGAGCTTGAGTTCTTTTTATGGATTGGATCATGGAAAATCTTATTGGATTGGTTGTAGGGTGACATTTGAAATCTGATCTATATATTGCAGAAGGTTATGATCTTGTAGGTACTATTGTCAAGATGGTTTGTGGCAGAGGGAATGCAAATAATGTCATAATGGATATATTGAGGCATATTGTAGCAAGAATTAAAGTTGTGGAGACAACCTAAAGAAGAGATGTACATCTTGTTAGTGATGATGAAGAAGCAACACCTAATCTTAATCTCGAACCTAAGGTTCAACAAGATGAGTAGAGGCTTCTAAAAGTTTTCTCTAGAGTTAGTGCTTGGCCTGATGTTGAAGTTTCTTGTTATGATGGAAGAATTATGACTAATGCAGTATTGGATTGGATCTCTAAGATGGATAAATACTTTGAGTATGAGATACTACTACATTTGGGCCCAAATTGTGATGGAAAGCTATTGCAATCACGATAGCCACCCATCGACCAAGTGATAGTACCACAAATTGGCTCCCATTGAACAAGTGTCATACTTTTTCTGTCGCAAATTGTGAAGACATGGGTGTCTGTCACAAGTGTGAAAGATCAAAATGTCATAACTTGGAAGAGAGAAAGGGAAAGAGTTCATCTTCACACCGTCCCAATTGTGACAATAGACCATCATAATTAAGATGACTTAAACTTTTAGTGACAAATTTGTGATAGCCATGGTGTGGGAGCAATGACTATCCATCAGAAAAGGCTATTGCAAGTGCGATGGGTATGCAACAACTGTGTTGTGGGAGAGACAACTATCCATTGGAAAAAGTTGTCACAATTGTGATGGGTAGCTGAAGTCATGAAAAAAAATTATTGCTTGTCCAATGAGGACACTACAACATTTGGAGTCAAATTGCGATGACAATTTGTGATGATAGTGTAATTTGTGGTCATTTTAATATTTTTTTTTTTGAAATTGTCCTCGACACCATCACAATATTGAAGATGAAGTCATAATTGCGATGCCCTCACAAGCATTAAAAAAAAAAAAACACAACATTCATTTTCCATTTGTTTTGATTTTGGAGAGTTGCACATGAAATACGTGGAGAGCTCTGAATGAGGGTGAAGAGATGTGAATGTTGTCATGGCCCTTGTGATTTGTGCATTTGGTTTTTATGCCCTCATGATCTCTGCATTTCATTTTTGTGCCCTTGCTCTATGATTTCATTATCATGTCATGCCCTTGCTTTGTGATTTCATTGTCATGCCATGCCCTTGCTTTGTGATTTCATTGTCGTGTTGTGTCCTTGTGATCTACGTGCCCTAGCTCTACAATTTTCTTCAAGGGCGAGAAGTGGTACATATGTAAATTTTTTTTTCTTTTCCTTGTAAACATGTATATCTATTTCCTTCTAAACATGTATCTCTTTATATATTCAAAGAGATATTTTTCAAGGTGCTTATTACATAAATGATACAAATGCATACATATTCTAGAATCCAAACAATAAAACAATAAAACTCACTCAACCTGTGCTAAGTGAGTTACCTCAAGATCGTGCACAAAAATAATGCAAACGACAAAAAAATGAGCTGAGTTTGCAAGAAATTTTACAAAAACATATCATAGCAGATATTTTTAGAAAGAAACAAGCCATAACCAGTTAAATGGGTCTAGTTACTGATTAGTTGGGATGATATATATATGTATATTTAACTTCTTTATGGCTTCTGTAAGGGAATGAGCCTTGTGATTATGCATATGTGCTTGGTGCATTTTGTTTCTATGATATATCTATGCATTTCATTGCCATGCCCTTGCTTTGTGATTTGGTTGCCATGCCTTTGTGATCTTTGTGTTTCGTTGCCATGCCCTTGCTCTATGATTTCAGTGTTGTGCCCTTGCTCCATGATTTTGTTGCCATGCCTTGCCCTTGCTTTGCAATTTTGTTGTCATTCTCTAGCTTTGTGATTTTCTTCAAGGGTATGTAAATGTTGGTTTTTTTCCCTTCTAAACAAGTATCTCTTTATATCCCCTTTTTGACATTTATATTTAGAGATCTTTCTTAAGGTGCTTATTACATCTTAGCTACACAACAAAAAAATTGATCCAATTGCATACATATTCTAGAATCCAAATTAAAAAAAAAAAACTCACTCAACACATGCTAAGTGATGAGGCTAATTATTGCCTCTATTTCATAATAGTTTTAAACACTTCGTTAATACTCTATTTTATTTTCATCAAGACATTTGTGAACTTATGTTTACCTAAACCAATGATTAACCTATGGGTAGATAGTATGTCATCTTTTGCTAATATCATGTATATGATGTAGTATTTCATATAATTATCAAAATGTGTGTTCTTATTTTGAATTTAATTTGAAAATGCTTATTTGCAATTATCTTTGCATTATAACTAACCTGTTAGCAATGAAGTTGAAGATGATTGGAAGAATTCAAAGATGAACGTTGAAGACAACCAATAGCATCCAAGGAGAAAAGAACGTTGAGGTTTAGCCATGGTGGAGAGAAATCATAATGGTTCCAAAGGACACAACTGTGAGTATGGAGCAACTATGAAGACTTACTGCATTCTTTGCATTTATGGAAAGCGGTTGTTTAGACTTTATTATTCCCGCATTGAGCTATTATTTCTTCTTCCCGCCTTGAGTTGTTATTTTCCTTCTTTCTCTCTTGCAAATTTATAGCTAGGTTGTTTACTATTTTGTTTTGGAATAAGTGTCGATCTTCTATATATATGGATCAAACCAAATGTGTTAGTTTAGTTAGAAGGAAAAAGTTTATGAAAGCAAACTATTAACTTTTGCAGTGAGTTGTTTTTACAGTTTTATGTATTGTTTCTATGTAATAAATTTGTGAAATATAATGAAATAGTTTTTGGCTTCTATCTTGTGTTAGTAGTTTATTTGAAGCCAACCAAGGGGGCCCACTTGGGAGGTGGATTAGATTAGGATAGTGTAGATTTATTTCCAAGTAGTTTTAGTCTTACAAGTAGAAGTTTTAAGTTCCTTCCTATAGTATCATACTTTGTGAATGTTCCTGCAACATCTGTGAGAACAGTTATAGTAGATGAATTGAGTTGGAATATCTATTAGCCTTTCATTGTATTTCCAATATTTGTTTTATAAAGAGTCAATTGTGTTAGTTTCCTACATCAATAGTGTAAGTTCTTTTCCTTGCATTTTACTTTCCTATAGCATAAGCATAGTGACTCATTAAGAGACCTAGTGCACATACTGTGCCAACCATTTCAAGTATATGTCCCTGGGTTGACAAGATTAAATGCACCTCATAGTGGAAAAAATAGTCCTTATATTGAATACATTATTCCTAAGCATATGATTATGATACACCTATTGTGAGGCAGACCATTTTTGGCACCGTTGCCAAGGATGCTGTCAAGTTAGGAGCATTCTTGAATTATACTTCTTAGATAAATTTATTTTTAAAGCTTTCTTCACCAATGTGAAGAATTCAATTGCATACATCGAAGAGGAAGATGACAAGATGAATATGGTAGATTTCTTTAATGGGAGGCTGTTAATTTGAATGAAAAATTGAAGAAGAAGAAGTTGAGTTGCTTTTTGAAGACACAACCCTATTTTTCCTATAGCATCATCTTCAAGAACATTACCAATAAATACAAGTGGTCTTCAACCTTTTATTGGAATTTTGGCTAGTTTCGTTGATAATACTACTTTAAATTCACCAGCTGTTAATCATCCTATACCCAATGTTCCTTTTCAGTAGCAATCTCATAATCTAATACCTCTAGTAATGGCAAAACCTACTTTTCCATTTCCTCTCCCAAGCCTCATAAATACTGATAATCTCAAGAATATACCCATAACTGCTCTTCCAAAGTTCTATGACCTTGCAACCGAAGACCCTGATACTTCCTTTTTTGAATTTGACATACTTTGTCATAGTTTTGACTACAACACTGATGCCCATAAGCTCAAATTGTTTCCAAGAACATTGAAAGAATCAGCTCTACGAGGTTCATGGGCTTAGGAGCCAATGCAACAAGAACTTGGGATGAAATGAAAACTTTGTTTCTAAATAAGTATAAAGAGTATTGCAAAGCATCTAGTTCAAGAGGAGATGATATCTTCAGGATATCACAGAAGGAGGAAGAAACATTGCAATTCATGTTTCTTATATACACTACAGAAGATTCACAAAAGCTAGTCTTTCTAAGAGGTGTGAATGATAACTATCTAGAAGCTCTAGACCTGATGGCTAGTGGTGATGTATATCAAGCTTCTGGGATGACCTCAAGAAGATTTGTTAGAACTATTCAAGGTCAACCATGAAGAAAGCTTGAGGACCTTTTTCCACAGTCACTAAAGGAATCAGCCAAGGTATTTCAAAGCTTGAGATATCTAATCTATTGTCAGATTTCAAATATGACATCATCAATGATGTCACTAACATCTTGACACAATGACTGCAAAGAAGAAGTATGTAGAAGCTAAGTTACAACTACCTGAATACTGCCCTTATTGTTGGAAGCAAAAGAAGGATTGCCAATACAAACTAGTTGCAAGCATGGAGAACTAGTTCTAGACACTCTAGCTAGAAAGAAGTATTTCTCTTTTCTAGATGGGTATAGTGGTTACAATCAAATCAATATTTCTCCTGAAGATCAAGACAAAACCACATTTACATGCCCATGAGGTACTTTTGCATACTTTATTTTTCCATATAGTCTATGTAATGCTCCTGCAATGTTCCAACAAGTTGTTATTAGCATCTTTGCTGATATATCACATGATTGTATGGAAATATATATGGATGATTTCACAAAATTTTGAGTCACTTTTGAGGAAGCAATGATGAATCTTGAAAAGGTTTTGGTAAGGTGTCAAGAACATAAATTGACACTTAATAGTGAAAAATGTTTCATGCTCATGCAGGAGGGTGTTGTATTTGGTCATTCCATATTAGCTGTAGGAATACAAGTGGATCCAACTAAGATAGAGGTAATTCAAACATTGCCCATACCTACAAAATTGAAAGATGTAAGATCTCTTTTAGGTCATGCTATATATTACAAATGTTTTATAAGAGATTTCAACAAAATAGCTAGTCCTTTGTATAAATTACTCACAAAAGAAGTTGAATTTAGTTAGAAATCCGAATATGATGAAGCCTTCCTACAGCTTAAGAAACTTCTCACTATAGCCCTAGTTTTACAAGGCCTTGATTGAGATTTACCTTTTCATATATATATATGCTTCTAACTATGCCATAGGTGCAGTTCTAGCACAACAATCTCAAAATCTTGAAAATGCAATATATTATATTAGCAAGAGCCTTCAAGGGCTAGAATTAAACTACACAGTGACTAAAAAAGAATTGCTAGTAGTAGTTTATGCTTTGAACAAATTTCAGCATTATATAATTGGCTATCCCATATTTGTTCATACTGATCATGTAGCAATTAAATATCTCATGAACAAACTTGCTATAACAGGCAGGTTAACAAGATGGTTACTATTGTTGCAAGAATTTGATATAACTATTGTTGATAAGCTTGGAAGAGCCAATTTTGTAGCTAATTATATATCAAGAATCCATCATGATGATACTGATAGTACTTTTGTATATGATGCATTTCTAGATGAGCATTTATTTCATATTGTTGTTCAAACTCCATGGTATGCAAACATTGCTAATTACATTGCAACTAATAAAATACTAAAATATTTTTCTTACAAGGAAAATAAATTGCTTGTAGAGAAAAGCTTCCATTTCTCTTAGATAGATAATCTCTTTTTTTACACTGAACCTAATCAAGTTATGAGAAGATGTGTGAGAGAGAGGATGAGACATATGACATTCTACATTCATGTCATAATGAACCATGTGGAGGACACTTTGTAGCAAAGAAAATAGCCTTAAAATCTTGACAACTGGTTATTATTGGCCTACACTTTACAACGATGCAACCAACTATACACGAAAGTGTGATAAGTGTGAAAGTATGGGCTGACCAACAAGAATAGATGAAATGCCTCTTAACCTGCAGATGACGTTAACACCATTTGACAAATGAGGCATGGAATTCATTAGTCCAATTGATCCTCCATCTAATGAGAAATCCTATATCCTTGTGTGCACTGATTACCTAACAAAATGGGTTGAAGTCAAAGCCATGAAGCATGCTCATGATGGAAAAGTTGTAGAATTTCTATATGAAGAAATTTTTACTCACTCTGGTGTACCCAAAGAGCTTGTCATTGATCAAGGTGTGCAATTTACCTCTAATCTGATCTCAAAACTAATGAAACAATATAACATCAAGCACCAAAAATCAAGTCCTTATCAGCCTCAAGCTAATGGACAAGCAGAGGTCACAAATCGTGAGCTAGAGTATATCCTCACAAAAACAATTCATCTACACCACAGGGATTGGACCAATAGATTACAAGAAGCTATTTGGGCCTACAGAACAACCTCGAAGACTACTATAGGATTCACATCTTTTGAACTCCTATATGGGAAAGTAGCAATGCTCTCCATTGAATTTGAACATAAAATTTTAAGAACTAGATTGGAATTAGACATTGAACTTCTTGTAGCACAAAGAAAATGTCTCCTGCATCTTAACTCTTTGGATGAAATGCGCAAAGCTACTTTGGAACGTACTAAAATTATATAGAAACAAAGAAAACAATGACATGACTCTCATATTATTAGTAAAAAATTTCAACTTGGTGACTGGGCACTATTATAAGATTCCAAATTTAAAGATACGCCAGGCAAACTGTAGATAAGATGGCTGGGTCCATATAAAATTAATCATGTCTTTGATAATGAAGCTGTTCAATCAACTACCATTGATCTAGTTCCTTTTAAATTATTAGTCAATGGTCACAAACTCAAGCTCTATAAATGGTCCCAAACAAAAGAGGACTTCCTGCAGTAGTTCCAACAACCAAATTTAAATACAAACTAGGTAACTCTTCCTGCAGCCGAAGGTGTTAACCTTTTGCCTGTTGCTCTTCAACACTAATTTCTTTGTACATGCTCATAATAAAAACTTTATCCTCACACAAAGTTCCAAATTTATCCATTCACTTTCTCATTTCATCTCATTTCTTTACCTTCCACCCATCCACTGTACACTTGATTTGTGTCACACTCTAAACCCTTCTATCCAAACGATTCCATGAGTTTGGAATGCTTGGATGCTGGCTTAGAGCTCCCTATCCACGGAGTGCAAGAGAGTATATTTCAAGAATAAGAAGGCTCTCAGATGAGCCTTAGAGATACTCTTCTTGCTAGTAAACCATGCAATGGGAGGTTCCAAAGACAAGATGCAAGAATGCAAATGTCCCAAGGAGTTCCTCAAGAATGCAATGTAACTAAAGATTAAACTAGAATGCATATGAAAAGTGTAGCTATTCTAAGCATGGATGAGAGTGTTACTATCCAACTATTAGACTATATGATCTAAGCTACATGTAAAAATGAAAGCTAAGCTAAGCTAGAATGCCATGATGCCATGGATGAGAGAATGTAGATAAGAAATAGAAGTTCTCCACAAAGCTCCAAAGAAACCTGTTAGAAAACCTGCAACATAACAATATTCAAAATGAGGATTCTTTGAGGAGGAAAGCTCTCTCCCTTTTAAAGTTGTATGGACGGTGGAGATCAAGATTAAGATGGTGGATGATCAACGGTGGAATTTGAAAAGAGGAGTGATCCATGTGCACACACAAGTCAACCAATAGAATATAAGTTGACTTTTCACATAAGACAAAAGTCTCACAAGTCTTTTCTTTTAATTGTAAAATAGAAAAAGGACTTTATGTGTGCACTTTAAGTGGGTTAGAAGAATGGGGTGTTTTATTTAATTAAAAGGGGACATGTTCTTTTAATCAAATAATGAACTTAGGATAGCATAGTCAAACTTTAGGTTATAATCAAATAAATTGATTATTAGCAATTTGGTCTTGATAAATGATTAAATTAATTTAGCCAAAATGCTGAGAAGGGGGTTAATAGTCTAGATGGTCATTTTTAGGTGATTACATTTTCCCCTCTTTGACTAATGCGTGATCGATCTGAGAACACATTATGTCAAAGAAAATCAAAGCCAAGTAGGCGATGATAGATATAGATTTCTGATTCCAAAGAATGAAATGCAAAAATAGATAGCAAGTCCTAAATACACAGCCTAATAGTGGTAGTACTGAACATTAGGAAGATGATGTTAGGATCCAAAAAGAATTTTAACACCTAGCAAAGTGAATAGATCAAGAGCAAGTGATAAGGTCAAACAAATGCTCCTAAGAAATAGATAGCTGTAACAATCAGTAATAGAGTATTTTTGCCCCCTCAGGATCGAAATCGAAATGAGGTAAGAGGAAGCAAAAACTAGCTAGATATGAGAAAATTAGAATATAGCAATGTCCAAGATGACAGAAAGATGATTAGAACCCAAGAATGACTATAAAAAAAAACTAATAAAATGCCCCAGTTTGACTAGAGTTGACCTTGAACGATATAGCATAAAAATTAGGTCAAAATGAGTAGAAAGGTGATTTTAGACATGAAACAGTGAATTGAAGTAGATATGAAGTATGGAAATGATGAAGACATGAAGAAATGAAGATGCCCTAGTGATGATTCAGAGATTAGACCTCAAAAGGTCAGCTAACTTCTCAGAAGAAAGTAGAATTTTAAAATACAATTTTGAGCATCAAGATGAACTCGAATTTTGATTTCGATCTCGAAAATGAATCTAGGACGTTGAAATTATTTAAGAGGTCAAAAATTTATATAATGTGATGATAAGATAGAAAAGAGATGAAGCGATAGATTAAGAAGGTGAAAAGACATGAACAAGAAGAAAGTAAAGAAATATATGAAAGGAGTTAGCTGATATGTTTATGAAAAGATGAAGAGAGAGCTCTCCCCATATGCAAGAATGCAAGACTAAGCTAGAAAATGAACCTAAAATGCAAGCTAATATGAAAAGTGGTTTACCAGCAAGAAGTGCATAACATTTAGACTCTTAATTTCATCATTGAGCATTTATAAGGGACATCATGAGATCATACAACCATCACTAGTATAACTATGAGGATATGAATATGATCGATATCAGATAGGTATGTGGAAATCCAATCTAAGCATCAGAGACATGTAAGTCAAGATGACTACGCAATTAGATTCCCTAAGTTTAATTTAGCAAGATTACACCTGTATCAAGGCATAAGTGCCAGGATAAACCCTGAGTGCGGTCTTGCAAAAATAGTCAAGGATGATACATTTTTAAGTCAAAATGTTGAATAAGACAAGCATAAATGCTTACAACACTATAAACAAACAAAGTATACCCACAAGTAGAAATCAAGAAAATATGTCCCATGCCCCCAGTCTTCTAGTCAATGACATCCTTGAAAGACTATTAGGGATGGAACATATAGTAAATAAATCATCATAGACAGCACACAACATAGATAAAGGTCAGCATAGCTCAGTTGTTTAAGTATTAAAGTGCGTGTGTGTAAGTCACTTGACCATTTCTTCAAGACTTGATTTTGATAGTGAGAAATATTGCTACATCGGAGATCGTAGGTAAACTATTTGAAAAGTGTTGAAAAATACTTGATGTCAAGGTGGGGGAAGTGTTGAGAAACACTATTTTGTGAGTTGTCAAAGAAACCCAAATGCACAAGAATACCTCAAAAAGGCTAAGTAGTTATGCCCCCAAGATGAGGACAAGAAATAATTCCAAGCTAGGAAATGTGTAGCAAAGTGGATGATCGAGACTGATAGACATAGGTGGAAGGATTTCAAGTAGCGCCTATTTCCAGGTTTTCACCACTTGACAGATTTTTTCAGGACTTTTTTCAATTTTTTTGTATTTTTGTATTTTTTGATTTTTAAGATTTTTTCAGCATCATATATGATTTTTTTTGGAATTTTTTAGAAGGTTTTAGATATCACTAGTTCTCAAGCAAGATCACATCATTTTCTCCCAATATCTAGCAAGGTATAGGATATGATGGAGCAACAAGCCAGTGGATAAGCAAAGATTGATGAAAAAAGAGTATGAAGCAAGTGAAAGTGATCCTCAAGGACTGACTCGTCAAGAGTACCCAAGCTAGGGAAAGAGGTGAAATAGTCATATGAAGCATATTTTGGATAAGCAATGGAAGTAATCAGAAAGATAGCATGTAGCATAAGCAGTGAAGCCAACAAGTGTGATAGCATATAAGATAAGCGATGGAAGCCAATGAGTAAGATAGCATGTAGGGTAAGCAGTGGAAGCCAATGAGAGAGATAGCATGAAAGCGTACAATCCAAGAGAGCAGACATGTCAAGAAGCCTATGAGAACCATGTTTGATTTATTATGATCAAGACCAAGGGGTCAACTAGATAGGATAGCAATGGGATAGAGCAATAAAAATAAAGCTCAAGATGGAGGCCATGAGTGAATTGGAGAGCACAATAGAAAATCTCATGGATAAGATAGCCAATATGCAAAGATAGCTCAACATTGTCAAGATCAAAGAGAGAAGAGGGGATAGGTGGATGATAGAAGAATTACGCATGATGCCTATTTACTAGGTTTTCATCATGGTACTTATTCAAGTGCCACAAGAAGTAATTTTCACCATAGGATGCATTTATTTCTCTTTACTTTTGCTACCAAGGTGCCACAAGAAGTAGTTTTCACCAAGGTACATTTTTTTTTTTTTTTCTTTTTTTCCTTTTTTTTTGAATTTTTAGAAAGAGCTCAAGCTTTTTGAATGTAGATAGTGCTCCTATAGGAAAGATAAGTCATGATAAGACAAGACCATAGAAAGGTATGCTCAAATATGTTGATAGGGTGATGAAAGAGAAATGGTAGTAGGAAGAGTATATGGAGGATAATAGTTCATGTATAGAAAGTAAGTGTAAGCTTTAGAGGATTTCATGAGGGTAGTTGAAATATTAGACAAGATCAACATTGACACACATCTTGAAGGGTATTGGAATGATGGAGGAATCATGGATGAAGTAGCTTGAGGTTTAGATGTATGAGGTGGTAGAAGAGATTTGGAAAAAAGTGGAGTGAAAGGCTTTGGAATAATTTTAGGAAGATTTTTGGAAGAAAATAGAATGGAAGCCTTTGGAAGCTTTAATGTCAACTTTGAAGTATTTTCAATATTCAAGTCTTTTAAAAGAGACTTGGGAATCCACATAGCTTTAGATTTTCCTCGTTCTTTGGGTGCTTGAGAGTGCATTTCTTCAATGATGGATTTAGAAACCCATATTTTCTTTGGTTTAGCTCTTTGAGTAGTGGACCTTTGCGGTCTCTTTTGTGCATTCTCCTTCTTAGCATTCACATGTCGATTAGATGGGACATAGTGATCTTTATTTTTCAATGGATTCTTATGTTTATTCTCACTTCCAAAGGACTTGGGATTTGTGGATGAATAAGGATGATATGACTGGTTTAGATGTATAGATGGGTGAAAAGTCACCAAGGATGAGTGTCTTTGTTGATCTTGAGGTATTATAGGAGAGCTAGGGAATGAGCTAGGAGTGAATGTAGGAGATGGAGGAACATAAGGCCCCAATATGGATGGACGGTTTGAATGCTTTAGCTTAGATGGATAAGGACCAAGGATAGATTTAGAAGATGCAAAGGGATAGTGGGAAGGGATATCAACATCTTTAGAATGAGCAACATGGTCAAAGCCATCAATAGACTCATGAGTACCTTTGATAGGAACAATATTTTTAATAGTAGCACTTGAAGCTTGAGCACAATTTTGAAGTGGATATGGAGAAGTATAACATGAGGGGATGCTTTGATCTTGACAAGTAGCCTTGGATAGCATATGAATGGAACTTTTCTCATAATTTTCAGTAAGCTCAAGGGAGATAATGGAAGTAGTATCTTCATCATACTTAGGAGGTGGACACGTTATAGGATATGGAGGGGAAAAATCTTGAAAGAGATGAAAGTGTGCTTGATCTTGATCTTTCTTGACATTTATAGCCTGTTCTTTTTGAGAGTCCTCTTGACATGGAGCCACTTCTAAGGACAAGGGAGAATGAAGAGTGAATGGAGTAGTGCTTGGATTAGGCATAGTAGTGCATGAAGGTTGAGGATGTTTAGGATTAGTAGCATGGAAAAGGTTTGCAACCAAGTGAGGGTTAGCTTGAGTTTCTTTTAGAGGTAGCCCTTGAGGATACACGTAATCAATGTGGAAAGTATTAGGTTCTTTATTTGATGGAGGCATGTTGGAAAGCTTTGAAATGGTGGGAGATTAACGAGTGTTGGAAGAAGTGGAGGATGTAATAGAGCCGCTACTAGACATAGGTTCATTAATGTAATCTTGCTCAAGAAAATTATCCTCATGCTCATAATAAAAACTTTATCCTCACATAAAGTTCCAAATTTATCCATTCACTTTCTCATTTCATCTCATTTCTTTACCTTCCACCCATCCACCTCATCTCATTTCTCTACCTTCCACCCACCTACTTTCCACACCATCATTTTGTAATGCTTTCAATAAACACTGCAAGTTTGTTGATGGATGTTATCATTGCTGATGTAACTTCTACCACCTTTTGGTATATGCAATGATCAATTAACAAGTATAAGATTTTCAAATTATAATTCATTTATAGTCTACAGATTTCATTGATTATATTTAATACTGAATTCTTTATATTATGGCAACGTTATGCCAATTCCATACCCCGTACTAAGTTTGACAAGTGTGGACACTTTGTCCATATTTCATAGGGGGCAGGGAAGGTTACTAAAACCCAATTATATTCTTATTTATTTGTAAAGATTTATGTTTGAGAGAGGATGAGACATATGACATTCTACATGCATGTCATAATGAACCATGTGGAGGAAACTTTGTAGCAAAATAAATAGCCTTAAAATCTTGACAACTAGTTATTATTGGCCTACACTTTACAACGATGCAACCAACTATACACGAAAGTGTGATAAGTGTCAAAGTATGAGCTGACCAACAAAAATAGATGAAATGGCTCTTGACCCATAGATGATGTTAACACCATTTGACAAATGGGGTATGGACATCATTGGTCCAATTGATCCTCCATCTAATTAGAAATCCTATATCCTTGTGTGCACTGATTACCTAACAAAATGGTTTGAAGTCAAAGCCATGAAGCATGCTCATGATGAAAAAGTTGTAGAATTTCTATATGAAGAAATTTTTACTCGCTATGGTGTAGCCAAAGAGCTTCTTACTGACCAAGGTGTGCAATTTACCTCTAATCTAATCTCAAAACTGATGAAACAATATAACATCAGGCACCAAAAATGAAGTCCTTATCACCCTCAAGCTAATGGACAAGCATAGGTCACAAATCATGAGCTAGAGAATATCCTCACATAAACAATTCATCTACACCACAGGGATTGGACCAACAGATTACAAGAAGCTGTTTGGGCCTACAGAACAACCTGGAAGACTACTATAGGATTCACACCTTTTGAACTCCTATATGGGAAAGTAGCAATGCTCTTCATTGAATTTGAACATAAAATTTTAAGAATTGCATTGGAGTTAGACATTGAACTTCTTGTAGCACAAAGAAAACGTCTCCTGCATCTTAACTCTTTGGATGAAATGTGCAAAGCTACTTTGGAATGTACTAAAATTATATAGAAACAAAGAAAACAATGACATGACTCCCATATTATCAATAAAAAATTTCAACTTGGTGACTGGGCACTACTATATGATTCCAAATTTAAAGATATGTCAGGAAAACTATAGATAAGATGGCTAGGTCCATATAAAATTAATCATGACTTTGATAATGGAGCTGTTCAATCAACTACCATTGATCTAGTGCCTTTTAAATTATTAGTCAATGGTCAAAAACTCAAGCTGTATAAATGGTCCCAAACAAAAGAGGACTTCCTACAATAGTTCCAGCAGCCAAATTCAAATACAAACTAGGTAACTCTTCTTGCACCCGAAGGTGTTAACCTTCCGCCTGTTGCTCTTCAACACTAATTTCTTTGTACATGCTCATAATAAAAACTTTATGCTCACATAAAGTTCCAAATTTATCCATTCACTTTCTCATTTCATCTCATTTCTTTACCTTCCACCCATCCACCTCATCTCATTTCTCTACCTTCCACCCACCCACTTTCCATATCATCATTTTCTAATGCTTTCAATAAACACTGTAAGTTTGCTGGATGGATGTTGTCATTGCTAATATAACTTCTACCACCTTTTGGTATGTGCGATGATCAATTAACAAGTATAAGATTTTCAAATTATAATTCATTTATAGTCTACAGATTTCATTGATTATATTTAATATTGCATTCTTTATATTATGGCGACGTTATGCCAATTCCATACCCCGTACTAAGTTTGACAAGTGTGGACACTTTGTCCATATTTCATAGGGGGAAAAGGAGGTTACTAAAACCCAATGATATTCTTATTTATTTGTAAAGATTTATGTGTGAGAGAGGATGAGACATATGACATTCTACATGCATGTCATAATGAACCATGTGGAGGACACTTTGTAGAAAAATAAATAGCCTTAAAATCTTGACAACTGGTTATTATTGGCCTACACTTTACAACAATGCAGCCAACTATACATGAAAGTGTGATAAGTGTCAAAGTATGGGCCGACCAACAAGAATAGATGAAATGCCTCTTAACCCATAGATGATGTTAACACCATTTGACAAATGGGGCATGGACTTCATTGGTCCAATTGATCCTCCATCTAATGAGAAATCCTATATCCTTGTGTGCATTGATTACCTAACAAAATGGGTTGAAGTCAAAGCCATGAAGCATGCTCATGATGAAAAAGTTGTAGAATTTCTATATGAAGAAATTTTTACTCGCTATGGTGTACCCAAAGAGCTTGTCACTGACCAAGGTGTGCAATTTACCTCTAATATAATCTCAAAACTGATGAAACAATATAACATCAGGCACCAAAAATGAAGTCCTTATCACCCTCAAGCTAATGGACAAGCAAAGGTCACAAATCGTGAGCTAGAGAATATCCTCACAAAAAAAATTCATCTACACCACAGGGATTGGACCAGCAGATTACAAGAAGTTGTTTGGGCCTACAGAACAACCTGGAAGAATACTATAGGATTCACACCTTTTGAACTCCTATATGGGAAAGTAGCAATGCTCTCCATTGAATTTGAACATAAAATTATAAGAACTGCATTGGAGTTAGACATTGAAATTCTTGTAGCACAAAGAAAATGTCTCCTGCATCTTAACTATTTGGATGAAATGTGCAAAGCTACTTTGGAACATACTAAAACTATATAGCAAAAAAGAAAACAATGACATGACTCCCATATTATCAGTACAAAATTTCAGCTTGGTGACTGGGCACTACTATATGATTCCAAATTTAAAGATATGCCAAGCAAACTATAGATAAGATGGCTGGGTCCATATAAAATTAATCATGACTTTGATAATGGAGTTGTTCAATAAACTACCATTGATCTAGTGCCTTTTAAATTATTAGTCAATGGTCACAAACTCAAGCTATATAAATGGTCCTAAAAAAAAGAGGACTTCTTGCAGTAGTTCCAGTAGCCAAATTCAAATACGAACTAGGTAATGCTTCCTATAGCCAAAGGTGTTAACCTTCCGCCTATTACTCTTCAACACTAATTTCTTTGTACATGCTCATAATAAAAACTTTATGCTCACATAAAGTTCCAAATTTATCCATTCACTTTCTCATTTCATCTCATTTCTTTACCTTACACCCATCCACCTCATCTCATTTCTCTACCTTCCACCCACCCACTTTCCACATCATCATCTTCTAATGCTTTCACTAAACACCACAAGTTTGCTGATGGATGTTGTCATTGCTGATGTAACTTCTACCACCTTTTGGTATGTGCAATGATCAATTAACAAGTATACGATTTTCAAATTATAATTCATTTATGGTTTGCAGATTTCGTTGATTATATTTAATGCTACATTCTTTATATTATGGCGGTGTTATGTCAATTCCATACCCCGTACTAAGTTTGACAAGTGTGGACACTTTATCCAAATTTCATAGGGGGCAGGGAAGGTTACTAAACCCAATGATATTCTTATTTATTTGTAAAGATTTTTTCAAATCTTCATATTTTCTTAAGTACACAAGTGTCTAGGTGTCATACCCCTTATTTTTGAATAATTTTATTGTCAAGCTGTGATGTGACTTGTTTTTAAATTTTAAGTGATCTAAATCTCATTTTCATTTTTTTTTTACACACTTCCATGATTTACTTTCATTAAAGCCATATTATTGCTCATAACAAATTGTTATGACATTAACTACCTATTAAATGAAATGTGAAAATGGGTCTATAAAACAACAAAAGAAGCCTAAATTTGTAAGGGGGAAATAGTGCAAGTAGTGTAGATAGTAAAAGTGTTAAGCAGAAATGGGTGGACAATTGTAGAGGCAAGAACCAATGGAGCATACTATTTTTCTCTTTGATGTAGAGGATGTGAGGAGGTTTAATCCATGTGGCTGGTTAGGGTACTTTTTAAGTTTGACTGCATTTGATGAAGAAGCAACCATAGAATTTACAAGGATGTTTGATGAAGGGGAAGCTTCTGTATGGGGCTTAATAATGGTTGCTATAGAAGAATGTATAGCAGAAGTAATTGGGTTACCAACGATAGGAGAACATTATCCCAATACTCATGATGCAAGATCAGCCAAGGCTTAATTTGTCATACCAACTAATTCTCAGATAGATATTACCAAGAAATGTTGCAAAGGAATCTTTCTTTTGCTGCCATACAATGAGCTGGCCATGCACATTATCAGGCACCTCACATGTGAAGGAAGATTTTCATATTTACGTGCACATCATTTTAAATTGCTCAGTTGTATAAGGCATAATCATCCAGTTAATGTTCCCAATTTCTTGTACAATATGTTGTATATTAGTGCTGAAGAAATCCAAAAGGGAAAGATAATTTCATCACCCATCATGCCCTAATTAAATTACTCATAGAAAGATCACTTAGGGATGTTTCTCCCATGTCATGGATAGAATTTTTCCAAGCTAAAACCTTACAACCTCAGGTTGCCCTTCATGAACAACCTAGTGAGGAGAATGTAGTTCCCACTAATGAACCTACTAAAAAAGTATTGAAGAGGCTAAAGCAAAAAATGTGCAAGGAAATGTACAAGAAAATGTGCAAGAAAATGTACAAGAGACTATGCCTTTACTTGTTCAAGAAACCGAGAAACCCACGTCTAGCCAAGCAAAGAGAACATGAAAATTGCAAGAAGAAATATTTGTTCCAATAAAAGAAGAGCCAAACCCTATAGTTGTGAGGAAAAAGAGAACTAAAAAGGGTTCTGCAGCAGTTACTCCTGCAACAAAGACACCAAAAGAAAGAGGTAGGCAAAAAGTTGTGATACTAGAAGAAACCCCTATAAGAAGAAGTCCTAGATTAAGAGGACAAATTTCTAAAGAATCCCCCTCATCCAAGCTATCTACTAAAGAATCCTTTGTACAAATTTTTCTTGATCACTCTCCTCCTGACCCTGAAATTGTAAACATTCCTAAAAATCCTAATGAGGAATGTAGGGTTGAAGTCAATGAAAATCCAAATGATACCTCAGTAGGCCAACCAGGTACTTCAAGCTGTAGAGATGAAATAATTCCTAAGAAAGTTTATCTAAACACTACCCTAGTTCCCTATAAATCAACATGGCTTATTGATTTTGTAGAACAATAATGGCAGGAATAGAGAAAGAGGAAAAGAAACCATGAAGAAGATAATGATTTCAGTATCCTACAAAAACTTCTTTTTAAGTTGTTTGGACAACATATGTTTGCTAAGCCCTTATAGGAAGAGGAGAGGAAAAGAATGAAGAAAGACATAATGTCTCTAAGTGTAGAAATTATAGATTTGAAAGAGCAATTGGAAAATAAAAAACAAAGGATAGATCATGCCCTCAAATTGGCTGATCAAGCACTTGCTTGTAGATCACCGCCACAAATTTATGCTCTTTGTTTAAAAGAACAATTTCTCTTATTCCAAATTATGCTAACCTTTAATAATATAAATGAAAAATTTAAATTAGCCTAGGAATTTTATGGTTTATATCAGACTCTGCCATCTTGGCAACAGAATTTTCTTTGTGAATTATATGTGCATAATTTTGTTATTCCTTCAGAAACCCAATGGAACTCTTTACTCTATATAGGGGATATACATTTAAGAGCTTTGATGTCATGGATGTCTAATGAAGAAAACTACAAATAATTACAGAGATGAGAAAAGGACAAAGCCCCTTCCATTAAGAGCCAAGAGCAGTAAACCATAAGAAGTTCTTAGGGACTGGTCCAGATTAACTTATGGAGATAAGAACAAGGGAGTAAGGGATAGAATCTTTGGATCCAGAACCAAAGCTTATGCTAATTATGAGAACTTGCCCTACTTTTCTTTCTAGAGAGCCACGGCTAGTGCTAGAAGCAAATGGGCCAGATTACTTGAGTCACTTAAAAGGTCAGAGCCACATAGTCCTATCAACTTGGAGGCTTCCCTTCACTGAGATCCAAAGTATCTAGAGTTAGGAAAATAGGCTAGACCAGAATTATGGTGCCCACTCACTATGCAACATCCAATGCTCATGTGACCTTTATATGACATTAATACTGATAGACTTGACAAGTTGTAGGAGGACAACAAAAGGGAGGTTTGGGAAAGAACATGAGGATTCTATTATACCTTCAAGAGAAATAGGAAAGAGAGGGCTGAAGTGGGGGAATTCAGGTGAGGACAAGCATCAGTTTACCAAGGGGCAGATCATGAGGCTAATTATTGCCTCTATTTCATAATAGTTTTAAACACTTTTTTAATACTCTATTTTATTTTCATCAAGACATTTGTGAACTTATGTTTACCTAAACCAATGATTAATCTATGGGTAGATAGTATGTCATCTTTTGCCAATATCATATATATGATGTAGTAGTATTTCATATAATTATCAAAATATGTGTTCTTATATTTGAATTTAATTTGAAAATGCTTATTTGTAATTATCTTTGCATTATAACTAACCTATTAGCAATGAAGCTAAAGATGATTAGAAGAATTCAAAGATGAACATTGAAGACAACCAATAACATTCAAGGAGAAAATAACATTGAGGTTTAGCCACAGTGGAGAGAAATCATAATGATACCAAAGGAAACGGCTGCAAGTATGGAGGAGCTATGAAGACTTACTGCATTCTCTACATTATGGCAAGCGGTTGTTTAAACTTTATTATTCCTTCCTTGAGCCATTATTTCTTCTTCCCGCCTTGAGTTGTTATTTTCCTTCTTTCTCTCTTGTGGATTTACAACTAGGTTGTTTAATTTTCTATTTTAGAATAAGTGTCGATCTTCTATATATAGGAGATCAAACCAAGTATGTTTGTTTAGTTAAAAGGAAAAAGTTTATGAAAACAAACTGTTAACTTTTGCAGTGAGTTGTTTATACAGTTCTATGTATTGTAACTATGTAATGAATTTTTGAAAAATAATGAAATAGTTTTTGGCTTCTATCCTATGTTAGTAGTTTAGTTGAAGCCAACCAAGGGGGCCCACTTGGGAGGTGGATTAGATTAGGATAGTGTAGATTTATTTCCAAGCATTTTTAGTATTACACGTAGAAGTTGTAAGTTCCTTCCTATAGCATCATACTTTGTGAATGTTCCTACAACATCTGTGAGAATAGTTATAGTAGATGAACTGAGTTGGAATATCTATTAGCTTTTCATCATATTTTTAGTACTTTTTTAATAAAGAGTTAAGTGTGTTAGTTTCTTGCAACAATAGTGTAAGTTTTTTTCCTTGCATTTTACTTTCCTGCAGCATAATAGTGACTCATTAAGAGACCTAGTGCACATACTGTGCCGACCATTTCAAATATACATCCCTGGGTTGACAAGATTAAATGCACCTCATAGTGGGAAAAATAATCCTTAGATTGAATACATTATTCCTAAACATGGCCTAGAGCATGACTATGATACACCTATTGTGAGATAGACCACTAAGTGACTTACCTCAAGATCCTCCACAAAAATAATGCAGACCAAAAAAATGGGGTAGGGTTTGCAAGAAATTTTACAAAAACATATCATAGCAGACATTTTTAGAAAGAAACTAGCCATAACTAGTTAAATGGATCTAGTTGCTGATTAGCTAGGTTGATAAAAAATTCCTTAAGAACTATCATCATATTAGGTACAATAAAATGAACAATCACCTGTTCCTAGCTAGCATGATTAAATACAATTTTCTAAGGTGATCAAATTGCATATTCAAGGCATTGAAGAATAACTTCAGTGAAGAGTTGAGTGTAAGGATTTGAAGAAGAAAATTCTTCTTCTGTGTAAATGTGATAATCATGAGGCTCATTCCTTTGTAGAAGCCTCTGCCATAATGACATTACCTCTAAACCATGCAAAGGATGTTAAAGTGGTTCCCAACCTTGAAACACTTTTATAAGCATTTGATACTTGGGATCATCATAGGGAGACTGTGCCAATACTTGAAACACTCTTATAAGCATTTGATATTTGAACCATAAATTCTCAAAGACACTTGCAAGTGATTCAAATGTCATAGTACCTATCGCAACACTTTCTTGGTTTCTATATAGTGGCTGCCATAATATCCTCTATGTTTTCTAGTTGTTGGTTTTTCCATGTAGTCTCTTTCTAAAGTCACTCCTTCTCATTCTCTTTCTAAAGCTGCTCCTTCTCCTTTGCTTTCGTGCCTTAAATTTTTATTATTAAACTTCTAAATAACTACCTCTACCTTATCTAAAATCAAATTCACATTGTTTTATAACTCTGGCATAGGTGTTTAATCATCAATAGTTTTTATTCAGCATTCAACTTTTCAAGATTGTTCAACACCCTCACTTGTGGTCCTCTTATGTCAAGCACTTTTTGTACTATTTCAACACCATGCTCTTGCTTTTAAGCTAATAGTTCTTCAGATGCATTTTCTTGTAAAACATTAATTTTGTTGAACAATTGTAAACTCTTGGAATGTGCATTGTTGTTTTCATGTATGTACACACACACACACACACACACACACACACACACACACACACACACACACACACACACACACACACACATATATGTATGTATTTATGTATGTATGTATGTATGTATATATCTATATATGTATGTATGTATGGATTATGGATTATAAACAAAAAAGAAAAGAAAACATGACATTAATTATTTCCCATTTGTTTTGATTGATTGTGGAGAGATGAGTGCAAAAGAGGGTGGAGAGCTCTGAACATTGGTGAAGATCACTGGAGATCTAGGATTTTGTTGCCATTCGCTTGTGATCTCTATTCCCTTGCTTTGCGATTTTCTTTAAGGGGAGAAGAGTTAGCTATGTAAATGTTCTTTTCTTTTCTTTCTAAACATGCATCTCTTGTTCATATATAATAGCTTTGGTCAGATTTAAGGATAATAGATTATGATGATTGTATGCATATGTGCATGTATGTATGTAAATAAATTCACTATGTGAACTACTTTACATGCATACATACACACTTGCATAATACTTGTGCTAAATTAAACAAATCATTCATGTCTTGAATTCACACAAGTAATTATCCTTTCATTCAATCAATTTTATTCATACCAAGCTAAGTATGCAAAAATCTGTTCTTACAGATTATATTATCTTTAGGTGATTGAGTAAATATCTCATGCATAGTATCATCTAGGTAATGATCAAATGCATTCACATTAAGCCATAATAGGATCGAGCAGATGATCCATTTATGTTACTTCATACTTGTTTTATTGAACATTTTATTTAATATAATCAGTAATACTAGAATTATGCAACTACAACTAGTACTCTTGTTTATTTTATTTAATCATATACATTTAAGACTCTTATTTTTCTCAAAATTAGACTGCATATTTGTTATCACTAAAACACAAATATAGATCTCTGATAGTTATCTTTTTTAATTTCAAGATCTTTATATTTAACATGAAGATTTTCCACTACTAGACAATGGAATAGCCACAATGCGGAGCCACATAGCTCATGACTTTTTCCACCAAACTATATTTTTATTATTTTTTTCCTTCAAAAATATTATAGGTGAATGTTCTTTTGATTTTCAATATATTTAATAATTTTTTTCTTGTTATTTGAGGTAATTTTTCTATTATGAGATAGAGACATCTATCATGAGGATGGCCACGCCAATTTTGATCATCCTGCTTTCAAAACTGATTCCCTTATGTAATTAATGAAACTACTTTCAATTGACACCCTAATTTTCTACAACTTTTACGATCAACCATTCACACAAATAAATCATCCCATATCCATAAAGAACATCAATCTTCTATATGTCTCTCTCCTCTAAAGACCTAATACATGAAGCCATTATCATCATGAGTAGACTCACTCTCCTTAGATGAATTCAATCAAAACTATTCATACCAAATTAAGTATGCATAAATCTATACTTACAACTTATGCATAAATCTATACTTACAACTTATATTATCTCTTGTGATTGAGTAAAGATCAAATACAATTTTCCAAGGTGATAAAATTGCATATACAGATGTATATATATATATATATATATGTATGTATGTATGTATGTATGTATGTATGTATGTATGTATGTATCTCGTTGTTGTGCCCTTGTGATCTCTATATATGTATGTTTGCATGTATGTATATACATATGTATATGTATATATACATGCATACACACATATATGTGTGTGTATGTATGTATATATACACATACATATGCATAAAGAGAAGCTTCTGTAATCACCTACTGGGATAAATATAAAGAGACACATGTTTAGAAGGAAAAGAAAAGAACATTTACATAGGTACCTCTTCTCCCCTTGAAGAAAATCGTAGAGCAAGCACTACTACATTTGAACCTGAACACCACAAATTACATTGCTGTCGCAATTTGACCCCAAATATTATAGTGCTGCAAAGGGCACAAAGGTCACAAGGGCACAACATGATAATGAAATCACAAAGCAAGGGCATAGAGATCATAAGGAAATGACAATGAAATGCAAAGATCACAAGGGCACGACATTGAATTCCTAGATCTCCATTGATCTCCACCAAGGACACGATAATGAAATGAAGAGATTATAAGGGAACAACAATGAAATGCAACAATCACAAGGGCATGCTAATGAAATCTCCAAAAACTTTTAGAGCTCTCCACCCTCTTTCACATGCAACTCTCCACAATAAAAATAAATGGGAAATGATTTATGTCTTTTATTTTTGTTTATTTATATCTAAAATCAAATTCATATTGTGTTGTAACTTTTCCATAGGTGTTTGATCCTTGATAGCTTTCATTTCAACATTTCAACATTCAAGTTTTCAAGTTTCCTCTTCATTATATAGTCCTTTCCACCCTAAAAACCACTTTGTTACTTCATTGAAATTAGGACTTGAACAAAGTCAATGATAAAACAAAGCCCATATTCTAGAATTCAAAAAATAAAACAATAAAACTCACTCAACCCCATGCTAATTGAATTAGCTCAAGATCCTACACAACAAAAATGTAGACTAGAAAAAATGGGCAAGGAATTTTAGAAAAACATATCATAGCTGTCATGCCCTAAATTTATGAGGAAAAATACAACCAACAATTTTTTTTGAAAGGTGTACTATAGATGTATAGATCTAGATTTTTTATGAACATTCTATTGAACAGTGAGTTGTCTAGATAACAATTTATATTTCCTCGAGGGTGTTGAAAATTTACTAGCTTGATCATTGAGTTTGGAGGTGATACAGTTAGTTTGTGTAAAGAAATTTGTTACATTCAAAAATCTAGACTTCAAGTTTTGCATGAGAGGCCACCTAGTTCTTTATCATTAGTTGAAAATTCCAAATCATAACGACAAAGTTAGACGATGTTATTCTTCTCAAATTTTCACCTTCTATACTCCAATTAAGACACTTTGTATATACAAGTGAAGTACATATTTCATATTAATGTAGTTGTAATGATCAAAGGTTTGCCAATGCAGTGATGTTTTATAGTTATTCTAATATTTTGAATACTAGTCGCAACCTTATTACGTGCCTTGTCTATTTATCTTCAATTTCCATTTATTTGTACATATATACATCCCCTTTAATGAATTATTACATCTTACCCCTTTTTAGCTTCAAACATATTGATACATTACTAATTAGGAATCATTAATTACTTATTTGATTCTATTTTAATTAATTATTTGATTTGATTTGATTTTACTTAATTAATTAATTAATTATTATTATTACAATTATTCTTTCAATTTACTAATTGTACCCTACAATTCCATGTCTATTCACTACATTCTAATAATCTAGGTTATGCTCAAACACACCCAAATACTGACTTAATTATTCATGCCAAATACTAACATAGAATATTACACCCCAAACATTCCACAATTCCTTTAATAAGAAATTTCCTTAGATATCCTAATAATACCAATTAATAAAATTCATTACCCCAACCATCATAATTATTCCATTAAATAACATACATTATTAATTTAATCAACCCCTAATCAAAACTTCAATTCCTTAAGTTCAATATCAACAAATTTCTATAGCCTAGGACCTTTACCTCTAACCTAAAAAATCACATACCCCATCCCATCATATACATTATTTCAAAACTCTACTTCCCCAATTCCAATTTCTAGGCCATGGGATCATGTACCCACTTAATCCTCTTTCCCATAATGCTTAAGAAAAGATTACATCCCTCCCCCTAATGCACGTAAGGAAAAAAAAGTTCTGTCATGGATCACTTCCCAATACCAATCTACTGCTCCCCTTTTTCAAATGCATGGGTCCTCCTTCCTAGGCGTGATGGGTAGTAAAAAGTTAGTTTTTATTTAACCTTGCAAAAATTCCAACTTGTTAGGCACCTAGGGAAGAATGCAAGTCTTATGTCATGTCAGGAAAAGTATTCATCATTTCCCTTTTTGCATAGTCTCAACATGTAACAAGGTAAGGTCACCTAGTGGGAACCACAACCCCCTTCTCCCATATTTAAATATGATGAACTGGCTACAAAAAGGTAACGCCTAGGATTTAATAGGATTTACCAAAGTTTTAAATTTTGTTTAGAAATATATTTGTATTTTAGGTTTGGTCCAAGTGTTAAATTTTATATTTATTTTATTTGGTTCCAAGCTATATGCAAAGGTACTTTATTTTTAGGGGTCAGTCTTTCTAGGTAGAATGCTTTTATTCCAATGTGAGTGGACATAATTTTTCCTTTAAATAATTATTTAATTTAATTTGCTTCTTACCTCCTAGATGGAGTGATTATTTTAATGGTATCTTATAAGGAAGATTCCAGGTATATTCTTCCCAATTATTATATTTCTTTGTAATAGACATGGATAATTTTTTTCACCTTCTCATACATTTTCCAAAGAATGAAAAGTGTAGCTACAAGAGGTTTTCTCAACAAGCTTAATTTATTTCTCTTCTTGCTCATTTTAGATCATATTTAGTAGTTGACAATGACCTGATTTGACTTCCATACTAATTTCCAATTTGTAAGGTTGATATTGCTATAGCATCTACCTCACCTAAGGATCTATTAGAACTAGAAATCCAAATGAACTAATGTTCATGCATATACAATGAGCTAATAATTTTCTTCCATTATATTAAATGCATAATCTATAATTTTACAATGCAATCATCCATATTAAATCAACTATATTAGAAGAGATCTTGTACACAACAACTATGCAATGTTCCTAATAAATCATTTATAGATCATCAAAAGAAAGAGAGTTTCATTTCATAATTTTCTCACTATTACATCCAATCACATAATGAGGAAACTTACAATGAATATCTCTTTGCAAGTAACTAAATACAATTTTTGAACCTTTCCTTACACAATTTCAAACAATATACAATGATTAACAAATCTCTTTTGCATCACAATGAAATAACAATGGAGACTTGACATCACAACACATTTGAGATGACATGGAACATTGGTCTCTCTTTACACACTTAATTTTTTTCAACTTTTTCAAGGGTAAAACCCTAATATATTCAAGAAATCCATCTTCACAAAACCTACATACACACACAAGCTAGGAACCATGGAGCCTCACCTTCTATTCTAGGCTTCTATGAAGCTACCCACCAAGTAGGGGGAAAGAAGATCCAAATGGGATACACACTTACCACATTTGATAATGCATGAGAAACATACAAGAGAACACATAGCACTCCCTTCCAAGGTTTACACATTGATTCACCATTGGAATCATTATCATATTGAGTGAAGGTGGGCTCTTCAAAGAGGAGATGCCATAACCAAACATAAACATCATATTGTAATTGCATTTTTTTTGCCTCTCAATGCCATCATAAACATATCCTCCTTACACACAAAACCCCTTGTATCTCTAAAAAAAAACAAAGGTATATGGCCTTAATGGATCCCATACTCCATGAAAGAAAGGACAAGTCCTCATCATGAGGTACATTTTCAACTACAATGTTGAGCCCAACTAATCCCTTCATACAAGGCTTCTCTTCCCTCCCAAGGGTGAGTGAAGCCTTCACACCCATGATCACATTCAACACTCAAATTAAACAAAAAAATAGAGAAAGAAAGCCAAGAAAATTCACATAAATACAATACACATATACAACATCATTACACAATGCCAAATTCTACAATACAAGATTCACAATAAATTGCATGAACCCATAAAAATTTCTCCATACTTGCATATTCATTATGCAATACTAAAAGAAAAGAATGGTCACGATATGAACACTAACCTTGGTTAAAGCTAAAGAAAATGATAGTTGTTATAGAACTCCCTTAATCTCCCTCCAAAACCCTAACTATCCCTAAACTTAGAGAATGGGTGAATAGTCCACTAGTTTGTCCAAGACTCTCTAATAAGGCCTTCTCTCTAACTATTTTAGCAAAGACACCAAGCTACTTCCTCTTGCAAACTTGCCCTCCTCTAAATTTTCTATATTTTACTTAATGGAGACATGGGAGAAAACACATGTGACAACTCCAATTTCGAATTAATGAAAGAATGCCCAGGGGTCCCCTAGGTTGTCTAGGCACTCACATGGTCAAAATTAGGTCTCGAACATGATATACTATCATATGGGTAACTTATTTCCATATACAAGACACTATGGCACCACTTAATGACACCTACAAACCCTAGCCAAGTCCAAATTCGAATTTTCTTTGATTGTGACCTATCCTACCCCTTGTCAAATGGGTTTACTTACTCATTAACAAGGTAATTAGTTTTAGGGTAAATTTTCACCGTGACCAAAACCCTAAATGACATGCCAATTACACACAAAGTCCACAAGTGTCAAGTCACACATTAAAACACCTTCCACATCACCATGACATGTTCCTAATGCATTTTTAGGATTAACATTTCCACATACAAGAAACTAACATTTACGAAGCAAAATGCTTTCACAACAAAGCTTTTGAATCTTCCAAAGATTTGCCTTGGTTAAATTGTGTTCACATAGGTTTGGAAGTTGTTTCCCCCAAGAATTTTCATGGTTCCACTTCCTGCACATTAAACTCGAGCATCAGTAGTCCAAGGAGGTCATATCAAATATATATATCATAAATGCATATAATTTCAAATTTTACAAAGTCCCTATTAACATAATTCAAATTGAATTTCCTTTCCTAATCATATCAAGTAAATCATTCATAATGTTAGAATATCAAATCTGCATATCATGAACTATCATAATCAGATTAACATCTATCTGCATATCATAAATCATCATAATCAAATTAACATTTATCTACATATCACATTAACTCATGAAACATTATAATAAAACTAACATTTTGCATCACATCATAATCTAATACTATCATGTCATAAAATTGCATCCATATGTGTTCAATTATTTCATACACAATATCAGGTTCTTAGTGTATAACATAGATGCAAAACACTATTGTAATGTCAAAATCAGTAGATAAAACAAGCCACTATCCATTTAAATCTCAAATAACTGTCAAAATATCAAAGTCCTAAATATCAAAATGCAATTAAAATATCTATGCTATGACGGATCGGGGTGAGGCCTCACATTAGGTTTTTATATTTTTTGATTCTGTAGCCATCGATTCTTTTGTATCTCCTTTTGTAGTGGAGCATTGCGGGCTAGTGGCAGCTAGGTAGAATGATAATTGGAAAGTTGAATTGGCATTTGGGGCTAAGGTGGTAGTCAATTGCTATATACATAATTGTTAGATTAAGATTGGGGACAAGAGCACAACCTCAAATCTATGAGGTACTCCCTAGGATCATATGATGTAGTCCTTGGTATGGATTGGCTATTTGCACATAATGCTAAGATGAACTGTAGATAGAAGAAGGTTGAGTGTTTTGATGCTTGTGGTATTCTTATGGTGATTTTAGGGGTGCAAAGGCTAGTGTCTCTTTGTATGATCTCTGCCATGTAGCTTAAGCAGTGTCTACAAAAAGGATGTTAGTTGTTTGCAGTATCTATCAGTAATAAGGAAGAAAATGAGAGGGAACCTTCTATAGATGGCGACCCAATACTATAAGAATTTAAGGATGTATTTCTCTTAGAGCTTTTGGGTATGCCACCACCTAGGGCAGTTGATTTCCACATAGATCTAGTGCCAGCAGCTAAGCCCATTTCAAGATCTCCATATAGGATAGCTACACATGAAATCAATGAACTTAAGATTTAGTTGAAGGAACTCTTGGAGAAGGGAAATATCCATCCTAGTGTATCACCTTGGGGTGCACCGGTGATCTTTGTTAAGAAGAAAGATGGTTCACTTAGATTGTGTATTGACTACCAATAATTGAATAAGGTAACGATCAAGAATCGATACCCACTCCCTAGAATTGATGACCTATTTGATTAGTTGTAGGGTGCCCAAGTATTCTCCAAGATATATTTGAAGTTAAGATATCACCAATTGCAGATTATGAAAAGTGACATTCATAATACTGCATTCTGTATGAGGTATGGCCACTATGAGTTTACAGTGGTACCATTTGGTCTTACAAATACCCTAGCTATATTCATGAGCCTTATGAATAGAGTGTTTCATATATTTTTAGATAAGTTTGTAGTAGTGTTCCTTGATAACATATTGATAAATTCACATCATGAGAAGGAACATGAAGAACACTTGAGGGAGGTATCGCAATGCTTAAGGGAAAATTAGCTATATGCCAACTTGTCCAAGTGTGCCTTCTTTAGGAAGGAAGTGTGTTATTTAGGTCATGTGATATTAGGAGATGGAATCATAGTGGATCCATCCAAGATCCAAGCCATCATGGATTGGCTAGCACCAACTAATGTTTCAGGAGTTAGAAGCTTCATGGAATTTGTAGGGTATTATAGGCAGTTTGTGATAGGATTTTCTAGAGTAGCTCATCCCATCATCTTCCTTTAGAGGAAAGGGAGGAAGTTCAAATGGAAAAAAAAGTGTGAGAGGGCCTTCCAAGAACTCAAGAGGGCACTCACTAGCACACCAATCTTAGCAGTACTTGATCCTTCATCAGATTTTGTAGTATGTACAAATGCTTCACTAGATGGTATTTGACCCATTCTCATGCAGAATGGCCATGTCATAGCATATGAGTCTAGGAAACTCAAGACTCATGAGCTCAAATGTCCCACCCATGATTTGGAACTTGTAGTATTAGTTCATGCCTTGGCAAGGTGACACCACTTTTTTCTATGAAATCACTTTGAGCTTCATTCAAATCACCAAAGTTTGCAGTATATTTTTACACAGCTAAATCTGAATGCCTAGTAGAGGAGATGGATAGAGTTCTTATGTAAGTATGAATTTGATGTACATTAAATTAAGGGAAAGGAGAATATAGTCACAGATGCCTTGAGTAGGAGATGTCATGGGATATCTTCTATGATTACTGAGACAAATTTGAGGGAGCACATACTGCACCACCTTTTTGAAGACGTATTTTATGTAGAAGTTTCCTAGTTAGTCCATTCCCAAAGACCCCTAGAGGGAAGATTCTCTAATTTTTCATTGGGTCTAGATGGATTAATATGCACATTTATGTACCATCCTTAGGTGACTTACGCGAGTTCATCATTTTGGAGGCTCATAAAGCACCCTATGCAGCACATCCTGACGTTAAGAAACTTCATGCAGATTTAAGGTAGTTATATCATTGGCCAAGAATGGGAATGCAGATTGCCAACATCATAGAGAACATTAGTGTTTTTCATCTATATTATGCACTAAGAACCCGATATTGTGTATGAAATGATTGAACACATATGGATGCAGTTTTATGACATGATAGTATTAGATTATGATGTGATGCGAAATGTTAATTTGATTAAAATGTTTCATGACTTAATGTGATATGCAAATAAATTTTAATTTGATTATGATGATTTATGATATGAAAATAGATGTTAATCTAATTATGATGGTTTATGATATGCAGATTTGATATTCTAACATTGTCAATGATTTATTTGAAATGATTAGGAAATAAAATTTAATTTGAATTATGTTAATAAGGACTTCATAAAATTTGAAATTATATGCATTTATGATATATATATTTGATATGACCTCCTTGGACTACCGATGCTTGAGTTTGATGTGTAAGAAGTGGAATCATGAAAATTCTTGAGGAAAACAAGTTGCAAACCTATGCAAACATAGTTTAACCAAGGTGAATCTTTGGAAGATTCAAAATTCTTGTTGTGAAAGTATTTTTCTTCGTAAATTTTAGTTTCTCGTATTACAAAATGTTAATCATAAAAATGCATTAGGAACATGTTATGGTTATGTGGAAGGTGTTTTTAGGTGTCACTTGACACTTGTGGACTTTGTGTGTAATTGCCATGTTAAAGGGTTTTGGTCATGGTGGCAATTTACCCCAAAACTAATTACCTTTCTAATGAGTAACTAAACCCATTTAAACAGGGGTAGGATAGGTCACAATCAAAGGAAATTTGAATTTGGACTTAGCTAGGGCTTTTAGGGGTCATTAGGTGGTCCCCAAGTGTCTTGTATATGGAAATAAGTTACCCATATTATATCATGTTAGGGACCTAATTTTGACCATGTGAGTGCCTAGATAGCTTAGGGGACCCCTTTACCCATGCATTCTTCCATCAATTCGAAATTGGAGTTGTCACATGTGTTTTCTCCCATGTCTCCACTAAATCAAATATAGAAAATTTAGAGGGGGGATATTTTATAAGAGGAAGTGGCTTGGTGTCTTTGCTAAAATAGTTAGAGAGAAGGCCTTATTAGAGAGTCTTGGGAAAACTAGTGGGGTGTTCACCAACTCTCTAAATTTAGAGATAGTTAGGGTTCTGAAGGGAGATTAAGGGAGATCTACAATAACTATCATTTCCTTTAGCTTGGACCAAGTTTGGTGTTCATATCATGACCATTCTTTTCTTTTAGTATTCCATAATGAATCTAAAAGTATGGAGAAATTGCTATGGGTTCATGCAATGTGTTGTGAATCTTGTATTATAGAATTTGGTATTGTATGGTGATGTTGTAAATGTGTATTATGTTCATGTGAATTTTCTTGCCTTTCATTCTTGATTTTCTTGTTTTATTTGAGTGTTGAATGTGATTATGGGTGTGAAGGCTTCACTCACCCTTGGGAGGGAAGAGAATCCTTGGATGAAGAGATTAGTTGGGCTCAATATTGTAGTTGAGAAAATGTACCTCATGATGAGGAGTTGTTCTTTCATTCATAGTGTATGGGTTCCATTGAGGCCATATACCTTTATTGTATTGGGAGATACAAGGGGTTTTGTGTGTAAGAAGGAGGATATTTTAATGATGGCATTGAGAGGTAGAAACAAAAAAAATGCAATTTCAATATGATGTTTATGTTTGATTATGGCATCTCCTCTTTGAAGAGTGCACCCTCATCCAATGTGATAATGATTCCAATGGTGAATCAATGTGTAAACCTTGGAAGAGAGTGTTATGTATTGTCTTGTATGTTTCTCATGCATTATCAAATGTGGTAAATGTGTATCCCATTTGGATCTTGTTTCCCCCCTCCTTGGTGGGTGGCTTCAAAGAAGCCTAGGATGGAAGGTGAGCCTCTATAGTTCCTAGTTTGTGTGTGTATGCAGGTTTTGTAAAGATGGATTTCTTGAAGATATTAGGGTTTCACCCTTGAAAAAGTTGAAAAACATCAAGTGTGTAAAGAGAGACCAATGTTCCATGTCATCTCAAATGCATTGTGATGTCAAGTCTCCATTGTTATTTCATTGTGATGTAAAAGAGATTTATTTATCATTGTATATTGTTTGAAATTATGTAAGGAGAGGTTGAGAAATTATTTGTAGTTACTTGCAAAGAGATATTCATTGTAAGTTTCCTCATTATGTGATTAGATGTAATAGGGAGGAAATTATGAAATGAAACCCTCTTTCTTTTGATGATCTATAAATGATTTGTTAGGAACATTGCATAGTTGTTGTGGAAAAGATCTCTTATGATGTAGTTGATTTAATATGGATGATTGCATTGTAAAATTATAGGTTATGCATTTAATAAAATGGAAGAAAACTATTAGCTCATTGTATATGCATGAACATTAGTGTATTTGGATTACTAGTTCTAATAGATCCTTAGGTGAGGTAGATGCTATAGTAATATCAACCTTAAAAATTGGAATTTAGTATGGAAGTCAAATCAAGTCATTGTCAACTCCTAAATATGATCTCCTAAAATGAGCAAGAAGAGGAATACATTAAGCTTGTGTAGAAAACCTCCTATAGCAACACTTTTCATTCTTTGGAAAATGTATGAGAAAGTAAGAAAAATTATCCATGTCTATTACAAAGAAATATAATAATTGGGAAGAATATACCTAGAATATTCCTTATAAGACACCGTTAAAATAATCACTCCATCTAGGAGGTGAGAAAAAAATTAAAATAAATAACCATTTAAAGGAAAAAATATTTCCACTCACATTGGAATACAAAAGCATTCTACCTAGAAATATTAACCCCTAAAGATAAAGTACCTTTGCATATAGCTTGTAACCAAATAAAATAAATATAAAATTTAACACGTAGACCAAACCCAAAATACAAAATATATTTATAAACAAAATTTAAAATATTGGTAAATCCTATTAAATCCTAGGCATTACCTTTCTCTATATAGTTCATCATATTTAAATATGGGAGAAGGGGATTGTGGTCCCCACTAGGTGAGCTTGCCTTGTTACATGTTGAGACTATGTGAAAAGGGCAATGATGAATACTTCTCCTGACATGACATAAGACTTGCATTCTTCCCTAGGAACCTAAAAAGTTGGAATTTTTGCAAGGTTAAACAAAAATTGACTTTTCACTTCCCATCACACCTAGGAAGGAGGACCCATGTGTTTGAAAGTGGTGAGGAGTAGATTTGTATTGGGAAGTGATCCATGTCAGGCTTCTACCTTTGAATAATGGTTGATAGAACATTTTTTCCTTAGGTGCATTAGTCGAGAGGGATGTAATCTTGTCTAAAGTATTATGAGAAAGAGGATTGAGTGGGCACGTGACCCCATGGCCTAGAAATTGGAATTTGGGGAAGCAGAGTTTTGAAATAATGTATATGATGGGATGGGGCATGTGTTGTATAGGTTAGAGATAAAGGTTAGGATATAGAAATTTGTTGATATTGAACTTAAGGAATTGAAGTTATATTTAGGAGTTGTTAAATTAATAATTTATGTTATTTAATGGAATAATTAGGATGGTTGGAGGAATGTATTTTATTAATTGGTATTATTAAGATATCTAAGGAAAGTTCTTATTAAAGGAATTGTGGAATATTTGGGGTGTAATATTCTATGTTAGTATTTGGCATGAATAATTAAGTGTGTATTTGGGTGTGTTTGAGCATAACCTAGATTATTAGATTGTAGTGAATAGACGTGGAATTGTAGGGTGCAATTAGTAAATTAAAAGAATAATCATAATAATAATAAATTATTAATTAACTAAAATAAAATAAAATAAAAAATCAATAATACCTAATTAGTAATGTATCAATATGTTTGAATCTAAAAAGGGGTAAGATGTAAGAAGTTCATTATAGGCGATGTATATATGTACAAATAAATGAAAATAGAAGATAAACAGATAAGGCACGTAATAAGGTTGCAACTAGTATTCAAAATATTAGAATAAACTATAAAATATCTATGCATTGGCAAACTTTTGATCATTGAAACTTAATTAATACAAAATTTGTACTTCACTTGTATATACAAAGTGTCTTAATTGGGGTATAGAAGGTGAGAATTTGAGAACAATAACATCATCTAATTCTATCATTATGATTTGGAATTTTCAACTAATGATAGAAAACTAGGTGTTCTCTCATGGAAAACTTGAAGTCTAGATTTTTGAATGTAACAAATTTCTTTACACTAACTAACTTTATCACAAGGCTGGATTCTGCCCACTATTCAAAGGAAAGGGAATGGGGGGAAAGGCCCACCCTCAAGGTGGGAAGAAAGCTGCTCATGTTCCCAAAAAGATTTGGAAGAAGAAAGAAATACAAGTCAAGAAAAATGGAGAGGCTGAAGAAAAAGCTAATGATTCTATTCCTGATCACCAAGCTGAACCCTGGGACCTCCAGTTTGTAGTGGAAGCACTGGAAGGAGAAGGGAATGAGACAACTGAGGAAAAAACCAGCCCTTCCCATGTGAAGAAAACCAAGGATAATCTCGAAGAGGCAAGTATTATGGAGTCTCAAATCCCTGATAGTTCTGAGGAGGTTGATCCGAACCTTTCCTCTGTCTCAGACTCTATGGAGGAACAAAAGGAAGGGGAACCAATGTCTTAAAACTCCACAAACCCGGTTAGTAGGGAACCCCCTGTGATAGTGAATAGAATCTGAGAATGGCTGTCTACTTCAACATCGAAACAACTAGCCAGGCTAGATGCTTTGTTTGATTTATGTAAAGAAGAAGAAGAGCCACCCTGGACAGAAGTCAGAAGGAGAAAGAAGAAGAATAGTCGAGACCCCTCTCCTGCCTCTCCTGCTTCAACTAGAAGCAAGGCCAAGGCATATCTTGTTCATAAAACCGACCCGGTGGGAAGGAAAAAAAAGAATGAAATCAGGAAGGAGGAAGCAAGAAGAAACATCATGGATGGAATGCAATGCACCATCCAAGAAGCCTGCTCATCAATTAAAGCATGAAGATCCTCTCATGGAATATTTGTGGACTCAATGGAATCCACAAGAAAGAAGTTGTAAGGAATATGATAAGGGGTCAAAGGCCTGATATATTTCTTATTCAGGAAATGAAAATGAAGAAAGAAAATCTAGAAAATATTAGATTCAACAACAACATGAATGGAATTGCCTCAAACTTAGAAGGAGCATCTGGAGGGCTACTGCTATTATTCAATAATAGAAATTTCAATATTGTGCCCGAGTATGATGAGGATAAAATCCTCTTCTATAGAGTTCAACATTTGCAAACTAATGATTGCTAGTTTTTAGTGAACATTTATGCTCCCAACAACAAGAGAGATAGAAAAAATTACTAGGTCAAAGTTGGAAAGTTGGTGCATACCAGTGACATTAAGAAAGACATAATTCTAGGAGACTTCAACTCTCTGCTGGAGGACAAGGAGAAGGTGGGAGGATTACCCTCAGATTGGGAAAGTAAGCAGGATCTTTCCAATTTCATCAATGACCTGGCCCTAATGGATTTGGAGCTCTCGGGGGATACCTTTACTTGGTCTAACAAGAGAGTTGGTCAGGACTGCATTCAGGTCAGATTGGATAGAGCTTTAATCTCCTTAGATTGGTTGCACTCTTTTAGCTGTAGATTATCTCTGCTTCCTAGAGTTAGTTCTGACCACTCCCCCATTTCTCTTGCGGTGTCCCCTCTTGAGCCCAGGAGAAATTGCCCTTTTAGGTTCGAGAAAATGTGGACCACTCACCCTGACTTATTTGATAATGTCAAAAGATGGTGGAGGATTGGTGTTGATGGCTCAGCCATGTTCATAGTCACTAGATAGCTCAGCAATGTGAAGAGGATGGTAAAAATTTGGAACAAGTCTAATTTTGGCCATATTTTCCATGACAAGGAGGAGTTTTTAGAAAATCTATCTATTATCCAAGATAGTTTACAGAAAGAAGGATATAATGAGAGTAATAGGGAGGCTAAGTTGTTGATCCTGTCAGATCTTCACAACTTAATCAATAGGGAGGAAAAGTTCTGGAGGCAAAAATCTCGAATCACATGGCTTAAGGATGGAGATCAAAACATGAAGTTATTTCATCTCTCCACCCTAAAACATAGGGCTAACAACAAGATCTCTAGAATTAGGAAGGGGCAGGTGTTGCTATCTAAAGATCCAGATATCTCAGCTAAAGCAGTCTCCTTCTTCTCTTCTCTTCTCTCTGAGGACCCCCTGCTTTCCAAGAAGGACCAAGAGGATATCATCTCTTGTATTCCTCAGATTATTCAACCTCACCAAAATAAACTTCTCTATGCTATTCCTAATTCTTTGGAAGTTAGAGAGGTCCTTTTCTCCCTACTTGGTGATAAATCTCTTGGTCTAGATGGGTTTCCCACCTTTTTCTTTCAAATGTACCGGCCAGTGGTCATGGGGGATGTGGTTAAGGTAGTTTAGGAGTTCTTCAGAGCTAGAAGTATTATTAAGGAGATAAATTTTACCTTCTTGGTTCTCACCTCTAAATCCCTAGGGGCTGACTCTTTCAACAAGCTCAAGCCTATCAGTTTGTGCAACTCTTTCTACAAGATCATCTCTAAAATTCTCACTTCCAGAATGCTTAAAATCCTGCATTTGATCATATCGTAGCAACAATCTGGCTTTGTTCCTGGGAGACAAATCTTGGACTCGGTGTTGATGGTTCATGAGGTTATTCATTCTTTAGAAGCTTCCAAGCAAGAAGGTATGTTGTTCAAACTGGATCTTTCGAAAGCCTATGATCGGGTGGACTGGTCCTTTCTTGGGAAGGTTCTTCAAGCCTTTGGTTTTGACAATAAAGTGTGTAAACTCATTTCTCAATTGGTGACTACCTCCTCTCTTGCTATTTTGATTAATGGAGCCCCCTCTGATTTCTTTAAACCTTCTAGAGGTCTCAGGCAGGGAGACCCCCTCTCTCCTATCCTCTTCATTATTTTAGCTGAATGAATTGGGAGGCTTATTGAACGTAAAAAGTTTGAAGGAAGTCTTAAAGGGATTAACCCTTCTTCGAGAAATGCCCCCTTCACTCATCAACAATTTTTGGATGACACTATTATGGGAGGGGAAGCTTCTGTAAAAGAAGCTAAGACTTTGAAAGAGGTTCTTCATACTTACTCCAGAGGGACTAGATAGCTGATTAACTGGAACAAAAGCTCGACCTTCTTTGTTAACACCCCTATAGTCAGACAAAGGAAAATTTCCAAAATCCTTGGTTGTGGGGTGGGCTCTCTCCCATCATCCTATCTAGGGCTCCCCTTGGGCTCCTCTCCCCCTGACTCTTTCTAGAATGGCATTCTAGACAGATTCAACAAGAAGATGGTTGGATGGAAAGGTGCCTCTCTCAGCTAGGTTGGGAAATGTTTACTGGTCAAATCCACTCTTCAGAACCTTCCCATTTATGCTTTGAGCCTCTTTGGAATTCTTGTGAAATTTGCAGAGAAAATGGAGAAAATCCAAAGAGACTTTCTATGGACCGGACTTGAAGGAAAGAAAAGGTACCCTCTTGTTTCCTGGGAGAAGGTCTACCTCCCCAAGAGGTATGGTGGTCTAGGCATCAAAAAGCTTACCCATATCAATAAGGCGCTTCTTGCAAAACAAATCTGGCAAATCTTCAATAACACTGGTGAATGGAGAGACATTCTGGAAAATAAATACCTTAGAAGACCATCTCTTCATTTTACTTTATTCAATGAGGACATCCCTAAAGGGTCGACTATTTGGAATGGTATCCTGAAGGCCAGGGACCTGGCTAAGGTGAGGGTTTCTTGGAAACTAGGCAAAGGAGATGATATTCATTTTTGGTCAGACAGGTGGTTATGTCAAGGCCCTCTTTCTAACAACCTAATATTTGAGAGATGGATGCAAGAATGCATGGAGCTATATGGGTTTAAAGTAAGCAATTACAGGGTTGGTTAGGAATGGAGAGAGCTTTCCCTCATTTTCGAGGATTTGAAACCAATAATGACTATGCTTAACTCTTTGATCCCTAGTAATAATAAGGATGAGCTGGTCTGGAGGGATAATCCCAATGGAAGTTATTTTGTTGCTTCTGGCTACAACTCTCTCTGGGGTTTAAAGGAGAAACCCCCTTGGGCGGATGCCTGGCTCACGGGCCTCACTCCAAAAATCAACATATTTTATTGGCTGGGCCTTCAAAACAAAATCCTAACGCAAGATAATCTCATGAAGAGAGGCCATGTTATGCCTAATAGATGCCCGCTTTGTAAAAACCAGTCTGAGTCAGGAAATCATATCTTCATTCAATGTGACTTTGCTAGGGAGGTGTGGAGTTCTCTTAATTAGGATATGGAGATTCTCTAGTGCTGGTCGGATAACCTTATTGACTTTTTCAGTCATTGAAAAAACTTTTGTAAAATTGTTGGTCGGTAGGATAATTATGCCTGGCTTTTGCCTCACTTCTACTGGAGCATCTGGAAGGAAAGGAACAACAGAAGTTTTAGGGACAGAGAGGAGCTGACAATAATTCTAGGAAGGAAGATTTTGAAAAACATAAAAGAAAATCTTCAAGTGATGAAGGAGGGGGAAGTTGATAAAGGGGATAGGAAGATGGTTAAAGAAAAAGACAAGAATCCCAAAAGACAGGATGCCAGATGGATTCTACCCCCGGAAGGGTGGTCAAAAGCCAACTTTGATGGCGCTTCTAAGGGCAACCCAAGCCCCTCTAGAAGCGGTGGAATTATAAGAAAGAATTTTGGGGAGGGGATTGTGGCCTTTGCTCTCCCGCTTGGTACCCAGACCAACCATTTGGCCGAAGCCAGAGCTACGTGCAGTGTGGTAAAGCTGGCTTTTGAAGCTAGCATTTCCAAACTTTGGCTTAAAGGGGACTCCAAAAACATAATTAACAAAATTAATGGAATCTCCCCCCCCTCGTGGTTGATTACAAATATAATTGATGAGACACGTGCCACCCTCACAAAATTTGAGAAGGTCCACGTCACTCATGCATTTAGAGAGGCAAACCTAGTTGCTGACTAGTTCGCTAACAAAGGGGTGGGAGTAGACAAAGAGATGACTTGGCATTTTGGAAAAGATTTTTTGATGGAGGCTAAGTCACTAATCAAGCTGGAGAAAATCCATGGAAGTATGGGTCAATCTAATTGTTATCATGTTTAATAAAGAAAGATCGGATGTTGGTACGAGCCATAATAAATTTCTTGGTTGTCATAATCTCAAGGGATTTTTTTCGTCATTTTGACACGTTTGGAGGATCATTATCATTTTCACTTGCTATTGTTTCAGAGAGGTGAAGGATCACGAACCCAATAATAGAAACAGAGCCAAAATCTTGGCTAGAAAAATTTTGCAGAGATTGGGGCTCATGAGAATAGTTGAAGAAAAATGGATGCCATGACTGGAGAATGGAGCAGAAAGGAACCAGTGGGTGAAGCGAGAAGTGGAAGAATATGGGCAAAGTCTGGAAAAAATTGGAAAAGGACAAGGTTGTGAATTTTTTTGAAAAACTCCATGTTTTTGACCCTGAGGTCACCAACAGCATGGTGAACTCGTGGAACAATGGCAAGGTCAAGGTGAATGGGGTTTCTTTCCAAAATCATAGAGGAGGTGGTTGCAGAGGTCATTGGTATCCCTATGGAGGGTTTTAAATTCTACAGGGACAAGAAACTTTCATCCAATGTAGTCAAGGAGTTCGTGAAAAATTCTGCAGAGATGAACAAGATGGAAAAGAAAGAGTCTTTCTATGTGACAGAGACTATAAAGAAGTTTTGGAGGTATGTTTTATATGCCCTCATTGATTATGTTACCCTGGACCCTAGGTTTGATCAGGTCAGAACTCACCATTTTGTGATTTTAAATCATTTTCGCCATAAGAGTAGAATTTCCATTCCCTTTTACCTTCTCACTTCTATAAAAAAGGCTATCTCTAGTTTCAAGAAGAAAGCTACTGTTAACCCTGCTTTGCATGAGGGTTTATTGCTCCTCATCCATGAGCATTTCAGAGCTCAGTCTATATGCAAAAACCCTCCTCAAGTTGAGGATGTTGACAAAGGCAGCTCCAGCTCTTCTTCAGACTCTGATGACATTGAGAGCATTAGCTCAAAGGAGGAGAATGTTACCTCAGGAAAGAAGAATAAAGGTCAAGGTAGGAAATAGTCCACATCTACAACTCCTAGTAGGAAAAGCCCTAGGGATCACAGCCAAGCTCAAACAAAAGAGAGTTATGTTGAGGAGGAGGAGGAAATGGATACAGAAGATTTTGACAATGAGTCAGAGGAGGAGTTGGAAGAGGAGAAACCTGGGAAAAAATGGAAGAGGGAGGTACCGAGAGTTGAGGAGACTAGAAATTAGAGGACGGATGCTATTCCTCTTCCCCTCTCCCATGTCCAGTCTCAGCCTCCTTCGGAGGAAAAAGTGAATGTAATCACTGGTGAGAATGAGGGGGAAGTGCAGGTCAATAATAGAAGAAAGGCTTGGAAATATTTCAATGTGAGGACTGCTACTATGGGGATTTTTAGGGAAGTTATGAACCCCCAAATCCTGGTGGACAATCTGGAGGAGCCTAGGCTCAATGAGCTCATAGACCCAGCTATCCTAGCCATTTTAGACAATGCAAGGGAGACTAGAATGAACCTTCTGAATAATGCCCACAGTAGTATGATTGACAACTTTAGATCAATCAAATGGCTCTTCCATGAGCTAGAGGAAGTTAGAGAAAAGGTATCCCAGATGGAAAGTACTAAGAAAAAGACTGGTATTGATAGCCAGGAGGACTAGGATAACAGACAAAGCTTAAATGAAAGGAGAATTAGAAATCTTGAAAACTACAACCACAACCTGGCAAGTTAGATGATTTCTCTCTTGAGTTTGATGAATGACAACATCCAATCCCTAGCTGGTAAACTTAAGGACAGGGGCTTCCTGGTGGAGGAGGGAGGACAGAACAGGGAGAAGGCCAGGCCGGATGATGACAAAGCCACTACCAATACATTCTCTAGTATGGATCAGGGCATGGAGAAGGTTCAGGATCAAATGGCTAAGGAGCAACAAAAGATAGTCGAGGCAACTCAGACTATGCAAGAAATGGAGAAGATTACTGAAGACTAGTTTTCTTGTCTTTTGAATTTTCGTCTTTCTAGCTTTTGGCTTTTGGACAGGCTTTCTGTAGTCTATTTTAGTTTGTTTGTTTTCTGGCCTTTCTATGGGCCTTTGTTATGGGCTGGGCCTTTGAGCTTTTTTTCAGCTGTTGGACCTCTGTTTTGGCTGGGCTTCTTTTGCTTATTATCAGCCTTGCTTTTTGTAAAACTTATGAGTTTCAGGATCCCTTAAAACCTGTTTATCTTATCAAAAAATTTATCACCTCCAAACTCAATGATCGAGTTAGTAAATTTTCAACACCCTTGAGGAAATATAAATTGTTATCCAAACAACTCACCGTTCAATAAAATGTTCATAAAAAGTATAGATTTATACATAAAATCTATAGTACAACTTTCAAAAAAAATTGTTGGTTGTGTTTTGCCTCGTAAATTTAGGGCATGACAATAGCAACTTTTTTTAGAAAGAAACAAGCCATAACCTAGATAAATTGGTCTAGTTGCTAATTAGTTGGGTTGATTACAAATTCCTATAGAATTATCATCAGATTAGATACAATAAAATGAACACTCAACTTTTCCTAGCTAATAGGATCAAATACAATTTTCCAAGGTGATAAAATTTCATATGCAGATACATGTATGTATGTATGTACATGTATCTATTTATATATGTATGTATGTATATAAATAGAGAGATCTTGTGGATTGTGGAGATCAATCGAGATCTAGAATTTCGTTGTTGTGCCCTCGTAATCACTATATTTCATTGTCATGCCTTTGTGATCTTTGCATCTCATTACCATGCCCTTGTAATTGCTGTATATATATATATATATATATATATATATATATATATATATATATATATATATATATAGTGCTCTTTACATCTCATTACCATGCCCTTTTAATTGTTGTATATGTATTTCTATATATATATATATATACATATACATATGTCTATATGTATGTATGTATATAGATAGAGAGATCTTGGCAAAATAGAAAAATAATAAATCACTCAACAGTTAGCATGGCCATAGGTATTGTCACAAGCTTTTAAACATAACTATATACAAAGTGAGTTAGGACATATATAGGTTAACCTTATATTAACTATAAACTACAATACAAAGGTTGTAGCAGGGTATTATAGTATTCTATTATAGAAAATTGCCTGTTTTGCTCAAGTGGGTGTATGATGGAAAATAGCTATATTAGGTGAGTAGAGCTCACTCATGGTTATAGGAATACAACTACATCAAAAAAATTAGAAACCAAAACTATATATTCATTAGAGTGAGTAGTTTAAGGGTCTTGATCTTGTGGATATGGGTATGTAGGAAGCCTGGTAGTTGGAGTATGCCTCTAGTGTGTAGATACCTTGGACATAGTTAGGTAGCACTTAAATATTTTAAGACATTATATGTTAACTCATGGGGCTTATATTTTAACACATTATTGTTGGAAAAATTGATTAATTGTGTATTGTCTTTGATGTTACACAAAATGCCATGTTATTGTCAATCAGTGTATGTCGAGCTCACTTAGGTATCGAAGATAATTTTCGGTGTCTATTGAGTATTTTAGAGTTTGCCTAGTTCAAAAGGTAGTATCTACCAAGTTCACTTAGGTGTCAAAGAAAAGTTTGCAAAAGTTGAGTGTTAACTGAGCTCACTTGGTTAATGAAGCAAATGTTCAATGTAATTAGTGTTAACTGAGCTCACTCAGTTACCAAAAAAACTTTGCAAATATGCAGTGTTGATTGATTTTACTTGGTTAATATAAAAAAATTGTTTTTGAGTTAGTGTCTATCGAGCAAGGTTGGCTAATGAAGGATTTTTTTATTTTGGCATATTAAGTTTAATTGATTTATTTGTTGGTTCTAGCCAACCGAGGAAATGAATATTAATTATTCTAAGTTGTATTCTAGCCAACTTGACAATATGAAAGATATAAATATAAGGTCAAGTTGAGGGTTAGAAAGTGTGTGAATTCATGGAAGAGGATTGAAGATCTAATGATGCTAAGAGGAAGAAAATTAGAAAGATAAAGTAGATTATCCTTGTGAAAAGATATATTCAATCGAGAAGGATCAAATATATAAGCCAAAATTAAGATCTATAATCAATAGTTTAGTTGCATTAGAAATTAGGTCATCTCATTGTTGCTCATTAACCATTGTAGTAGTGATCTAAATCTCTTAACAAAGTTGGCTCAACAACTATTTGTAAATCCTCTAACAAGCTGGCATTTTTATTGAATTGTCTAAAGACCTCTAACAAGGCCACTCCTAACAAGGTGATTAAATCCTCTAGTAGGGTCAAACCTAACAATGTGTTTTGTAACCTTTAGCAGGGTTGACTCCTAACAAGGAACACTTTAGAAGAGTGAAAAATAATAACTAATTGCAATTGGTGGTTTTTTCCAAATTGAGTTTTCCATGTTAAATCTTGGTGTCAAATGTGTTCATGCTATTTCTCTTTTGTGTTTGCAACTAAGATAAAATAATATTACTCATAGTTAAAATCTTAATATTTGCATGTTAAGTATTTGCCAAGCATTTCTCAGTGTTTATTAAGTTACAATATTTTTGTGTGTTTGTTGAGCATCAACAGAGTTTAGTTTTTATAGTTTATTTTATACTGACATCTAAGGGATTTGAGAAATATTTTTGTGGTAATAGATTCACCCCTCCCCTCTTAGTTACTCATCTTATGTTTCCAACAATTGGTATTAGAGCTTTTGGTGCTTACAAAGAAGGTTTCAAGGACCTAAGCTAAAGATTAGGATGTCTTATAAAAGAGAGATTCCCAAGTTGAACTAAGATAATTTTGTTGCATGGCAAGGACTTATGAGGTTATATCTAGTAACTATCAATGATTTAGGTTGTAAGTATCTTGATACTGAATACAAGACACTTACTAGAACATTATCAGTTGAAGACATTGCTAAAAAGAAAAATCATAACATCATGATGATTGATATTGCATTTGCTCTTAATTATGCTGAATTTGATGAAGTCAAAAGCTATACTACAACTCATGCAATGTGGATCAAACTAAAAGACATCTATGGAGGAGATAATAATATAAGAAGAGCTAAAATAAAAATTCTTAGAGGTCAATTTGATTAGATGAAAAGGATAGAAGATAAAAAATTTGCAAAATACGTGAAGAAAATCAAAGCAAGTGTGATCAAAATCAAAGCATTTGGAGAAGACATTGATGAAAAAATAGTTGTAAGAAAGGTACTCAGAACCCTTCTTCCTATTTATGTAATTAGAGTGTCTGTTATTCAAGAGATGAGATGTGATCCAAATAGCAATATAACATTAGATGCTCTAGTTAGAAGATTGACATCTTTTGAGTTGGATAACTATGATAACTATGTTCCTAGCTCCAAAGGTATTGAGTCCGCATTTGAATCCAAACTCTCTCATTTAAGAAAAAGAGTAAAAAATCAAAAGAAAATCAATCAAGAAGTGAAGGAGAACTAGAAGAAAGTTCTGATAGTGATCTTGAAGTTGTTGAAGCCCTACTTGCAAAGGAATATCTTAAAGATAGAGGAAAGCAAGGTGTCCAAATAGAGAAAAAAAGGATGAAAAGAAAAGAAATAAGTACAAAGGCAAGAAGGAATTCAAAAATGACAAGGACCACAAGGACAAAGGTAAGAAATCTTATTTTATGGCTAAAGATTCTAATACCAGTGAAGATGAAATGGTATACATTGTTGTAAAAAATGAATCTGATGATGAAGGAGATGAGATGACACTTATCTTTCATGTTAGAAAAATTGATACATGGATTATTTACAATGGTTGCTCATATCATATGACTAGAGATGAAACAAAGTTTGAGCACATGGAATATTATGATGGTGGTAGTGTAGATTTTGAAACAATGAACCTTGTTGCATAAAAGGAGAAGGATGTATTTCATTAACCAATGAACTTATATGTGATAATGCTTACTGGGTTGAAGGACTAAAGCACAATCTAATGAGTGTGGCACAACTGGATAATATTGGATTCAAGATAGAATTTATGAATGAAGAGGCCAAACTACTGAAAGGAAAAGGAAATCTAGTTGGATTTGGCAAATAAACAAAAGATAACCTATTTTATCTTGATCTCAGTGAAGGTTCATGTTTTATTTCTCAAGTAGAAGATAGTTGGTTGTGGCACAAAAAATTATGTCATATAAAATTTGATAATGTAGTTAAGATAAGAAAAGATAGAAGAGTAAGAGGTATTCCTTGCTTGAGGAAACCTGATATGGGTCTATGCAAAAATTGTCAAATTGGTAAGATGGGAAAAGCTAGTTTCAAAAGCAAGAACTATCATTCTAAACAACTCTTAGAGCTCGTGCATATAGACTTATGTGGACCTATTAGAATAAAGAGTTATAGTGGAAAAAAGTTTTTCATTCTTTTTGTTGATGAATATTCTAGAATGATGACTGTAATGTATCTAAAAGAAAAATATGAAGCTTTTCAAAAATTCAAATGGTATTTGGCAAGAGTAGAAAAAGAAACTAGAAATAAGTTGAAATGTTTGAGATCAGACAAAGGTGGTGAATTCATCTTTGATGCAAGAGCATTCTGGGTTGCATTGATATCCTACTTGTTCTTAGGTTTCCTTTCTACTGAGTTGCAATGTCTTGCATTCTCAAGATTTCATGGTTACTGAGCATTTAGTTGTTGCCAAATTCTTAGTTGTTCTTGAGTGATTTCTTTAGTTTCCAAGTGATCCTTTGGTTGTCGAGTGATCGTTTGGTTATTGAGTCTTTCATGGTTTCTGAGTGATCCTTTAGTTGTTGAGTCCTCCTTGGTTGCCGAGCGTTGGTGGATGCCAAGTTCGTAGTTGCTGCCGAGTTATTCCTTTGGATGTAAAACTCATGTGGATGCTAAGTACTAGTATTTTGCAAAGTATTTATTTGTTGAGTAGTCTATGTTTGGTTCCAGTTTGGGCTAACCTTTCACGCATTTAATTTTGGTATAGGTAGTTAATGTGAAATGACTTGTGGCTATGCATGAATTTAATGTAAGCTTTAGTTTTGTGATAGGCCTATAGCTGCACAAGTATTTAAGGAGGTATGGGATTAAGTTTTAGAGATAGAACTAGAGTTTTGGAATAAGGTGTTGTGTGTCTGGAAGTGCAAATTTTGAAGTTGGATCATGGATCTGAATTTGAGTGTATTTCAAATTGGTTGTAACTCAAAAGGCCTTACAACTAGGCATGTATGCCAAAAATCTGATGAATCTATAAGTGTTTTCACTCTATTCTACTTTGATTATTGTTCTTTGTGTTGTGTTTCTACTATGTTAGCTAGGTGTGCCTTGGCCCCAATTATTCTTGTTCTCCCTGCATTAGGTGGTATCAGAACTCAAGGTTCATCCTTGTGGTGATTGGATCATGTAGAACCCTAAGGGAATTTAGTTGTGAGGTAGCAGATCTTCAGATTTGATGTATAACTTGTAGAGGGTTATGATCTTGCAAGAACCCAATTTGTAAAGATGGCTTGTGGTAGAAAAAATGCTGATAATGCAATATTGGATACATTGAGATAGACTGCAACCAGATTAGATGCTGTGAAGATAGCCTAGAGGAGAGGAGCACATCTTGATGATGTAAGTGATGATGAAGTAGTAGCACCAAACCCTAATCAAAAACTTGAAGAAGATCAAGATGAAGCATGGTTATTGAGAGTGTTGTCTAGGGAAAGTTCAAAGTCTATTGTAGAAGTTGTTCCTTGTGATAGAAAATTGGATACCAATGCTGTGTTAAATTGGATGTCTAAAATGGAGAAGTTCTTTGATTATGAAAACACTCCTAATAATAGGAAGGTGAAAATTGTAGTTACTAGGTTGAAAGAACATGCCTTACTGTGGTGGGAGCATTTGCAAAATGACAGACAAAGGAGAGGAAAAGAGAAGATCAAAACTTGGATAAAAATGGTAAACAAAGTGAAAACCAAATTCTTTCATGCTGACTACCAAGTTAGTTTGTTGAGAAAGATGCAAAATTTGAAGCAAAGAGACATGAGTGTGAAGGAGTATACTAAGGAATTCTATAGGTTGGACATTAGATTTGGACATGTGGATGATGATGTTGAGAAAATTGCAAGATACATAAATGGATTGAGGTTTGGAATTCAAGATAAAATAATTTTTTTGAAGTTGGAAAGTGTGGAAGAAGCATACAAATATGCATTGAAGGCTAAGGAGATGCTAACAAAGAAGCATGAACAAAGACAAAGGTAGAGGTGGTAGATTCTAGAGAGGCAGAGGTAGATCTTATGGTGAAGGTGATAGATGTTTGACAATTCTGTACAAGATAAAGGTAAATTTGAATGGAAAAGTAATGATAAAGACAAGATTGAGTGGAAAGCTGGTAGTTCTTATTGAGGAGGTAGTAATTCTTACCAAGGAAGAGATAATTCTGATTCTAAAGGTGGTTTTCATGGTAATTATTTCAGATGTGGTCAAGAAGGACATAGATTCTTTGAATGTAGATCTTCTAAAAATGGGCAAGGTAACATAAATGTTGTAATTCAAGAAAATGACGAGGATTCAACAAGTGGACCTAAGGCTAGTGAAAATATGATGGTGAGAAGAACCTTATGTAATAAGGGAAGTGATGAAGAACCTATTTTAAGGAGGAGTCTTTTCAAGACAAGATGTAAGATGGTTGGAAAATGTTGCAAGATAACCATTGATAGTGAAAGTTATAAAAAAATGGCATTATAAGAGCTAAAAATTTACAATTACAGAGGCTAAAGCATCCTAAACCCTATCATGTTTCATGGATCAAAGATGAGCATACGATATTGGTAAGTGAACAATGTATTGTGAAGTTCAAGATTGGACATTACTTTGATAAAATTTTGTGTGATATTATGTCTATGGTTTGTTGTCACATTTTGTTGGGTAGACCTTGGCAATATGACAGATATGCTATAGAGGATAGAATATTCAATCAATATACTCTTTAGGTGAATGGGAAGAAGCAAATATTGCTACCTTTGATTGAAAGTATAGATGGGGTTAACTGTACTATTGTAAAAATTTGCATGGTTAATGGGAAACAATTTGAAAAGAAAATGAAAAGAATCAAGTTTGTTTTGCTATAATTCCAAGGAAGTTGAGTTGTGTCAATAGTAACTGAGTGCCAGAAAATAGTGTTCATCAAGTGTTAGTCAGTGGTGATTGAGTGACAAGTGTAGTATTGATCGACTACCAGAAGAAACTACAAAATTGCTGAATGAGTATAAAGAGATTGTTGCAAAAGATATACTTGATGGTTTACCTCTAACGAGAAGTATAAGTCACTGTATGGATTTGATTCCTGGAGCTAATTTTCCAAACAAAGTGCCATATAGATGGACACCTACAAAGAATGAAGAACTTAATTGACAAATGTATGAATTATTGGAGAAAGTTTGAGTCCATGTGTTGTACCTATTGTATTGACACCTAAAAAAAATGGAGAATGGAGAATGTGTATTGATTCTAGACTATTAACAAGATCATAGTGAAATATAAGTTTCCTATGCCAATGATGGATAATATTATGGATCATTTGAGTGGAGCAAAGTATTTTACCAAGATTGATTTAAGGAGTGGCTATCATCAAATCATAATTAGAGAAGGTAATGAATGGAATAGTTCTTTCAAGATAAAAGATGGTTTGTATGAATGGTTAATTATCCCTTTTGAATTGACTAATGCACCTAGTACTTTCATGAAATTGATGAACACAGTTCTGAAAAGATTCTTGCATAAGTTTGTGATTTTTTATTTGGATGATATTCTAATATTTAGTAAGACTAAGGAAGAACATCTTGAGAATATTAGACAAGTATTAAAGAGATTGAAAAAAGAGAAGTTGATGATTAATCTGAAAAAGTGTTCTTTTATGCAAGAGGAGATTGTGTATTTGTGATTTGTGATTTTAGATGATGGTTTGAAGATGGATCTTGAGAAGATTAAAGCAATTTTGGAATGATCTACACTTGAGAATGTGTCTGAGGTAATACCATCTCATGGTTTGGTTAGTATTTACAAAAAGTTTATAAGGAATCTCAATTCTATTTTTAATGCTATGACTAAGACAATGAGAGGAGATAAAAAGGAATTCAAGTGGACACATGGAGCTGATAACAGTTTTGAGACTTTGAAACAAAGGTTGCTGAGTTACTTTTATTAGCTTCGCCTGATTTCAATAAGGTATTTCAAGTTGAATACGATGTTAGTGGTAGTGTAATAGGAGTTGTATTGAGTCAAGAAGGAAAATCTATTGCTTTCTTTAGTGAGAAGTTGAATGATGCTAAAAGTAAGTATTCTATGTATGATCAAGAGTTTTATGCTATTGTTCAAGCCTTGAAGAAGTGGAGACATTATTTGATTCCTAAGGAGTTTGTGTTATATACTAATCATAAAGCTTTACAATACTTGGAAAGTTAACATAAATTAAATTAGAGACATATGAAGTGGGTTGAGTACTTGTAGAGTTTTACATTTGTGATCAAGCATAAGAGTGGAGTTACTAATAGAGTTGCTAATGCATTGAGTAGAAGACATTCTTCATTAACTAAGATGAAGGTTGAAGTTCTTAGTTTTGATGAAATGATAGAGTTTATGATACTGACCCTAATTTTTTTGAGGTGTAGAGAGAGTGTAGAGCACCAAATCTAACAGATCACATGAGTAAGTATGATGAATATTTCATTCAAGAAAGTATGTTGTTTAATGGAATTCAATTGTGTATCCCTATAAGTTCTATGAGAGTTAATTTGATTAAGGGAAAACATAGTGGTGGATTGGTTGGACATTTTGGAATTGATAAAATATTGAGTTTGCTAAAAAATAAGTATTATTGACCACAAATGTATAAGAATGTTTAAAAATTTCTAGAGAGTTGTGGAATTTGTCATGATATCTTCTAGTTGAGCATGATAACCACTCAAGGTTATGGGAGATACTTTTGAGTATCTAGTATATGCAGTTAACATCAATAGCAGAAAGGATAAGTCTAGAAGAAGTTATGCAATTTTTGGTGATGTCTATTTTGAGATAGAGTTTAGTGAGGCATGTTCTGGTAAACTTGTTATATCTCTTAGCAGAGTTGATATCTTGAGGATTGAGGTTGAGGATATGAAGAAGACATGTTGAGGATGATGTAGCTAAGATCACTCATCATATTATTGCATGTACAAAAAGTTATTCAAGTTGCAAGGTGAAAGACTAAGGTTATTGCTAAGTGTAACATGTTCTTAATGTGGTCCTATAATAATTAATTGAGAAGGACTAATACTTGAATTAGGGGATTTTTTTATGGGCTCGGTATAAAGGAAGGACATTTTATTTCATCATGACATGGACGAATGCAAATTATGAATGTCTGGAAAGCAACAAAGAGTACAAAATGCAAAGTTGAGTTGAGTAGTATGGAAGTGAAGGGAACTTCATTGTTGAGGTTTTGCTGAGTGATCTTAGGTTTGGTATTTGGATCCGAGGTTCATGACCTAGTCTAAAAGGTATAAAAGTGATTAGTCTAGTTGAAAAGATAGAGGAAAGGATAGAGGAAGGAAAAAGATACTAGTAAATTACTTGTTTGACTAGCGAGCTCTTCTTGTAATTGAAATTGCATGTTTGGGTAGTGGACTCTTCTTACATACATTATACCACAACTCCTAATAGGGTTGGAATCTCCTAATAGGGATTCAAAGTCTCCTAATAGGGACTTATTATACTAATTGTTGTAATAGACTCCTAGCAGGGTCCATCCTCGAACAAGGAATATTTATATTAGTACATCATCTTGTGGGCATCATTCCTATTAGAGTTTTTTCTCTGATCAAGGGTTTCCCTAGTCAACATATCTAGTGTAATTGTCTATGTGCATCTTTTTATAGTTGTTGTTTACTTTGGTTGAATGGTTAAGTTTATTTAAAGAAGATAAATATTTTAATTGTTGGATAACTGATTCACCCCCCCCCAGTTATCCCCTCTCAGTTATCTTGGTGGAATATATTTTCTAACAATTGGTATCAGAGCATTAGGTCCTTGAAGAAAATTTTTAATAGCTTTGGGAGATCCATGGCCAACATGTTCAATAAAGATAGTTCAAAGTTTGATGGAATAAATTATGACAACTGGAAAGAAATGATGAAGACATACTTGTTGTGTATGGGTCCAAGATATTGGATCTCGACAAAATCATCAAAGACAATCATTAAACAAAAGAAGTTAGAAAGTTTCTTAGAGGTAGAAAGAGATATTTTCATGTGTGACATGAGAGCTAGGGAAGCACTATTGACTGCACTTACTAAAATTGAGTACAATCATGTAAAATCACTTGCTACTTCACATCTGATTTGGAAAGTTTTGGAAAATAGTTTTGAAGGTGATGCACATTCTAAGAAGTTGAGGCTATAAAGTTGGATTTATGAATTTTAAGATGCTACTATGATGGAAGATGAATCTATAAAAACATATATAGGTAGGATATCATAAATTACTATAGGCACTAAAGCTCAAGGATGAACCAAAGAAGAAGATGAGGTTATATGAAAAATATTGAAGACTCTAACACCACCATTCAAGTCAATAGTTTAGATGATATAGTTGTTGATATCATGTACTAAAGATTTCACAAAGGAGACATTGCTTGGAAGACTTGAAGCTGTTGAGAATAAACTTTTAGATAGTTCAGAGAATTGAACAAAATAGAGACAACTTTCAGTTTCTTGAATATTCACCCTAATTTATCAATTAGCACAACTGCTAGAGGAGATTTTGCTAACAACAACAGATCTAAAGAAGATAGAAAGATCGATGAAGTAGTAGCCCTTTTGGTAAGAAGAGGAAAAGGAGGTAAGAAAATCTTTAAATGTTGGACTTGTGATGAATATGGTTAGTATGCATCTAAGTGTCCTAAAAGTGAGAAAAAGTATAAGAGAAATCATAAGCGTAGAAAAGATAGAGATTGTTTGTATGCAAATGAAGATAATGATTTTGATGATCAAGCATTAAGTGCTAGTGATGATGAAATTGGATTTGTGGAAATTAAAGACAAAATTCTAGAGAAGGTAGCTTTGGTATAACAGGTTGAGAAGAAATTTAATTGGATAATTATCAATGGTTGTTCATATCATATGACTGGTGATATGAACAAGTTTGTTGACTTCAAAAGTTAGGATAGAGGAATTGTCAGAGTTGGAAACAATGTAGCATGCCAAGTAAAAGGTATTAGATCTATAACTCTTGATGGTTAAACTAACACTAAGGATGTGTACTTTGTTGATGGTTTAAAGCACAATCTTTTGAGTTTTGGACAACTAGTAGACAAAGGTTACTAGTTGCAGCTCACAAAAAAGGCATGCATGATTAGAGATAAATATGTAAAAGAAATTAGAATAGGAACTAGATCTAGGGGTAATATATTTTAGTTGAATCCTATTGAAATGAAATATTTAGTTGCAAAGGTTGATGACAGTTGGTTATGGCATAAAATATTTTTTCATACAAACTTTGATATCATTGTGAGGAATAGTAAAGTGTTTGTTCTTAGCAATTTTTTAAAGATTATAAATCCTACTAACACAATTTACAAGGAATGTATTTTAGCAAAGCATAACATAACTTATTTTCCTAGCAAGAAGTTTACCACTACAACGAAGTTGAAGATTGTACACACAGATCTTATCGATCCTACAAAGACTAGAGGATTCTATGGTGAAAGGTATTTTATGATTCTAGTTGATAACTTTTCTAGAATGATGTGGGTTTCATTTCTTAAAGAGAAATTTGAGGCATTTGACAAGTTTAAGATATTCAAGAATAGAGTTGAGAATGAATCTGGTGTAAAGATTAAATGTTTGAGATCCAATAGAGGAGGAAAATTTACTTCAAATGAGTTTAACATGTTTTGTGAAGAAAATGGAATTAAAAGACAACTATCAGCTCCAAGAACCCTTGAATAGAATAAAATTGTAGAAAAAAGGAACAAGTCTATTACAGAAGCTTTAAGAGCTTTGTTAGCAAAGAATGATGTATCCAAGACATTTTGGAGAGAAGTAGTGAATACAACAGTCTACACTATGAACAAAGTGCAAGTCAGGAAGGACACAAACAAGACACCTTATGAACTGTGGTTTGGTCACTCACCTATAGGTAAGTATTTCAGAATATTTGGAAGTAAGTGTTATATAAAGAGAGATGATGACATTGGTAAGTTTGATGCTAGAAGTGATGAAGGTATGTTTCTTGGTTATTCATTGAAAATCAAGGCTTATATATGTTATAATTAGAGAACTAAGACTATTATGAAAAGTACAAATGTGAGAATTGATGAGAAATTTAGATTACAAGTGAGAATAGTTGATTATAATTCAGATAATGATGTTGTTACTAAGTCAAGGAATGATGAGGTATTTCTTGAGAGAAAAGTCAAGAAAAAAGCTCAAAACTTTTAGTAGAGCCAAGAGTTGATAAAAAAACTCCTACATCAAGGAAGAATATGATAAAGAATCACTTATCTGAATAGATCATCAAAAACAAAGATAAAGGTGTGATGACAAGAAGTAGAGTGAATGAAGAACTATTCTTGATATCTCAAGTTGAGCCTAAGAATGTAGATGAAGGATGTAAAGATGACTATTGGAAGCAAGCTATGAAAGAGGAATTGGATTAGATAGAAAAGAATGAAACATGGGAATTGGTCCCCAAACTAGCATACGAGATTGTGATAGGAACTAAATGAGTATTTAGGAACAAGATGAATGAGCAAGGAGAAGTTTCAAGAAAAAAAGAAAGATTGGTATGTAAAGGTTACTCATATCAAGAAGGAATAGATTACAAGGAGACTTATGCTCTAGTGGCTAGAATAGGAGTAGTAAGATTATTCTTAGCCTATACAACATAAAAGAATTTTAAAGTATATTAGATGGATGTCAAGTTAGCATTTTTGAATGAAGAACTTGAAGAAGAGGGATGCATTGAGAAACTTAAAGGATGTTCTTAAATAGATAACAAGGATATAGTATGTTGACTGAGGAAATAATAGTATGGATTAAAGAAAGCACCTAGAACCTGGTATGCAAGGTTGGACATGTTGGAATTATGTTGTATTTGTCATTAGTGATAATACTTATTCAATTTTGAATGCTTACTGAACTCATCACTCAATCTATAGTTTATACTGAGCATTCAATGGTTATCTTGTAAGCTTAGCAGTTAAGCAGTTCACACCAAGCATTCCTGAAGCTATTGCGTGAATGTGTAGTTCAACTATGTTTACCGAGCTTACAGTGTTCACTGAACAATAATGGTTACCAAGCTTCTCAATATCTACTGAGTTATTAGTTTTCATGACATGAAGTCAATTTCTATTGAGCAATGGATGTGTAGTGTTTACCAAGTGAAGCAAGGTAAATTTAGTGTGCAGTATCTACCAAGTGACACTACATCTATTGAGTCACCAGTGGTCAGTACCAAGTTTAGAACTACTTTGAATGATTAGTATGGACCAAGCCTTCACTTCTACTGAGTGCATGATGATGTTGTGTAATGCAGTGGACATCATGTATCAAAAGGTCATTGAGTTAGTTCAGTGAACCCAAATTATTTACTATTAGGCCGACTTTGTAATGTGTAGTTCACTTGTGTTTTGGCCAATCTTGCAGTTTTGTAAATTTGAAAAGTATATATGTAAGGTGTATTCTAAGATATCATATGTATGAAGCAAAATAGAATTAATGTATTTTTGAGAAGTATATGGAAAGGATTATCAGCAGTAGTTCAAGGAATACAACAAGGTCAATACAGAGGCAGAAAAGTTATATCCATCACATAAGGTGATAAGTTCATAAAGGATCTTATCAGAAATTAGTTGCAAGTAGATCCACTATTTCATCTTAATAGGTGAATCAATTTCTAAATACTCTAACAAGGTAGACTTAATAGTCTTTGTACAAATCTCTTAACCGAGTGCATACTTCATTGTATTTTTGTAAATCCTCTAACAAGGTGGACCTAGTAGTCCTTTGTGCTCCTAACAGGAAAAATTACTAGAAGTAGTCAATATAAGCCTTAATAGGCCAACTTTATGTTGTAGTATTGATGTTTTGTGGATATCATCCCTACCCTAGTTTTACTTTCTATTTGGAAGGTTTTCGGGTCACCAAAATATTGTGTTCTTCTGTGTGATGAATATTTTATCTTTCAATATTAATGCATGCAGTAGCATAGATTGATTTGTGGTAAATTTAAAAGGAAGAATTTTTAAAGTTATTGATTCACCCCTCCCTTCTTAGTAACTTTTCATATCTTGAATATTTTCAACAATTTGTATCAAAGCATTGTGGTTCTTAGGATAAAAGTTTGACAGCTTGAGCAAAGATCTAAGGACAAATGGAGATATTCAAACTTGACAAGTCAATTGAAAATGAAAAGCTAGATCTGGAGATGGCCATAGCTCAACTCAAAAAAGCAAAGGAGCATCTTTCCCAATCCTTGAAAAGAAGGAAGGAACTTGCAAGAAAAATGGATGACCATCAGTATGTTGAAGAAAAGATTGAAGACTTTTTTCCATCAAGTAGCTCAGATGAAGCTAATGAGGCAATCAAAGAACTCCTAACAAAGAATGTCTCTCTACAAGAAGAAGTAAGGAAACCCAAAAGAGAACAAGAAATTCAATTAATTAGTCTATGTGAAATTTTGGAACAAAGGAATAAGGAAAATGAAGACTTGGAGGCAAGAAACAATGAAGAACAAAATCAATTCAATCAGCATGAAGACCTCATTGATCAAATCACTGGAGCAAATGAAGAAATCAAGATTCTTAAAGCACAAAATGAAAGAATAAGAAGTGATCTAAATTATGAAAGGAAAATTAATGAAAGAATAATGAGAGAACTGAGATGTGAAAAGTAAATTGTTGAAAAATTGAAGAATGACCTAAATACTAAAAAACAAATCAATGAGAGAATGTTGAAATCACAAGAAGATATGAATCAACTAAATTAGAAAAATGAGTAGAATCTTCATAGGAAAAAAGGTAAAGTAGGACTTGGGTACAATGAAGAACAAGGTGAATCTTCCAAGCAAGGTGCAAAAAGGAATAAAAAATCCTCATGCAATCATTGTGGGAAAATTGGTCATACATCAAACAAATGCTGGAGCAATGGAAAAGAAAAATTCAATGGAATATGCTACAATTGCAATCAGCATGGTCACAAAGCTAACGAATGCAAGGAGAAACCAAAATTTAAAGGTAAATGTCACAAATGCAAAAAGCATGGTCACAAGGCATCTCAATGTAGATCCAAATCATTCAATCCAACTGAACAACTTGTAAAGGCAATATTTGGATGGGACTACAATACCTAGTCTAGATGTTATTGTGGAGAATATGGACACACTAGCATAAATTGTGCAAGGCATCACCTAAGAAAGAAGGATACTACTATAAGGCCTTACACATGCACTGAACTTAGTCATATAGCTGAAAACTATATGAATATAGGCAAAGTTGAAGATGAAAAGAAAGCAAGGGCTGACAACATAAGGAAAAAAATTGTGGTAGCAATGGATTCCTAAATCTATTGAGGATACAAACTCAAATCATGGAAGTGAGGTCACTCAAGAAGTGGGTGACTCCATCCCCTCAAACTAAATTCCTAAGAATGTGTTGGAGTTGTACCCAACAAGAAAATCATAAATAGTTCCAACAAATATGATGAATGCAAATGATCCAATTAGTATTCCAAATACACTAGGATCACATAAAGGTTATCTTTCACCAAGTTTCATCAGAGTCCACTGAGAAAAGTTGGTTGAAGACCTTACTAAGCGAGGTCGGGAGTAAAAGGAGTTTGGTTTGTATATCGAGTTGATACTCTTACCGAGTTGGGTTAGTGGATGACAATTTTTCATGTACTACGTTAGTATGGTACCTAGTATTAATGGAAAATTTTCATCAAAAAGGGCAAAATTTGACTTCATTTTTCATCGCATCTTCAGTATTCTCAGAGCAAAGAGATTTCTAGGTGCACTCAAGAGATTCCAAGCAATTTTGAGCGAATTTGTAGCTAAGGAATTTTTTCAAAAATTTCCATTAGTTACTGAGTAGCAATGGCATCTGGAAGCACCAGCAACAACAAGGCAAAAAGGGGATCAGAGATGTTGGTTATGGGTGTAGAGTGGAAAGCACCAAATTTCAAGATCATTCTAGCAGTGGTGGAGGCACTCGAACCTAATGGTGCACAATCACAAATTCCACCAAAGGTACTTTTGATTAATGATATCTGCACTCATTTTAAGTGTTCAATTCAAGAGATAGGAACCCTAGAAATGGATAGTGCTTTAGAAGAAATGCGTGTTAATGGCTCATTAAAACCTGATCACAAGCACTTAGAAACAAAAGGGTTGACAAACATATCACACCTCCCAAGAAGCTTTCAGATAAAATGGATTAGGTATATTCTTAGCCGCATTCACAATGGTTAGTTATGGTTGGAGCAACCCATATTGATTACCAAAAAGATGATTCACAAGATTACTAGCCTTCCCATTTTGACCAAAGCAAAAACAACCAAAACCCTAGGTCGGGATGAACTCCAAAAGAAAACCCTAGCCAAGTGGGATAGTAGAGGTTTGAAAATTAGCACTATTACTAATGTGGAGTTGAGGTTTGGAATTCATGCAATTTCTCACAAAATTTATATTTCCAGTCATTTAAACAGTGTGCCATGTGAGGTAGTGGACTTAACATTCAAAGTCGTGAAGAAAAACATGGAGTTTGACCTATTAGAGCTACTACTAAAGCAACTAAACAAATTATATGGACAACATTAGGTCATCAAAGAACAATTCCTACAAATTTGGTTCTTTGCTGACATGTCTTTTCTTTTATGTGAAAAATTTCTTTCCATCCAAAGGTTCTATCATGTGGAGAAAGGATGTTCCCATTTTGTATCAGATAAATGAGTTTATTGCAGAAATGGGTGTAAACTTTGATAGTATAATGGACAATTATTTTGAAGACTTCAAAGAAAGAATGAACAATAGGTTCAAGATTCCTCCTAAAGTTGTAGAGGATTATAAAGATGATGTATATCTCATGTTAGACTATGATAGTGTATACATTCAAGCAGTTAGGCCCTGAGTTGCATGGGTGAAACCTCTCCCTTATGAGATTAATATTGATGAAACCTGGGACATCATTGAAGTACTGGTAAATGAGCTTATAGATCCCAAGCAACTAGTCTTTGGCACATATGATGAGGAAAAAGCCAAAATTGAATTAGAAATCAAGCTACCTCAAGCAATCAATAAAGGCAAGAGGAAGTTTGCTAAGATGAAAATTGCCACTAGTCCCTTAATGCTTACTGAGGGAAAAGAAGAATATGAAGAGAGGATCAAGATGAAGAAGATGAAGAGAAAGAATTAAAAAAATAGGTAGAGCCAGCTAAGAAAAAAGGGAAGGTTATCATTACTAAACCTCCAAAGGCCTCCATAGCTATTTTTACTAGGAGCAGAAAAGGTAAAGGTGAAGTAATGTTCATCAAGCCCCAACTTACCTTCTGAGAAAGGCTAAAATAGATGAAAGAGGGAGCCGTCATCACAAATTTCAAGGCTTTAAAGTTTGAAACTAGAACTAATGCCTTAAAGATGCAAATTGAGGAGTTGGTACTCACCGAAATAAGAAAATGAAAGTATTTCCTAGACCAGATTGCTCCTTAGATCTCAAAAGAATTATTAGAAAGATTGTAGCCAAGGTGGGAGTCAACTGCATAGATAGCCAAGGACATCTATGAACAATCCTTGAGGAAACTATTGCCAAATCTTACTAATGCAGAAGTAAAGGTAGAAATGAAGGATAATGAAGGTAAAATGATGAACAAATTCCACACATGTTTGATTTTAATTAAGGACATTGAGCATGTTGTAAGAGATGCAAAAAACATGTGGAAGAATATCTATCATTTGTATAAGCCTAGTGATGATCTAGTTGAGATCAAGGATGATGATGGTGATAGTAATGATGAAGAAGATGATAGCACTCCATGTGCTACTATTGATGTTGAAGACTATTAGGCACTAAGGGCTGATGATGAAGAGAAAGAAGATGAAGAGGAAGACAAGGAGGAAGTGGATGAAGAAGATGATCCAATGAGGATTGCAATAGAAGTCATTGCTTCCCTTCCTCACTCTCCACCTAAGCCAATAATATCATCAGGGTTGGAGTCAGCTTCAATAGGATTGGTTGCATCTACATCAGAAATATCATCTACTCCTACCACCTCACAACTCCAAGTATCTTTAGTGGAAGTATTAGTTACTTCATCTACTAAGCTACAACCCTCTTCATCAACACCTAAGCAATCCATCACAACAATGTGCACAGTTTTCAGTTCCACAATTGTATCAACTTCTTTTGCTCCATGTACAGTAAGTCTACCAGTTCATTCTACAATTTTGTCTACTACAATTCTAGCTACACACATTTTTGTTCTAGTTAGTTCTTCAATTGTAAATATTCTAGCTTGTACATTACCTATTCGTACATCATTTTTGGGAGGCACATCAATTTTGGACACAGTTGGTACTTCTCTCAGTTTTCCTCTAGTTGGACCAATTCAAGTTTTTTCTACTAGTCCAACTACATCAACTATTGTTTCTATTTCTAAATCCAAGGAAGTAAGCACTGAAGTAAAACCAAAGACTCCTCTAAAAATTTTGCTTACTGGTAAGGCAATTGATGAAGATATAGACTTGGATAAAGAAATTGTTATCCCTAAGATAGATTTGGATATTGCCTCACCCAAAAAATGAGATTGGTTAGTCAACTTCTAGAGAAAATGGCAAGGCAAAAGCAGCTAAGAGAAGAGAGGGACAAAGAATTCAAAATAATTGAGAATGCCAAAAATATAATTACTAAAGCTATAGGTGTTGATGTTGATCCATCTCAACACATTTTGTTACAATTAGAAGAGGCTATAAATAAGTTCAATGAGGACACTTCTGGCCAAGAGAAGCTCATTGAAAAGGCAGAGAAGAAATTTGACAATAAGGTGCTTGAGCACATTGCTCAGCACATTGCAATAAAATAGGTAGAATTATCCACAATTTTGAGCAACCTTGAACAATCCTTTACAAATATAACATTACTTTTTGGAAATCTTTGTGATGTTACCAAGTGTACCAAGGATATTAAAGGAAAATTAAATAAGATTGATGTGGACCTGAAGACTAGTGTTCAAAAGTTATAGCTTGTCCCTAGGTCAAGCTCATCACATCACATGAATGTGAAATTTTTGTTAGAAATGTAGGTAGAGCTACTCAAAGAGGAAGCTAGGATCAGGTCTACATTGATTGACATCCAGAATATGATCTTTCCAGTTATGGACCAAATGTAGAAGCATATTGCTTATTAAAAAACATTGATCCAAGACAACAATTTTTCAATAGCAGATCATATGATTGAACTTTCTGCAAAAGTTCAAGTGGCACTCTCCAATTGCAAAATTTTGTAAGATAATTGGGATAAGACATTGGCTCTTATTCTTAAGGTACACTCCAAGTTTCTATCACATTTTAGTGTCTCTATTTGAATTGATTGTATATACTCTTTTCCATTATTGTCAAAAAGGGGGAGTATGAGATGAACAAGGAAAGAGAATAAGGGGAGTAAAGAGACTTGTGGAGAAATAAGGAAGAAAATAAATTGATATATGTACAAATAAAAGCTATGTATATATTATGCCATATGTAAGGGGGAGATATGTAAGATATGTATATACAATAGCTTTACAAAGATCAATTTTGAAAAATCAAAATCTGAATGTTAGTGAACATATGTTTTGGCTCATAAGTATTTTTGTCACTAATGCCAAAGGGGGAGATTGTTGGAATTATGTTTTATTTGTCATTAGTGACAACACTTATTTGATTCTGAATGCTTATCGAGCTCATCACTCAGTCTACAATTTATACTGAGCATTCAGTGGTTACCTTGTAAACTTAGCAGTTAAGTAGTTCACACTGAGCATTCCTAAAGCTATCGAGTGAATGTGTAGTTCAACTATGTTTACTAAGCTTACAGTGTTCACCAAAAAATAATGGTTACTGAGCTTCACAGTATCTACTGAGTTATCAGTTTGCATGACATGAAGTTAGTTTCTACTGAACGATGGATGTGTAGTGTTTACCAAGTAAAGCAAGGTAAACTCAGTGTGCATTATCTACCAAGTGACACTATATCTAGTGAGTCACTAGTGGTCACTGAGTTCAAAACTACTCCGAACGATTAGTATGGACTGAGCCTTCACTCCTACCAAGTGCATGACAATGCCATGTAATGCAGTGGATGCTGTGTATCAGAAAGTCACTGAGTCAGTTTAGTGAACCCGAGTTATTTAGTATTGGGTCAACTTTTTAATGTGTAGTTCACTTGTGTTTTGGCCGACCTTGCAATTTTGTGAATTTGAAAGGTATATATGTAAGGTGTATTTTAAGATATCATATGTATGAAGCAATATAGAAGTAATGTTAAGTATTTTTGAGAAGTACATGTGAAGGATTATCAGTAGCAGTTCAAGGAATACAACAAGGTCAATATAGAGGCAGAAAAGTTATATCCATCACATAAGGTGATCAGTGCATAAAGGATCTTATCAGTAATTAGTTGTAAGTAGATCCATTGTTTCATCTTAACAGGTGAATCAATTTCTAAATCCTCTAACAAGGTAGACTTAACAGTCTTTGTACAAATCTCTTAACTGAGTGCATACTTCATTGTATTTTTGTAAATCCTCTAACAAGGTGGACCTAGCAATCCTTCGTGCTCCTAACAGGGTAGATCACCAGAAGTGGTCAATGTAAGCCTTAATAGGCCAAATTTATGCTATAGTATTGAAGTTTTGTGGGTATCATCCCCACCCTAGTTTTACTTTCTATTTGGAAGGTTTCTGGGTCACCAAAATATTGTGTTCTTCTATGTGATGAATATTTTATCTTTCAGTATTAATGCATGCAGTAGCATAGATTGATTTGTGGTAAATTTAAAAGGAAAATTTTTTAAAGTTAGTGATTCACCCCTCCCCTCTCAGTAACTTTTCATATCTTGAATATTTCCAACAAGAAAATCATTTGACAAAGCTCAGATATATCAAAGATATGGTAGATAATGATCTATATTGGAAAGAAACTGATGATGGTTTGATGAATTTGGTAATATTTGTTGATGACATTATATCTGGAGGAAATGATGAAGAAATTAAGAAGTTTGCAGAAGAGATGAAGAAATAATTTCAAATGAGTATGATAGGAGAAATGAAATATTTCCTAGGATTATAGATAGTACAAAATAAAGAAGGAATCTTTATTTATCATGCTAAGTACTTGAAGGATTTACTGAAAAGGTTTGGTTCAAAAACATGTAAACTTGTTAGAACACCTATGGTAACTAGACACAAGTTATCTACTAAGAATGAGACACATACTATTGAGCAGAAGTACATATATATGATTGGAGGATTGCAATATTTAACTCACACAAGGTCAAATATAGCAAATGCAATTGGAATTGTTGCAAGATTCTAGACTGATCCCAAAGAAGCACACTATGTAGTAGTGAAAAGGATATTTAGATATCTGAAGGGAACATCTAAGTTTGGATTATGGTATGATAGATCTAATGATTTTACTCTAAGTGCTTATACTGATGTAGATTGGGTAGGCAATATGGATGACAAGAAGAGTACCAGTGGAGGAGCTTTCTCTCTTGGAGGAAGATTGGTTTCTTGGTTAAGCAAGAAGCAGGATTGTACATCTCAAAGTATAGTAGAAGCAAAGTATGTTATAGCAAAAACTAATTACAATCAAGTTATTTGGCTGAACCAGATGCTGAAGGATATAAGGATAGAAATTAGTGAACCTGTTGTTATTCATTGTGACAACACAAGCATGGTAAATATGTCTAAGAATCTAGTATTGCATTTGAGGACTAAGAGTGCATCAGTCCAAAGTAACAGAGCACCATTATTTGTCTAGACTAAATGATGATGCTTCCTATATGGGGGAGTATCTATGATGAACATAGTCATTTATGAATCTTATTGATGTTGTTTTGAATAGTGTCTTTTGACACTCGAGTTGAATAAGTATCAGTTGTTGAAAAGTTTGATGCAGAGATGTTGGTTGCTAAAACCTTTGACTTGATGTCAATGGGGGAGAAGTTTGACATGAAAAAAATCAAATTATGGGGGAGAAGTAGTGCATGAAAAACATTATGCTAAATGGGAGAAGTTTGGCATGAATTTGTAATAATAGTTTGGTATAGAGTACATTGAGGTATATCAATGGGGTAGTATGATTGATGAAGAGGATTTGAAGACTAACAGTCTTTTGTTGGTATTCTTTGAACTAGATGTTTTTCATCTATATTTCCATCAATGCTAAAGGGGAAGATTGTTGGAAGATTGGTTGGAAGCATAAATGCTGATGATATGTTACATTCATGGCTGAGTTTGTCATTGATGTCAACATAACATGTTTGATGTCTTCTGTGGTATCTGATAGAAGAACATCAAAAATATTAAGTTGGTATGAATGGTTAGTTGAGCTTGATAACCACCTAAGGTCATGGGAGATACTTCTAAGTATCTAGTATATGTAGTTAACATCAGAAGCAAAAAGAATAAGTCTAGAAGAAGTTACAGAAGTTTTGGTGATGTATGTTTTGAGATAGAGTTTACAGAGGTATATTTTGGTAAACTTGTTATATCTCTTAGTAGAGTTGATATCTTGAGGATTGAGGTTGAGAAAATAAAGAAGACATGTTGAGGATGATGTGGCTAAGCTTGCTCATCATATTGTTGCATGTACATACATTTATTCAAGTTGCAAGGCAAAAGATTAAGGTTATTGCTAAGTGTAACATGTTCTTAATGTAGTCCTATAATAATTGATTGAGAAGGACTAACAACTAACTTAGGGAATTATTTATGGAATCAGTATAAAGGAATGACATTTTCCTTTATCATGACATGGACGGATGTGAATTGTGAATGTTTAGAAAGTGAATTAAAAACTTAAGCTTAGTGAAAATTTAGGCCATCAGTGGCTATTTCTGGGGATGATGGATAACTTGTATCTAATGTAAGAATTTAGAATTTCTGGTTTAAGAAGACCACACACATGAAAACACATGATAACATTTGGAGAGCAACACCTGACAAAGCAAGGGAACACAAAACAAAAAAGAACCATAGTAGTGTATAGAATTTACAAAATATACAAAACTCTAAACTATTGTTCATGGAAAAAATAAGTATTTCACTAGGAAATACCTTTTTAGGAATTTTCCATGAACTATAAATTCTAGAATACCTCTTAATAGTTCTTTTATAAAATAAGAATCTTCTCCCCAATTCTCATGAATCATGTATGGGACCTAGCCAAATGGGATCAAACTTTTCATGTTTTCCCTTTTCTTTTAGCGTATAATTCCACAACAAAACCATATCCTTAGGTTGAAACTTTCTTGCTACTATCTTCTTATCATATAGGTGCTTCACTTGGACCTACAACTTAGCATTTCTAGTAGAGGCATCTCTCCTTGTCACATCTAGCTACAAAATATCATCCATCCTAATTTTCATTTCATCAATGACATCTTCATCATACTATTAGGAAAACTTGTACATCCCCATAAAATTGTTTTGGGGCAATCTAGCTTGGATTCCATATACTAAATCAAAAGGTGCACATCCTATGGCCTTTTTTATTGTTACCTTATCATCCAATAGTGCTAATGGCATTTTGGAATCCAACCCCTCTTATTTTTCATCTAAGATCCTTTGAATTATTTTTAGTAAACTCTTATTACTTGATTCTACTTGCCCATTTCCTTAGGGATGGTATGGTGATGAAGTAGACTTGGTAATGCCATACTTTTTATAGAAAATCTTATATTCTTCAGATTTGAAACATATTGCATTATCTATGACTATCTTCTCAGGGCAGCCAAACCTAATAATGATGTTATTTAAGATAAAATCCATCACTACTTTGCTAGTAGATTTTTTGGTGGGGATTGTTTCTACCTATTTTGTGAAATAGTTAGTAGCTACTAGAATCCAAGCATGTTCTCCACTTTACTTATTTACAATTTCACCTATAAAATCAATTCCCCATTGTTGGAATGGTGCTTGCACCTCTACTAATTTCAATGGTAGATTTCTAAAAAACTTTAACTTGCCAATGAATCTCTGAAAACTATCACATTTTTTCACAAGTTTATGTGTATCTTTAAAAAGAGTGGGCTGCCAAAATCTTGCTCTGATCATCTAGTGAGTTTTTATCTTAGCCATATAATGGCCTCCACATATTCCACCATGCTTCTGACTTAGGATTTTTGTTGAATGTTTCTCATCAATACATTTAACTAGCACACCTTCCATACTCCTTCACCATAGCTATCCACTTACAATAACATATTTGATAGCTTATAGTTTTAAGGTTCTCTTTTGATTATCATTCAACTCTAGTGGAGCTTTCATAAATTACAAATAAAATATTATCTCCCTATACCAATCAAAGATATCCATGTCATACAATCCACTTCTGTAATCATCATCTAACTAATTTATTTGGTTTGCTTCAAGATTAGCCTCTACCATCAGCTTAGCAATTCCCTATCCTCTTACTAACTTGGTAATTTGGATATCTATGTTGAATTCTTTGATCCTATTGATCCATCTGCTTCTTCTCCTTGAAACTTCTTCTTGTGAGAAGATATCATTCATTTCAGCACTAGGGATAAAATAAATCATAGTAGCTCCCATTAGATAACATATAAATGCCTTCACAACCTTAACCAATGCATAGGTCTTTTCTTCATCAATATCATACTTCAATTTTGTAGCCTGCAAGGATTTACTAAAAAATGCTATTGGTTGTTCATATCCATCCTCATTCTTCTATAATAAGACTACTACAACAATATGGAGTGAGGTAAAATAAAATATGTGCATTGGATTGGAATAATTAGGGGCCCTTAAGACAAGAGCATCTTTTATTTCTCGCTTTATCTTTTGGGAAGCCATACTTGGTTCATCATCGCATCTAATTTTAGAACCTTACTTTAACATTTTAGAAATAGGTCTACTAATTTTTGCAAAATTGGTGACAAAACTCCTAAGAAAATTAATGTGCCCAAAGAAATATTGAATGCCCTTCACATTTTTAGGCTTCCAAATTTTATCTATAGATTCCACCATCTTAGGGTCTATCCTAACTCCTTCTTTTCCAACTGACTGACCTAACAATTTACCATCAGCAACAATGAAGGCACATTTCTTGGGATTCAACGAGATGCCATATTTGAGAGCTTTGATAAATACCTTTTCTAGATGCATACAATAGTCATTTTCATCCTTTGAATATGTTGTTAAATCATCTTGATAGACTAGTAGAAACTTATCAATTATATCTACAAAATCCACATTCATGGCTCTCTAAAAAGTAGCACCAACATTAGTTAAACCAAAGGGCATTCTACTATAACCATATATTCCCCAAGGTATTGTGAATACAGTCTTGTATTATTCTAGTTTTTTCACAACCACCTGATTGTACCCATAGAAGCCATCCATCATGGACATCAATTCTGATCCAATGACTCCCTGCAACATGACCTCCATATTGGGTAGACCATAATTATCCTTTAGTGAAGAGATGTTTAGATTCTTGAAATCAACACATAATCTTATATCACCATTTCTCTTCCTAACAGGAGCTAGGTTTGATACCCAAGAAGAATGCCTAATTGGTTTGATGATCCCTACATCCCTTAACTTTATTAATTCTTCCTTCTTTCAATGGTACTTCATGTTGGCAAATATCCTCTCTATAGGCTTTCAAATCATCATATAACTAGGAAAATACATGTTTGTATTTTCTCAATAAATGAACTAAAATTTGTCTGCTTTTAGGAGATAGCTTCCTCCCTATATACACCTTTTTAGGTGCTTCTTTGGTTCCAAGGTTAATTCTCTTCTAAATAATTTGCATCATGTTCCTTTTCATTTGTTCTAGATCTATCATGGTTACCAAAAACAATTTCTAATACAACCAACCCCTTAGGAATCTTGTTTCTTTTCAATTGAAAAACTTTACCAAAATGGTATCCTTGCCATCTATTATTTCCAAAAGTATTGCACAATCAATCTCTTGTCCCCAAAATTGGTCCTCACAATTTAGAAACTTGATAACATCTTTGTCTTCTTCAAAGACTTGCCAATTTTGGATATTATTAGGGACTGAAGGTTTGGTTTGTATTTTCACTTTTGATAAACAAACAAAGTTATGTCATCAGGCTTTATAACAATGTTTTCTAGTAAGTCAACCATCTTTTTGTTACTCATATCCTTCCATATTATCCCAAAAGAATAAAAAATTTCTATCATATCTGAAACAACATTTCTATACTATTTCAGTCTTTTGTTCTTAGAGACATATACTCCTCTAACTTGGTAAACAATTATCTCATAATCACCAATGACATACAAGCACCTAATGCCATGTTTTTGAGCCAATCTTAATCCTAATAGTAAAGCCTTCATACTCTATAATGTTATTTGTACATGGAAAATTTAGAGTAAAATAAAACTTGTAATTGCAACCATCGGGAGAAATCAAAAGGCTACCTACTCCTGATCCTTCTTTGCAGTAGGCTCCATCAAAGTACATTGTCCAAAAATCTCCCTTTTTTGATTTTGATTCAGCTTCTACTGCAATGGGTGACTTAATTTTTTCATTTTTTAAAATCAAAACTTCGGCCCTAAATGCATTAACATCAGTTTCTGCAAAACATGTCACGTCATCTTCAATTTCTTGCTCAATTATATAGAAACTTTTAGGCTTCCTATTTATTTTTACCATCTTATGATCAATCTAAAAAGTTTTATATGATAGATCACATTAAAGAATTCCCCCCATTGTTGCACTCCACTTCCTAGATAACAACATGGGATATTAGGGTAGGGTATCTACAACTAGTACACTCATTGTTTGTTCTTTATCAACATAAGCATATAACTTTTAAGGAAATGCATATATGGTTCCTATGATAGTAACTTCTCTTTGATCCATAAGAAAACACCTACCCTAGGGAGTGTCCACTTTTAGTCCCAATTCTTTCATTACCTTAAAAAGCATCATTGTATTTGATGCTCTAGAATCAATCATACAATTTTTCAATGTTTTTCTATTCACAATGATGCTTAAGAAAAAAGGTTCAACACTTCCCAAACACTGATTAAGTGAATCATCTAGATACATGGGTGGGATTTGAGGCATAGCAACTTCAATTTCTAGTTCTTTCTCATGCTTATTAGGGATCCAATTTGAATTACAATCATGATTAGTCTTATCATCTACACCCTCAACTCATGCTATGGCTTTACTCTTATGTTCAGGTATCCTTAACAATTTTGACAAATGAACTTTTACTATAATTTGAGACAATAATGATAGCATATCAATTAGACAAATAGTAGGACTTTCTATAGACATACCTTTTTTTTCTTTGTGCTTGTGCAATGAACTTACAATGCTATGGTTCTTTTCATTCAATCATTAATCTGTCTTCTTCTTTTTTACTGCCATTATTTTGAACTTTAGAATTTTTCATAACATCCACCCTTTTAGGTTCCCACTTTTTATTTATAGTATTAGCTTTGATATTATAGTTATCCTTAGGCTTAACTACTTTTCCTTTCTTTGGATCAATTCTCTTGATAAAAATACTAGAGACTTTCTTGCCTTCAGTTTTTTGCAACATACCTCTAGTTTGTACTTGGGAAACCATGTTTTATTTGATTACATCAATCTCTTCTTTAGTAGGCATCCTTAAAATTACCTCATCCTTTGATGTCACCATCATAATAGTTGTGTCTTCCTCCTCATCTTCATCTAAAAAGATTTTCTAGTGTACTATAGTATGAAACTCTTTCTCTCATGAATATCATTATCATTGTTATCATAGTTAGAGACATTATAACAATATGACTTAAACATGTTACATCCTACATCTTTGACACTATCCTTAGGACTAGATTGTTCCTCATTTCCATCTTGATTGGTAGAAAAGATAATACAACAACACAATATTTTGGTGAATGAGGTAATTGAAAAAATACACATAATTAAGGACCATCAACCATGTTGACATATGCTCTTTGCAAAGGATTAGGGGTATTCTTCTCACTAGCATTCTTGGTAGGAGGAACAATAGGTTTTCCATCCTTCCATTGGGTGGTGTAAGGATAATTTTACATCCTATTTTATTTGTTGAAGTTTTTGAACTGTGATCTATCACTAATATTTTCTTTGTTGGCATTTCCATTTTGAGGGTTAATGTTCTTCTATATAGTCAATTCTTTAGGCTTCTTGTTTGCAATAGGCTTATCACCTTCCTTTTTGTTCCTATGAGGATTGAAAAGCTATGGATAATCTCTTTTTCCTAATTTTCCAAAGGCTTTCCTATTATTCTCAATGTTTACATCCATTCTAAGGGAATCTCTTAATGTTCTAGGATCTTTATCCCTCAAACTATAAGCCATCTTTTTGTCAAAAGTATTAATGCAAATATTTTCCTCCAACCTCATCACTTGGAACAATTTGTACATTCACTTTTGAAATATGAAATTGAAATCAAATGTAGAATCATTTAGATTTTTCTTTATATTGTTTAATTCATTCAGTATAAAACTAGCTTCTTTGAAACAATTTTCAAGATTTCCCAAGAACTAATGCTATTATCAAGTAATCTCCCATATCGATCCCTGGCATCTTTTGCAAGGGAATATACAAATAGCTTCATGACCACATCTTCATGTTAAACTTCATAGTCATTCAATATATCTTTGAACTTTCTAAGATGCTCTTCACCACTGATAGCATTATTTCCAAAAGAAAATTTAGCTTTATCTCTTAGATCATTTGGGATAGGGTTTGGATGACTAGGGATACCTAGTAAAAATATTTTCTTATATCTCTCCATATTCATAGGTCTCTTTGTGAAATGTATTACACCAACAAAATTGGAGATTTGTTTTTATTGGTTGAATTTCAACTTGTTGTGCTACTATGGTAGAGAGGGAAGAAGAGTTAGGCTAGGAAGAAGTGACATTACTCATTGTGGGACCCTAGAGTAGAAAACATCCCTAATGAAAATTGACCTTGGTTTGTATTCAAACTAGAAGTAAATGTCAAAAACTGATTTTTCTTCATCATTTCTATTGCCTAAGCTTCATTCTCTACCTTCTCAAGTTCCTTAGATACATCTTCTCACTCCTTCTTAGCTTTTTTCAACTCTAGATCTATATTTGACATTGTAGGGACACTTTTGGATGTAACAATTGGTTCAGTTATCTTGATACCAATTACCTTCTGCTTACCCTTATTAGTAGCTTTGATGGTAATTTCAATTACATGTGCTTCAATTTTTTCTCCAATGGGCTTAAATGGCTGAATTTTTACAACCATGAGATCTCTTTTTCTTGTACAATCCACTCATACACATGAACTTTGGATCTCATTCCCCCAACATCTCCAAAAAAATTTGAATGTAAGGAAGTAGACTTATCTTCTAACTTCTTATTTTGTTCCCATAAAGCATGCATTCTTCTAAGAAGGTTGTCTCTTTCAATGAGAGAATTCATAGTAATTTTCTCATTCTCTTTTTCCAAGCAGATACATTTGGCATCTTCTTCAGCCACTCTTTTTTTCCAAATGTTTCTAACTCTATTAGTAGATCATTAGGGTTAGTAATAGTTGTCTTTGATTCCGTAGGATCACTTAGGTCAATTAGATTTCTCTCAATAAAAGGTACATGCTTAGGGTGAGATCTACTTGACTAAATTCTTCTAGGGCTTCAAAAAATGATTGGACTTCCCTTTCTTTTTAAGGAAATTTTTCCTCCTAGCTTTTGGTAACTCTATATAAAAAGGGATTTATGGGTCCACTCTTACATATGCGGTTGTGTTTTTCCTTCTATCAACTATTTCTTATTATAATATCAGCACTAGCTCACAAAACCTTGACCAATTCATCACCCACTAGGGGAAAAAATTTATTATGGTCAAAAGATAGGAAAATATCATAGGAAAAACACACCTAAAATTTTGATCTAACATAAGAGCCCAACCCAGAATAACTTCAATATGGTGTACTTTGGGAAATGTAAACTCTATTTGGCAACAAGGCACTATCTAGACACATCCTACATCATATAGCTCCTATAGTATTGGGATTTTATATATTCTCAAGGTTTGTCACTTAAAAGTGACCAATACAAAACATAGGCACAAGAGACAACCACTCATATGACTATAGATGTACAGCTTACACCAGAGACTCCAACATTTCAAATATGACTTTCTTTTAATAGCTCCCTAGTAGAGTTGACATTTTGTTGGTGTTTTAAAACTACAGGTCTAAAAGACCACCAGGATACGAAATAAAAGTAGATGCCTATGGATTATATATTTCCCATCTTCAAAAAAAACCTATTCAAATCTAGATCAACTTAACAAGGCACATGGGCTTTCTACACTTTAGGCTTTGCAGGGCCAAGGTAGGTATACCTAGGGATTTTATCACTTATTTACTTTCTTTACCCATTATACATCCCTTGCAATAGAAAATAGTCTAATATCTTCTTGAAATAACAATTAATAATTGATTTACACAAGCTAACTATAAACTCAACATCTATTACAATAAGTGAATGACCTGTTAGAATTCTTCAGAATAACTAAGAGGGGGGGGGGGGGGGGGGGGGGGGGGGTGAAAGAATACCTTTTCTCTACTTTTAATGAATCCATACACTTTTCATCCATCCAAACTTAAATCAACCATATTAGCAAGTTACAGTAAATCAACATACAAAGATAAAACATGAAAGATCAACACATGACACAATGATTTACGTGGAAACCCAATTTGGGAAAAACCACCAGTAACATGCTACTTGATTTTCACTTTTCTAAAGTGATGCCCTGTTAAAAGCCTTCCCTATTAAAGGCTTACAACACACTGTTAAATGTGACCTTGTTAGAGGATTTCACCAAACTGTTAGGAATGGGCTTGGTTAAAGGACTTTTGAACATTCACTTGGAATGTCACCCTGTTAAAGGATTTACCTCATGGCTATTAAACCAACCTAAGTCCATAGGATTTAAACTATCTGTTACAATTGCTAGAGAGTAACAATAATGGCTTTTTGATTTGATACAACCTACAACATACTTTTCAGATTTTAGATCACACTTCAGTTCTATCCTTTTTCTTGGCTTTAATCACTTCAGCTCTAACTGCTTGTCTTCTTCTCAAGCTTAGTCTCCTTGAGTCTTCCTACTCATCATACCAATGCATCCATATCTGGGGTCTTCTTATTGAAATAGAGTAACTATGCTCTCTTTCCTCCTTAGCACCTCCTTCAACATTTTATGCTTTCATGCTTGATCGCCTCTCTCTATCTCTTCTTCATGAACTTATGTCTCCTTAAACAGAAATTTGATTTGCCTTTTCCGCTCAATTCTCCCTCTCCAATTTTAGGGTTTCAAATGGATTAGGTAGGATACAATGTATCTATCCCATATCTTGTTCTTATTAAAAACTTTGTCAGTTGTATCTTTTAAAAATGTTCTACATGGTGTTCTATGCCATCAGCTCATCATTCTTATCTTCCATTTAATTTACAAACTTCTAGATAACAACCTTGTCGGCTTAGATCTGGTGAATCTTCAATTTTCAAAATAATGCAACAACTCGACATTATTGATTTACTGGTGCTTGGAACCTTTGTGTTACTCAGCACTATTGATTTTTTGATGCTCGACATCTATTTCTTGGATAGCTCGGCACCTAAATAAAATTGTATCACTCATCTCTTGAAGTTCACTCAGCACTTGATAAATTCTATATCACTCGGCATCTGAAGTTTACTCGGCACTTGATAGATTCTCTATCACTCGGCATCTGAAGTTTACTCGACACTTGATAAATTCTATATCACTCAGCATCTGAAGTTTACTCGACACTTGAAGTTGAACTTGCTCGGCTTCAAATAGGAATCTGTTCGACACCTACTAGTTTGCTTGGCTCCCTCTCTCTAATGAACTTTAGTTAGGCTTTACAGATGTCTTAGCTAAAAATCTTACATCTTTGATATGTTTTAGTGTGCCCATTCTCTGTGTCTTATAGTATGTTATCAACACACTTTTTCATCAATGGCTTGGTTGATCCTTGTACTTCATTACAACATTATAACTTCAACCTTTCTCTTGCTATACTAGTTACATCTTATTGATTGCCTCCTTATTGTCAATCAACTAACTAATAATATATGGATCACTAAAGCAATTGTCATTCTTGCAAGTAGCAAGTTTGACATCAATGACAAAAAAATGATTGAGAACATTCTTTACCAGTTCCATATGATCATTCTAACAACTTTCCTCATGATCTTTTCAATCATTTCCAACAATCTCCCTCTTTGGCATTGATGGTAAAACCAAATTGATCAATTGTTCAACTTAGTTACCACCAAGATTGTATACGTTGTCTACTACTTTTCTTGGCTGCTGCAGTTTTACTACTGATCTCATATATCTCCCTTTTTCATATATATCTCCCTCTTGCTTTGTATTGATCAAGTTTCTGCATATTTCTCCCTCTTTGACATAAATGCCAAAGATGTAGCATCTTTATCATGCAAAATATAAGCTTCGGCTTCTTGTTGTTTTTCTCCCTCTATCACCATACTTGTGACTGATTTGGAGTTTTTGCTCCTGCTGTCATCCTCTACATCACTCTTCTGATATTTCAATGATTTATTGTTGGTGATGTAGGGAAACTTTCTTGTTGCTTTAAATTGCTTGATTTAGGGGTATTACCCCCAACTTGCCTCTAAGATATTCATAAGCATCCTTTGGCAATGGTTTGGTTAAGATATCTGTAGTTTGTTCCTTTGTGTGAATGTATTTCAACTTTACTTGTTTGTTTTCTACCAATTCTCTGACATAATGATACTTGATTTTGATGTGATTGGTTTTTACATTCATTACTAGATTTTTGGATATGTTTATAGCACTTGTGTTATCACAATATAATATCACAGGTTTTGTTACCTCTTCTTTCATTCCTTTTAATAGATGTGTGAGCCACACAGTGTTTGTGCAATTGACTGTTGCTGCTACATACTTTGATTCTGCAGTGGACTGGGATGTGCATGTTTGTTTCTTGCTAGTCCAGGTAACTTTCCTTTTGCCTAGAAATAATGCACCTCCACTTGTGCTTTTTCTATCATCAATGTTGCCTCCCCAATCTGCATCTATATATGCATTGAGCTCAAATTTTCCATTTTTCTTATAGTATAGACCAAAGTTATCAGTTCCTTTAAGATATCTCATTATTCTTTTTACTACTATGAGATGATTTTCTTCGGGATTAGCAAAGAATCTAGCCACTATTCCAACTTCTAATGCTATGTCTGGTCTACTATGTACAATATATTGTAGTTTTCCAATCATGGATCTGTACATTGTTTGATTGACTTCAACTGATTCATCATTTTTGGACAACTTATTCCCTATTGCCATTGGTGTGCTGACTGGTTTGGATTCCTCCAATCCAAACATTTTAAGAATCTCTTTGATGTACTTTGATTGTGTCACAAATATATCATGTTTTAGTTGATGTACTTGCAATCCAACAAAAAATTTGATTTCTCCAAACATAGACATTTCAAATTCATGTTTCATTTTTTCAGCAAAGCCTTTGCAAAGCACTTCCTTTCCACCAAACACTATGTCATCCACAAAGATTTTAGATACAATAATATCCTTACCTTCTTCTACTTTGATGTACATGTTGTTGTTACCATTAGTTCTTTCAAATCCTATTTGCACTAGATACTTGTGAAGTCTCTCATACCATGCTCTAGGTGCTTGTTTCAAACCATAGAGTGCTTTATGTAGGCTAAAAACCATATCCCTGTTGTTCTCATCAAAAAATCCTTCCGGTTGTTCAATATAGACTTCTTCTTCTAGTATACCATTTAAAAAAATAGACTTTACATCCATCTGATAGACTTTAAAATCTTTATATGTAGCATATGCAAGTAAAGTTCTTACTCCTTCCATTCTAGCAACAGTGGCAAATGTTTCCCCATAGTCTAGTCCTTCTTCTTGAGCATAACCCTTGCATACTAGTCTAGCTTTGTTTCTGGTAATCTCACCATTCTCATCTAGCTTGTTTTTGAATACCCATTTGGTGCCAATCACATTCTTGTCAACTAGTCTGGGAACCAAACTCCAAGTTTTGTTCTTCTTTATTTGATCAATCTCTTCTTCCATAGCTTTATACCAATCATCATCTTGTAATGCACCATATAGTGTCTTAGGTTTAGATTTTCTAATCAGACATGATTCATGTCTTAGTCTATTCCTTGTCATTGGTCTTGCATCTTTGTCACCAATTATCCGTTTAGCAGGGTGATGTCTTTTTACATATTTGGATAATCTTGGTTCTATCCTTATTTCCATGTTTGATATTTATGATTCAGGGTCACTATGTACTGAGTTTTCAAGTTGTTCTTCATCTCTTTCATATGTACTAACTTCAGAATCATTTCCTTCATTTTGCAACTCATCTTTTGAATGCAACTCGGCATTCACTGGTTGTGAGTTGGCTGAAATTGAAACTTGTTGTTGAGTTTCAATTTGATTGACATCATCATCATTAGTCATTCCTTCATAAGAATACACAAAGGTTCTATATTCATCCATTCTTTTTGGTTCTTTAGCTTGGACTTCTGTATGTTCATCAAAGTTTACATTTGCACTTTCCACAATTTTATTAGTGTTAGTATTCAAACACTTGTATGCCTTACTTCTAGTGGAATAACCAAGGAATATGCCTTCATTGCTTTTTGCATCAAATTTTCCATTTCTAGCATCTTTAAGGATAAAGCATTTGCAACCAAATACTTTGAAATGTTTTACATTGGGTGAGTGACCATACCATAATTCAAAAGGTGTTGTATTTGTACCTTTCTTGACTTGTACTCGGTTCAGTGTATGAACAGCTACACTTATAGTTTCTCTCCAGTATTTTAGAGAAATAGTCTTTTCCATCATTAATGTTCTGGCATAGTCAATCAGAGATCTATTTCTTCTTTCAGAAATTCCATTCTATGGGGGAGTTCTAGGAGCTGACATTTGTCTTTTGATTCCTTTATCATTACAAAATATCTCAAATTCATTTGATGTGAATTCACCACCTCTGTCTGATCTTAGGCATTTCAAGCTCTTTCCTGTTTCCTTTTCAACTCTAGCCACATACCACTTAAACATTTGAAAAGCATCAAATTTTTTCTTTAAGAACATAACAGTCATCATCCTGGAATAGTCATCAACAAACAACATTATGTACTTATCTCCTTTATAGCTTTGTACTTCCATTGGACCACATAAGTTAGTATGAACTAGTTCAAGTACTTCTTTGGATGTATAGTTTTTGCTTTTGAAACTTGACTTTATCATCTTTCCTAACTGACATTTTTTGCACATGATATTATCAGGCTTCTTCAATTTTGGTAAACCTCTAATTTTCTTCATTTTACTAATCTTGACCAGATTTTCAAAGTTGACATGACATAGCCTTCTATGCCACAACCATTCATCATCAAATTTTGCAATAAAAAAAGAAACATCATCCATATCAAGGTAAAATAGATTACTCCTTGTTTGATCTCCTTTTCCTATCAGTTTACCATTAGTATCATAGATTTTTGCAATTTTGTTTCCAAATTCTACTTTGCATCCTATATTGCCTAACTGTGAGACACTCAAAAATTTGTAGTTTAATCCTTCAACATAGTATGCATTATCACATGAAATTTTCTCTATGAGCTTAATGGAACTTTTTTCTTTGATTTGACATGGAGCATCATTACCAAATCTAACACTATTTCCATCATACTGAGTAAAGTTAATAAACTTACTTTTGTCTCCTTTCATGTGATGTGAGCATCCACTGTCTATGATCCACCTCTCATTCTTGTTCATACATGTTACCAGTGCTGTGGGCTCTTCTTCATCAGATTGGTCCTTCATGGCTACATAAACAACTTCATCATCATTATCATTAGAATTTTCTTCAACAATATAACACTTCTTACCTTTGTCTTTGTAATCTCTCCTATCATCATCTCTTCTGAATTTGTTTTTGTTGCCTTCCTTGTAATCCTTTTTCTGTGTACATCTGGTAGCAATATGACATACTTCATTGCAATTGAAATAAATGATAGGCATCTTACCTTTGAATTTTCTTTTGCCTCTGTGAAATCTTCTAGCAAGCAATGCTTCCAATTGTTCCACATCTTCCTCATCAGTGCTACTGTCACTGGATACATATTTTATTTTTCTTCCTTTCTTTGATTTCACCTGTTTAGCATCTTTCAGTGATAGCTTGGCCTTAAATGCAGAATCAACATTCTCAGGTTTGTAGTTGTCAAAGTTAGATAACTCAAATGGAGTGAGTCTACCTATTATACCTTCAAAATTTAGATTATTTCCTGGTACACATCTTAGTTCTTGTATTGTTGATACTCTAATAACATAGATAGGGAGCAAGGTTCTTAAGAACTTACTATTAACAGTATCTTCATCCAATCGACCACTCAAGCATCTTATTGCACTTACCACTTCCTTTATTCTTGTGCCATATTGAGCAGCATTCTCATTTTTCTCCATTTTCATATCATCAAACTTTCCTCTGAGACTTTCTCTTTTTGCTCTCTGTACATTCTGATCTCCTCCATAGATGTCTGATAGGGCTTTCCACATTTTGAATGCAGTGTCACATCCTTTGATATCATCAAATTCAGCATAGTTGAGTGCAAAGGCAATCTCTAGCATTGTCTGATTGTGTTCCTGCTTGCTTTTCATGTCTTCTACAGTAAGAGTACCAGTTGGATCTACATGTTCAGTGACAATTGAATTTTGGGCATAATCTCCTATGGATCCAAGATTTAGCTTCATCAAACTTTTCCATGCAAAAAAGTTGTCTTTGTTGAGCTTGGGAACTTCTCTCTTAGGCATTTTGATCTTTTCTGCTTATAGTCCCTTTAAACTAAATCAATAGTTTAGCTCTAATACCAATTGTTAGAATTTTTTTGAATAATTGAGAGGGGGGGGGGGGGGGGGGAGGGGGGGGTTGAATCAGTTATTCAAGGTCCAAATGCCCTAATAATACCTTTTCTCTACTTTTAATGAATCCATACACTTTTCATCCATCCAAAATTAAATAAACCATATTAGCAAGTTATAGTAAATCAACATGTATAGATAAAACATGAAAGATCAACACATGAGACAATGATTTACGTGGAAACCCAATTTGGAAAAAACCACTAGTAACATGCTACTTGATTTTCACTCTTCTAAAGTGATGCCCTGTTAAAAGCTTGCCCTGTTAAAGGCTTACAACACACTGTTAAATGTGACCTTGTTAGAGGATTTCACCAAACTGTTAGGAATGGTCCTGGTTAAAGGACTTTTGAACATTCACTTGGAATGTCACCCTGTTAAAGGATTTACCTCATGGCTATTAAACCAACCTAAGTCCATAGGATTTAAACTATCTGTTACAATTGCTAGAGAGTAACAATAATGGCTTTTTGATTTGATACAACCTACAACATACTTTTCAGATTTTAGATCACACTTCAGTTCTATCCTTTTTCTTGGCTTTAATCACTTCAGCTCTAACTGCTTGTCTTCTTCTCAAGCTTAGTCTCCTTGAGTCTTCCTACTCATCATACCAATGCATCCATATCTGGGGTCTTCTTATTGAAATAGAGTAACTATGCTCTCTTTCCTCCTAAGCACCTCCTTCAACATTTTATGCTTTCATGCTTGACCGCCTCTCTCTATCTCTTCTTCATGAACTTATGTCTCAAATAGAAATCTGATTTGCTTTTCTGTTCAATTCTCCCTCTCCAATTTTAGAGTTTCAAATGGATTAGGTAGGATACAATGTATCTATCCTATATCTTGTTCTTATTAAAATTTTTTTCTGTTGTATCTTTTAAAAATGTTCTACATGGTGTTCTGTGCCATCAACTCATCATTCTTATCTTCCATTTAATTTACAAACTTCTAGATAACAACCTTGTTGAATTAGATCTAGCGAATCTTTGATCTTTTACTGGTGCTCGACACCTCTGTGCTACTCGGCACTATTGGTTTTTTGATGCTCAACATCTATTTCCTAGATAGCTCGGCACCTAAATAAAACTGTATCACTTGGCACCTGAAGTTCACTCAGCACTTGATAAATTCTATATCACTCAGCATCTGAAGTTTACTCGGCACTTGATAAATTCTGTATCACTTGGCATCTGAAGTTTACTTGGCACTTGAAGTTGAACTTGCTCGGATTCAACTAGGAATCTGTTTTGCACCTACTAGCTTGCTCGGCTCCCTCTCTCTAATGAACTCTAGTTAGGCTTTATAGATGTCTTAGCTAAAAAGCTTACATCTTTGATATGTTTCAGTGTGCCCATTCTCTGTGTCTTATAGTATGTCATCAACATACTTTTTCATCAATGGCTTGGCTGATCCTTGTACTTCATTACAACATCATAACTTCAACCTTTCTCTTGGTGTACTAGTTACATCTTATTGATTACCTCCTTCTTGTCAATTAGCTAACTGATAGTATTTGGATCACTAAAGCAATTGTCATTCCTGTAAGTAGCAAGTTTGACATCAATGACAAAATAATGATTGAGAACATTCTTTACCAGTTCCATATGATCATTCTAACAACTTTCCTCATGATCTTTTCAATCATTTCCAACATGACCAACATGTAATTCTCTATTACAAAATTTGGACAACTAATTTGAATTAAATATGAATTCTGTAACCAAATGAATATATCAATTTTCATCTCAATTGATGATCAATGCCTTATCCATTGTTACACAAAGTCATATTAGTAAATCTTGATCTATTCAATTGAATTACAATTAAATATATTAGTTGTAAACCCCAAATCTGATTCTTATGATATCCCTCACATATATTTTAGAAACCCTATTAATTCATAGAAGCATTTACTCAATTTCTTGAATTAAAAGCAACAATGAATTGATGTACAATATTTCCAAGCTGCATTAAACTAAAATAAACTTTTCTCCCTCAATCTCAAAGTGAAAAATACATGAAAATGGAGATAGAATTTAAGGACACAAAAATTCAAAAACTTCCTTTTGTATTAATCTTCATTAGAACAATACACATATCTAATAAAAAACTTAGAATATAACTCAGAACTTGACAAATCTTTTATTCAATGATCCACTATATTCTTAGAATACAAAGTTGAAACAACATGAAATTAACATAAGAATTTAAACCAACTACAAAATAGCATTAGCACTAAAAAAGAAAAGAAATTGGACCCTCACTCCACATCTTGGGAATCCTTTTATAGACAAGGATTGTAACAAGCTTTAGATGGGAGGACACTTCTCAAATTTTGATTCAAAAATATATACAAAGATAATTTATATATTTTCCTTTTTACAAACATTATTTGTACTTAGACAAAAATAGGAACCAACTCAAAAACTGGTAGGTGTCAATTTCCTCTTCAGGTGTCTCCAAGATGAGCATGTGTGCACTTTAACAACATGTCATAATCACTATCTTTTCTCTATTTTGTCCCTTCTACCTTTTAGTTATGATTTCAACTTCTTAATCACTATCTCTAGATGGTAAGTCATTTATGCCAACTATGACCTCCCAGATGGAAATATTAGTTTCAATATATAGCCAATAGGTATCTTTGATCATGTTCAATTTGTTGAGGTACTTATTCCATTTTGTATCTATGATGGCCTTGACCTCTGCAGTTACCTTTCCCATTTTTGACTCTAACTTATACAAAACATCAATCATATCATACACCACCATAACATCTACTTCATTGTTAAACTATGTAATAAATCTAACATGCTTTAATATGTCATCAAAGGATGATGACCATTCTTGCCAACCCCTTACATTTTGATTTTCATTAGCAATACTAGGTACAAAATTAGGAGTCCCTATGGTAATTTCTTTCATTTTATTTTAGATAAATTGCAATTTCCCTAAGAAGAAACCATTTAATTCTTTGACTTTGTGAATTAGTTTTCTTATAGAGATAATTACCCCCTCGAGTAACTCTTTCTTCTATGTCAACATGGGGTTTGTAAAAACCTCTTTGTATGGGCCCCCTGTTGTGAATAAGGGAGATAACAATAAAATTTCCATAGAACACTAATATTTATCTCCCTACAAAACAATGTAGCTACTGTGTACATTTTGTGAAGAGTTTTTCATTGAATTTATCTTATGTATCAACAAATTCTTTACAGTCCTAATTTTTATTTCTTTGCTTGATTATAATTCTTCCTGATTGGTAGTTATAGGCTGACCTATCACATCCCCTATATCCAATGCATAATCCTTTGTTTGCATAGCCTTATCTTCAACTTTAGTAGCAAGCCTAAAAGTATTTTTTAATGTTCTTATTTCATTTTCTAGTAGGAAATTCCTCTATTCCAAGACATATGTCTTTTTCTTTTCCTCTTCATAGTGTCTCCTTGTATCTACATATCTATCATAGGCTATATATAATTGTTCTTTTGGCACATCAATTCTATTTTTCCTTAGCAATGGAGTTGAAGTCATTAAACCATAGATTTAATTGCTTGATGTGGTTTGACATTCTAGAAGATTAAATTCCCATTAGGGGAGTCTTTAATTTTCCATGAGGGTTAGTTTTTCATTTTTTGGAGCAAATGCATTATATTTCCATAATCTAAGTATCAATGTTGTAATTAGACCATCTCAATTCTCCTTATCGATTCACATCTTCAAAAGAAATAGGTTTCTCTCATCTCCTCTTTTGGTCTAGCAAGAATGAAGAACTAATTTCCTAGCCTAGAAAAATAGTCATACCACTTATTTTTATCAGTTCTCTGGCCTTATCTATAGTTAATTTATCACTCTTAAGATCATTATCTTGTAGCCTTTTGACCATCTCTTCTACCTTTTCATTGGATTCACCTAGTTTTAACTACAATGACAATCACTTTATTTTATTTTGAACAAGAACCTTGTAAAATCTTCTATTTTTATAAAATTTTCATCTTTCATAAAATCTCTAGCCTTGATAATTCTATCATTTTTCATCCTAGCCTCTAGTTCCAAATTCTTTTCCCTTTTCTCATCTTCTTTAGCCTTTGCCATCAAGAAACTTCACCTTGCATCATTAAATTACTAGCTACTCCTTGGCATAATTTGTAAGGCTTTATCTCTTTCCTTTTTAGGAATCTCAACCTTTTTTTGATTCTTTCTACTCTGTTGTATCTAGGTTGAGCTTTTAGGTTGTTCTTCATCATCACTTACTTCCAATATAATATCAAGTTCAGGAGATTCAAGATTGATTCTATTTTTTATCTCCTTTGGAACTTGGGCTCTAATCTCATCAAAATTTTCAATGAACTTTTCAAACATAGGCCAATAGCCTTCTTAATTATAAAAACCCTTAAAATATGGGTCAATTCTCTTCATTTCTTCTTGAGAAACCATTATGTCTCTCCATTTAATTGTTTTGTCTCTACATATATTATCATCCAAATAATCGACAATTGCATCCTCATACCATAATCTTTTGGTCAATGGCAGGTTATATCCCCTCATTTGTTTTAAAGTATTTCTAACAACATCAAAAGGGTAATATGTTCTTGTAGGGATAGTTGGCCATTTATAATCTCTAAGAAATGTATCAATTACTTCAATTGCATTTTTACCGATTTCAAAGTCCCAAATCTTGGAGCATCTACACAAGAATGTCCCCTTCTTGATACTATGGCCCAAGTATCCTACCAAAGTACAACACATTTATTATAGACCTAAATGAATAGGTTTAAAGCTATATATCAAATTTTGGCACTTATTTTCATTTTACAAAGTGATTTTCATTGTACAAATGATTCAAAGGTGATTAAGGTGATTTCAATGACATAACAAGTGAATCACAACATGCCATTGGTAAAACTGGAAGAACTCATTAAGTAAAGTTTTTGATATCAGCTGCTAGAAGAATTCAACAATTCCTAACCTTTTTGGAACAAATCTAGGGAGGACATGTGGTGGTTGAGGGCACCCAAAAACCCTAATAGTAGTGTAATGATCAAACAAAAATAAACTTCCCCAATCATGCGCTAATTATTTTCCTTCCTTATAGCATCTAGAGGGCTTAATCAATTTCCTAACATTTCTAGGGACCCTTTCTACTATAGCCCCCAATATATTTAAAATAGGGTAGACAAAATCATTGTAAAATGAAATAGTATTTGAATAAGGGTAGAATATTTTCCATACCTTAGTCCATCATTGTACATGAATATTTTCTCCCAATTCTTCTATGCCCTTGATGAAACTTGGATCAATGTATTCCACATTCTTGTATAGAATCAAATGCATTAGTAGAGAATAATGATGAAATTTTAAATTCTCTATTTTTTCCTAGTGAGCTGCAATAATCTCATCATGAATGTGATTGGCTATGTAAGTGACAAGGTCATACCTAATGTTGGTGTGTGGGTCCTTAATATTCAATGCCATTATATAGAGTCCACAAGTAGAATCCATAGTCCCATATGAACCTAAGACCTTGTCCAAATCAAAGGTTGTATTCTAAAGATATCTTTGGAAATACCCTAGAGGAACATTTCTTTGGTATATCTCCTTGGTCCTTTTTTGATTTTGGAATATGTCTCAACATGGTCCTCCCAGTGCAAAAATTCTTATGGTTCTTAAAATTTTCATTGAATTTTTCTAAGTCAATAGGAAATGACATAGGTCTCCTCCCTAAATTGAAAGCTTTGATAAAAGTCTCCTTATCCAGCATGTAGAGTATAACTCTATCCTTCTTATGAATTTCTTTACTTATAGGATTTTTTTAGTTAATGTCTTCAGCAAGTCAACATCAACAAAGACCTCAAGCACAATCAATTTACCCAAATTTCTATTCCAAGGATTAGATATAGGGACCTTTTCTATCTTTTTGTTATAGAAGTACCAAAAAAATTCATTCCCACTTCTATCTAGCATGTTTGCATCTATACAAAAATTGTATGGGTCCCTCAAAGCATGGTCATTCGCAGATTGCAAATTGGATGAACCTAGAAGGAAATGTAAAATTTCATTAGCAAGAATTTTAGCCTTTGAAGAACTTGATATAGCTTCTTCAATTTGAGCTTTTGCAATCACCTCTCCCTCCTTTTGCACCATTATTTCAGCTTATCACAATACTATTAAACTCTGTCTACTAGGATTTTCTCTGCAACTTCAATTCTTCTTTGTAATTTCAAACATTTTGCAATTGGTAATAAATTTTGGGCTCTCTTTACCTTTTATCTCTTTTTTGCAAATTATAGCATGCCATTAATGGCATGCACAAAAATCCTTCTAGTACTTCAGAAGCTACCCTACATTCAAACTTTATGTTGTTTGTACTTCCATCTCATCACCTATTTTGAGCTTTAACATGCACTTTATTTTTTTGTTTTTTATCTTTAAAACTAAAGGCAGTGATGTGGTGATTGATCTCTTTTCTCCACTTCTCAATGGCTTCATGGGTTTCTATACATTTGGCTTTGACCATGTGAAAATGGTTACCATAACCATTTTGTAGCTTCACCACTTAATCATCAAACTACCAACTTCACCTTGCAATGTCATGTTATACACTTATCTCTACTTTTTTGTGATATTTTCTTGTTCACTATATAGAACCATGAAGTAGTAAGTCATACTAGTTAACCTTCTCTATAACAGTGTAGAAGTTGAGGGCTTACCATTTAACACCATGGAGATGTGGTATTAACTGTTAAAAGAAATATTATTGCTCGATCACAACCTGAAATCAAACCATTTGCAAGTGACCCGCAAAGTAGTGATCTTAGTCATCACAACTATTTCACATCTTTGCAACTATTTATCTAACCATCTTACTAATCAAACTGGCCCAATGATTGATATCATAATTAGTTACTTAACCCTTTATTGAAACATCTCTCTTTTAATATCTTATCACATCTTGACACCCATCAAGGCACAAAAAATGTTTATCTCTTTATCGTAGTTTATTACCTTGAATCACCTTTTAACCCTATGAAACATAAAAAACCTTTCTTTTAGACCTATTGCTAAGTCTATGCAGTTTATGAATTAACATCTTTCATACTAGCGATGTCGCAAAGCCATTATCTTAACCCTTTCACTAGTTCACAATGCTCAACATGTCATCTTTAACCCATGTGATAATGAAAACACTATTTTAGAGCTAACTATTACCTTTTTGCAGTTTCAAATCCATAAACTCTAACACACCATTTAATCTTGCAATGCTACGATCACTAGTTATCTCCACTTCTCCACCCTAAACTCACTCTATCTTTAAATGCAGGAGATGTAGCAATAACCTAAATCTTGACTACTATAGTTACACTTCATAGCTTCACAATTTAAAAGTCATTATGCAAATCATAAGTTGCAACCCCACAATTTCAAGCATCTCTCCACTTCTCAACCTTAACATGAATGGTAACCATGTTGCTTGCGATGTAGGGTGAACCTCATAACTAATTGCTTCCCAACATTGCCACCCTTAAAATGGTTAGAAAATATAATGGAGAGATATAGCAATCAAAAGGCTTTCATGACCTCACAAATTAAAACACTTGGGACCCAAATCTTATAGCATATGAAATAAAATAAAGAAATTAGGGATATAGAAATTTATACATATAACAAAAGTTTTATCTTACCCTATTTATTATTTACATAGCAACTCATGAATGAACTTGCAAACTATAAGGTGTGAGCAATGATTAAGGGTTTTTTATTGAGGAATGACAACATTTTAAGAAACCCTAAGCATGAAAAACTATTTTCTTCCTAATTTTCACTAGAAATAAAAAATTTAAGCTTATTAAAAAATCAGGCCATCACTTCACACTTGAAAAATCTTCATTTCTCCTTCAATTTTGTTGTCAAATCACTCTTTATTTCTCCTTAACTCTTCACATGGTTGAATGATACTCATAATCTTTCTCACATGACTTATATCTTTTCAAAATGATCTCTGCATTAATTGTGCAATTACTCAATCCAAAAAAAGTTATCTTTGTTAACTAGAAAACTTATTTTCATTTATACGCCTTCATGTGATCTCCAAATGACATGTACTCTTAGCAAGAGCTTTCTCATATCATCTTCTACCTTATATTAACTACTAAACTCTTACTTGATCTCTAACTTTAGTTTTCTCTTTCTAATAAATAGATGATTAATTCAAATAAGATGAATCACATATAATTGTTGACTTTAATATTTCATTAGGTACATCAAAATATTGTTCTTCCAATACTATTTGTGAACTTGATGGATATTTTGCCTTCACAAATACTTCTTTAAATTCTTCAACATGTTCTTTGAGTTCATCTTTTTTACTATTGTTGCTATCATTCCTTCTAACATTTATGTTGTTGTTCCTTTTAAAATTTGGGTTCATGTTGATGTTCCTCATATCCATTTTGCATAATCTTGCAATGTGACCAATTTTTTTACATAACTAACATATAGGTGTGCTTCTTCTCTGATTACATCCATTCTAATTAACTGGCACTTTGCAATTCTTGACAATATGTCCAAATTTGTTACACTTGTAGCACACAATATTGCTCCTTGTTTTATTAGCTCCTTATCCTTCATTACATTTTCTTGAGGACCTCCTTCTTTCATTTCCTATAAGGTTAGTATCCCTAAAAAATCTACTATTTCTATTATTACTATCAAACTTAGGTTTCTTACAATCAACTAATTTATGACCAAAACCATGACAATTATAACAATAGAAATTAGTAATAGGTTTGAATGACTTACCTATATGATCTCTCTTCATATTACCAACTTCATTACATATAAAGCATCTACCTTTGAATTCATACCTTACCTCCTTAGTTGGTTCAACTTGCTTTGTTTTCTTAGGTTCATCGCATTTTTTTGGTTGAATTACTTGTTCAAATTCTTTAGGTGCCTCTTTAGATTTAATTGGTTCAATATCATTATAATCATTCTTCTTAGGTTTAGGGGTTTCAAAAAATAGATCTAGTTCCTTTCTTGATTTAGATTTCTTTGTTGGTTTTTCTCCAATGAAATATCCAAGACTAGTCTTATCATAGGAAGATTTGTGATAATATAGTTGCTCATCAATTTTCTCACTACTACAACATTACTTGTCTAATTGTTTCTTAGCCATGGTTAGTTCTCTTTTCACAATAGTATTGTATTTCTCAAGTTTTGCATGCTCTATCTTAATGTAATCAAGTTTAGATGTCACTTTTGTAAGATGAGATCTTAGATCTACATTTTCAAATATTAGATCTAATTCAATCTCACTATCATCTTTCTACAAAAGTAGCTTTAGTTCAACAATCTTCAACTCATGCTTCCAAATCTTATTTTCTTTCTTTAAGATTGCCACCTCATCACTATCTTTTGTTTGCCCTCTAGGATCTTTTCTAGATTTGAGACGATCAATCTTGTCTTTCACTTTTCCAATCTAAGTCTTTTGCATCTTCATAAATTTCTTTCATATTATCTCTTTCTTCAATAAGAAGATCAATTTGTTCAAGGGATTCTTCAAGATTCCTCTATAACTGTTCCATATTCATGGGGATCTTACTCAAGTTGTTAACCCTCTTTAGAGTAACTATGTTCTAATACCAATTGTTAGAAATAGATTATATTGAGAGGGGGTGAATCAATATTCTACAAAAATTTTCTCACAACTGAATATTGTTGATTACCTTATAACATTCATATGAAAGTAAACTAACAATATTGAATAGTAATAATAACCATACACAAAGAGAATTCATAACACCATATTTTTTTAACTAGAGAAAACCCCAGTGGGTATAGTACCACTAAAACATTTGGACCTATTTTTTAATGCAAAACTCTTGCAATTGTGATGTCCACCCATTGCCCTAGCGATAGAACCTCCCATTGGCTCTTGTCAGAATTTTCCTATCACAAATTACAACATTGAAGATATCCATTGTAATGATGATGGGAGACATAGTCATAACTTGGAGGGAGGAAGGGGAAAGAGTAGATTTTGTGGATGTCACAATTGCAACAGTGGTGCTAAACAACCACAAATATCTGTTAGATTGCTCTGACAAACACCTGTCATTATTGTTACACTTAACCATATGAAGTGTTGTTGATCATCTGTCACAATTAGGATGCTTTTGCAATAATAATGTTATAAAATTAATGGATATTTTTTAGAATGTTCTAATAGTATTTTGTCAATAGCCATAAAAAATAGTCATTACTTGCACTCAATGACTATCGAAATTGCGATGAATTGCTAACTTATTAAAAAAAAGTATCTTAGCCTAGAAGGTGCTCCTCATATTGCTATTGAAGTTGGATGGTTCCATGTGGAAGGTGCTTCTCATATTCATGTTGCTTGGAAGATGAAAGAGAGTAACCTTGGTACACTTATGGGCATTATAAGAATAGCAATCATACTAAAAGGTGAAATGGGTATGCCAAAGTGTACCAATGTTTTAACAGACTAAAAATGGAAGCCATTTGTAATTTTATTTGGCTAAAAATTTAATTTTTGGCTAGGATTGTTCTTGTAAATTTCTAACAATGCACATACAAATACAGATTCTTTATGAGAATAAAGGTTGAAATCATGAAATTTTTTCTAGGACTAGGTTGACTAGATGTGATCCATCTTAAGGTAAGTTTACTCTTTCTATCTCACCTCTTGTGACTACTTTTACACATTAGATATAATATCATACCTTGCTATTTTCCAATTTCCTTTGTAGTATCACAAAATACTTTAATAATTTATATATCATAAGCACATATTTATCTTGAAAGGAATACATCCTTGACTCACCCATCCTTAAATCTATATCTTGCACTAGAACAAGCCTCTATTCATTTTGGGTTGTGATAATTAATTCACTTTTGGTTTGAGGGTGAGCCTCAAATTGAGGTTTTTATGTTTTTGTCATACCTAAAATTTGGTGAGTGATCATCACCATTTCATACTTCTCAAACATTCTTAGTTTTTATCATTTTCATCCTCAAATAATTAATATTTTCACAAAATCAACAAAGGATATTTAAGCATAAAACATATTGCAACACCATCAATTGTCACAAAATTCACAAATAGGATAACCAACCTTTGTGACACCACACATGATGTCTCAACAAAATGAAATTAGATTATCATGAAATTGAGCAATATTTTGAATTGTTCAAACTTTTAATTGCATATTAGCAAGTTTTGATGAACCACTCACTAGCTACTTTGAATCTTCATTAAAAATGACAAGTCTTAAAAACAATTTGTTTGGATGTAATTACTTTGAACCCTAATCTAACTCATGTTGAACCATTTAAGTCATTTACCTAGGTACTAATCTTTAATTCCTAAAGTTTCAAAAACCCAAGAACTCCCTAAATAACTCTAACTCTAACTCTAACTCTCATGCATGTATATGTGATCATATTTAAATTTTATTAGATATGTACATGTTACAGATTATCTAGACATGTGATGTGCATTCAATTACATGTATACACTAGTACATTAGGCCCCCATTTTTGACCAAATTTTTTGACCAAAGGCCTATTTGGGTTGTTAAATTCATTTTTTTTGAAAAATTGGGCCCAATATGGTCAAAATTTTGACCAAATTTTGACCTTCAGAGCATAAGAAAAAAGGTCACGATAGTGTTAATTTTGTTTTGGGGTGCACCATGACTACAATGGGTGGGAGTTTGGTGTAGGGTCAACAAGAGAGGAGAAAGGAGGTAATAATTTGGTCATTAGATATCATTCCAAGTTTGTTATCTATCAGAAAGTTGCAGAGGCAGATTCCAAAGCTATTCAATGCTTTTACATTTTCTCTTTCTCTTCTACTCATCACAATTTAAAAAATAGAGCCACTGTTAATTCTTTCAGGTCACAAAGTTGTTTTATAGATGATGTTTAGGTTTAGGGTTAGCATATATTTAAGTGCAAGGAAAAAGATGTGGAAAATTTATATTTCTGATATAATGCACTATTCATTTTTTGTATTTCTTTTGCATGCAATGAATCTCGAGATGTCTTGGTGTTGGAAAACTCTGGATCAGAAACAAAGAATGTAATATGCCATAGCTTCTCTCATTTGCTTTTTCACTCAAATTAGCAGCATTACCTCTGACAAAATTTGATCTAGACCCATTCACATAGGTTTGTGGCCATTTTACTGTAGATTGCTTTGCAAGACATTAAACAAGAACTCAATCTTTGGGAGGATTGATATATTGTAGAACATTTGTATCTGCATTCCTTTCCTCTTTATTCTAGTAGTTTATTTTCATCTTTCTGTATGGCTTGCATCCACAACATGACCTTGTTGAGTCAGGAGTCTTTTTCACCACTTTATTTAAAGAAGAAAGGAAGCTTAGCTTGCAAGTTTTCAAAAGAACTTCATTGTAGAGTTTGGAGCCCCAGCAATGTAAATACTATGAGGAAACTATAGGAGATGCATTGTTATAAGTTATACAAGCTTTCTTGGTGCAATCTAGAAGTACCATTTTAAGGAATTATTTTTCCAAAATAGAAAATGTAATGTAGTGATTCTAGTAGATGATGTGCAGATGGGTATGCTTGTGTGGGAGAAAAAAGAAGAAGAAAAGAAGCAATTTTCTTTATTATCTCTGGCTAAAGATGCAACTCATACTCTTGAAGCTGTGTTATATTCTCTCATAGATAGTCCTGCTATAAATAATTATTCATTTGTTCCCTCATGCTTGTGCTTTGAATGATTAGGAGTAGCGTGTATCTTGTTGGTGTTTCAAACTGTGGAAACTATCAAGCAACAATATGCTTAATATCACAGTGAAATGACTCACACAATCTAGGGATTAGCCAATTCCCAATATCAACTATATGAATGAATCACTATAACCCAACTTCAACAAAACCAAATGATGGTTTCCTACTCTTTTGTCTCTACTAAACCAAGGCGAGTATACCTAGGGATAATTCTAATGCAACTGTGTATGAAATTATCTTAGTTTCATTCTGATTCTCATATGTTACCTTCACATACATACACAGCTCACTTCAATTCTTCAATGCTCTCAAACTTATACACATCCCTTATCAGCAGATCTGGTCATAATTCTCCTAAAATTTACAAATATTCCTGGAAATAACATCTACCTAAGACTCAGGCATTAGATATAAATGAGTTGAGACCAACATTTATAATTCTTGAACAGGATTGAAATAATTTTGATTTTATAAGATGACTTGATATGTAGTAAAAGAATTCATCCTTGTTTACTTCTGATTTATAGGACCAGTGCTTTATCCATTAGGCAAGAAATTGACTATTGGCAGGAGATCTAATTCAAATAACTTGAATAAGAATTAATCAACTGCAATCACCCATCTCCATTCTTATGCAATATCCCTTTTATGAACTCATAAACCCTACTGATTTACTGAACCATTTATATAATTGCTTGAATTAAAAGCAACAATAAAACCAACATACAACCCATCTAGACTGCATTCAACTAAATAAACCTTATTTAAATGACTTCAAAGTAAACAAACCCATAAATTGGAGACAGAAATTAATGACACAGATATAGTGGAAATACCCTGTTGTATTATCCTTTTCATATGACTAATACAATAACCAATAGAAAACCAATTGAATGCCCAAAATAGATTGCCATTTCTGTCATTTCAATTTTCTTATCAGAAAGTACAATGGAAGCAAACTCAAAACCCCTGCATACTATTGGACCGACTATATATGTACTGTTCTTGAAAGAAAACAAAAAATTACACAAGTCTTGGACCATCACAATGCCTTGAAAAATCATTTATATATATATGAGTTGCAACAAGCAAAGGGAAAATGTGATTGATAGGTGTCCAAGGAACAAAAAATTACACAAAAGACAAAAAGGTCACAACAAAATGCTAGGCGTATCAAATATTCTTTTAGGTAGGCCCATTCCTATTACTGTTGTACTTATCAACTTTTGATTTGTCTCTCATTGTTTTGGATCCTTAGAATACGTGGCTACCAGGCTAGCCAATGAGGGGTGATCTTGTGATGCCTTTAGATCAGTTTGTTCTTGTGGGTTTTCATTGCTTTCACCTTGAGCAAGCACTATTTCCTTTTCACTTTCTTCTTCCTTCAATTCTGGTGCTAATGTATCAATGACCTGCACCTCATCTTCTTGTTCCCTATCATTATCTAAATTTCCTTCCTCCAACTGCTGGTCCGAAGGAATATCTACCATCCATGTGTTAAATTGTATGTCATCTGGCTAGCTGAACTGCAAGATATCATCTTGTTTCTTTAATATATAATCAGCCTCCTTTTCAAAACCAACAAATTCTTGTCTCAAAGAATTAAAAAAATTAGACTTTAACCAATTCCTCTATCGTGGTGGCCCACCAGGCATGCCCCTTTTCATTAACAACTTTATTTATCCTTATGCAGAAAAGGTCATCCAGTTGTTTACTCCATTCATCCTTATTTTTCAATTGGTTCTTTCTTTCCAAAGCACAAGGAAACAGATCAAATTTTTGATTCTTGTATTTATTCAAATAAGAAACAATTTTCAGTTGCAAAGCAACTCTCCTGTTATCAAAATCTATCAAGTCATTAGCAATATCATATAATTTTTCAATATGGTCATTTGAAGACCTTATAAGTGAATAACATAAAAGGGTGATTTCTTTTTCCCTTTTTCCCCACTTGTTAACAATAGGCTTGAGGATTTCATCATGGGTTTTCAATTGCTCCCATATACTTATTACTCTTGCCAACTGATCAAAAAACAAGGGCCATTCAATCTTATCTACCAAATACATTAGGGCCTTTCTAAGCTTATCCTCATATTGCGTATTTAACTCTACATGTAAAGCCCATAGCTTATTTTTTTCTTCTTCAAAATCCTCAGCTGTATAATATTCTAGCCTTTGAGGTGTGTTTGGTAGTTCTACAAGGGGGGTGGATTTAAAAGGTTCCACTGGAGGAGGGGGGTATGTTACTCTTGGCCTTGTGGACTTCCCCATTACCTTGTTTTCAAGTTAAATTCTCCTTTTTACCTCCCTATTATAGGCCTCAAAAAGTGTTTCATATTTACCCTATAACTCAGACATGGCCTATTCCTCCTTCTTTGCAGTATCCAAAAGAAACTTGGAAGATTCCACATTCCAAGATGCTGCATGCACATGTGAGGTATCAACAACTCTTCTCACAATTAAGCTTCCCATCAAGCCAGAGTCATCTGACTGCGATGATGTGGGTCTGGATCCTCTTCTTAGTGATCAACTGACCAATGCAACTTGATCTTCAACGAATGCAGTGCCTTGAAAGTTCTCTTTATTCTGGTCTTGCAAAGTCAATTTATTTAAAACAGAACTAAAAACTAAAGCATCAACAATATCCAAATTTGGAAACAATAAAATGTTAGATGCCTTGACCATTTTCCTCCCTTCCTTAGGGCTTATATTCTATAATTCTTTAATCATTTCTTCTTTAGTTTGGTTTTGAGTGGAAGTTTCATCCATTTTTGGATGCTCTGTTTTCATCTTTTTACATTTGTCCTAAAAAATGTTCATGTTTGCCCTCCATGCAAACTATTGAAAAGCCCTAGATTTAACAAAACTATCATCAGTCAAAAATTTATGACTTGCCTGCTCTAACACAGGGTCCAACTCCCTACCACTATAATATACTACAATTAGATCTAAACTTGGGAGGAAAGGTTCTAGAGGGTTACCCTCATCTAATTCTACTTGAGTAATAAAAATACCTCCCTGTGATCCCATCTATTCGATCTGTTCACCAGTGAGATGTTCTTCTCCAATCCTCAGAGGGGACTGAGTGGGTGAATATTCCTCAACTTGAGGCCTTTCTTCTATTATTACCTTTTGCCTCTTAGGACTAGGCTCATCAGGTCTCTCCTCTTGGGCTATACTAGTGGATCCTTTTATTTGTTTGCCCTTATCTATAGGAACCCTTTTATTCTAAATTATAGCATACCCAGGCCTCTTTTGTACAATTATTTTACCAGCTCCCACATTTGGGGTGAAAGCCAATCTCCTTATGACCTCTCTGGCCTTATCAGGATAGGAATCAATAAAAAATTGTTTCTTTTCATTCATGACTTCCATTATTTCAAGGAAGGTATTCATGAGTTTACTTATTTTGTCAGCCTCTATAACAACATTATCTAAAGGATCATATTTATTATCAAAACAATGAATGAATTCTAAGACCTGGGAATAAACTCTCCACTTTTCCTTTTTAGTTTCCTACTCCTGCAATGAGAATTCATTCCTTATAATGTCCTCTAGATAATAAGAATTGTGCTTGACCAGTCCCAACTTGATTCTATGCCTCAACATTTGATTGAAAAATCCCTCAGAATCACAAAAATGGGGATGAGAGATAGCCATCATATACTGCTCAAAAATTTTATGCAAAAAGAGCCATCCCCCTTTTGTAATCACAAACTGAAGGGCCATTGTGCAGGTAGGGAAAATTAACCCTAATTGCCTTTTCAACAAAAAAATTTCTTCAACTCCCCCTAACTGCCACAAAACTTCAGCCACTCCTACCTTCAAAGGTACTTGGTAAGGCAAAACATGAGGACTCCCTTTAAAACCATATATTATGAAAATAGTAGAAACAAAGTAAGGGATGATATCTCCCCAATTATGTGAAATTTCAAGTCATGGGGGTTATCCATAGGCCTAATGAGACTCATTAGTGCTTTAGGGATTTTGAGATTGTCACTCAATACAAGGTACCTCAACTTAGAAGCAAAATATCTATCAAATCTGACAAAACTAGCATTACTTGCATCCCAAGTCATATTTGCACTCCACAACTAGATTGACAGTATTTCCCCATTCTCCTCTCTATTTAGTTCCATATCATTACCAAAATATGTCACTCCTTTGAACAAAAACATATGCATTAATAGAGAGTAGTGACCAAAATTTTTTTCCACCTTGCCCTTCACAATCCCAACTAAACCAATGTGAATTTATTTAGCCAAAAAGGAAGCAAAATAAAAAATAACATCTACACTGAAGGAAGCAATCCGAACCATCATGTACATGAAACCAATGGGCATAAGTTCTTGCTCATCTTCACCAAAAACTCGGTATAAGGTCTTGTATATCTCTACAGTCTGGGAAGTAAAAAGACTCTTCTTAAAAGGCTCTCTAGAGGCTGCAGTAATTACTGGTAAAGTTCCTATTGTACCAATATGTGCCCTTAGTGCACCTCCCTTGATCACATCCTTCTTTGCTTTATATTCATTATCTAATTCTAGCAGATTGATTTGCACATGGTAATCTAATAATGGTTCCAGGTGAAAAACTTCTCTAATTTCTTCAGGAGTAATGGAGACCAAAGGCACACCATCCTTTCTTCTTACAACCCTAATGGCTTGGTCATAATTCTTAGCAATGGCTTCAAGCAAATCATAATCCATGAAAACACTTGGGACTGCTAACTTTCCCAAATCAAAATTCTAGACATTAGCATGTGGGGCAAAAAACTTCCTTTTTGAAAACCACTTTTTAAACAGGATAAGACCAGTTTGAGTAGTTGTTGCATCCCTTACCCAATTCCCCTTGTCATATAGGCCATCCGCAATTTTAAGCCTAGGATTTAAGGAAATCAATTTTTTAACTTGTGCAAGCTCTACAGTAGACTCTGGGAGTAATTCTAATAAATCATCATGGACATTCCTATCCATATAGTTAATTTGCCCAAAAAATGGCTTCTTAGGAGGCATTTTGATAGTATTGAGAGAATTGGAATGCCACAGAGGTTATAGTATGAGTACTTACTTGACTTGTTGAACTTGTTCTTCTCTGAACCTCTATAATTGATCTTGAACAACTGAGGAATAGTTTTCATGTTCTTACCAAGCTTAACACGATGAAATCAATAGGCTCTTGTGCTAAAAAAATATGCAATCTTTGTTTGCGTGGGACTAGAATTAATGAAAATATCCTATATTATACTCTATTTTTTCCACACATGAAGCTTTCATTTATCATAAATGCGTAGGACAGAAAAATAGAGTGGTGTCGCATTTTCTTTTTTAAACTTGTGCCGTTGATCCATGAAAAATCCTATGACCGAGGAATGACAACTAGGCTGACTCAACTTTCTTCTTAACACATTGGTAGTCAAACCAATGAAATACCTCCATTTGTACCTTTCCTTCAAGGATGGCACTTCAAACTAGGCCCACGGATGACCACAGACACATGTCATCAACTCGCTAACTCATTATACATAACTCTCGAGCACCTTTCCACAGTGAGCTAGCGATAACCACTGATCTTACTTTAATTTTGTGGTAGATAATTGAAACAACCTTTAAGAACAAAATGGTGGGTCCCTTTCTCGTTAACTTGCTATACTTATTTATTGCACATCTCCTCATAGCAAGTTAATGAGCATTGTCGATCTAGATTTGATCTTGCGGTCAACAATTTACTGCAATAGTGCTGGGCCACCACTCACCAACTCGCTATACATAACTTCCAAGCACTTCTTCATAGTGAGCTAATGATGGCCTTTGATCTTGGCTTGATCTATTGATCAGAAATCTTTGTACTTTATACATGGGAAGTTGGTCCATGATACTACTGTTGCTGAGTTGGCTCAACACACTAGCACACACACACACACACACATATATATATATATAGATTTAAGTCTCTTGATGACATCACATGTCTTGGGCCTCACCATGTTTATGACTTTTAGGTGGGTAGCTATGTCACTATTGGCAAAAAACCCAACAATCTAGCTAGCGATATGGTGAGCTTCGACGAATCAAAGTTTTTCGGCTCAAAGATATTTCAATAGGATGCCACCATGTAATTTGATCTGCACAACTTAGCCTTATCACGCCACTCATTTGGGGCCCACCTTTGAGGATTTTTCAGTTACATTACCATTTTTCAAGCAATCGCTACATCGCTACTGACATAAAAACCACAAATCTAGCTAGTGATATGGCGAGTTTCAGTAAGCACTTTAAAAACAATGCCCAAAAAAAGAAACTACAAAAGATAATAACCTGCAGAGGGACAAAAGTGAAACATGCACCATATCTTCCTCGGGATCCTCAAAATTACTTCTAATCTCAGAAAGAAGTCGTCTTTGGAAAATTTGGGCATTTGCAATATCGCCACCGGCAAGTCACAAGTGTTTTCAGTTAGCGACTTGGCAAATTGTTGAATAAAATTAAACTCTAGTGACACCACACAAATATTTCCATGTGCCTTTCTTCTTGAAACTAACTGGTCTAGGACATAGTACATGGTCAATAGATCTTCTTGCCAACACATTTCGTGGCATCGGACTCCACTTTTTAGTATCACACATAATTCTTTGATGGTCGCTACCTCGCTATGCATAACATACGAGCATCTTGCCATAGCGAACATGTGACAACCATAGATTCAAATCAGATTAGACAGCAAGATTAAAACCCCTTTTTCAAAAGACTTAACAACAATGATCAAGTAGGCGGGAAAAGTATATTTGCTCCTTGTTGTTTGTTTTTATTTTTTTTTAAATTTTTGTGCCAGGAAAAACTTAAAAGGAAAAACCTAAGGCTTTTCATAGATTTTTCAAAGGTATTGAAATATAATATGCCAAAACCTAAAGCCCTATGACTAATCAGAAACTTCTCATCTGATTTTTTTTATGATCCTAAGAAAATTTGATTCGCAAAAAATTAGACCAACATATCTGATGTACTCTTTAAAAGATACTTTGTTCTCAATTGAGGGATCATTTTTGTACAATTTAATGTGAATAGCACACAAATTGTATTGCACATTTATCTGCTAGATGTTGGGTATGTTGATTTGACATAATAAACTAGTGGCTACTAGTTTTGACAGATTCAAACTTGTGAAAAAAATTCTAGAAAACATTTTTGCTATCCAACATAGTTAACCTGAGAAACCAGCAACTCCATGGATATATCCACACAACCTCTGTAAGTTTTTTATATGCATAGCTATGGGTATTTTGTTTAAATTTTCAAACTTAGTGCCATCGACTTAAGTAGTCCTTGATATGTTCTACCAATAAGTCAGTGAGTCACTACTGATATGTAAGACATGGAAACAAATAGATTCTTATTATGGGCTGGTGTATTTATTGCTTCTGGGCACTAACATACTGTAGATCTTTACTTTTGCATTAGAAACCTTGTGACTGTTAAGTAGTACAAACTTAATAATTTTACTACCTAGATCAGTGGGATGAAGAATACTTTCGAGCATAGATCTAGGTCATTTCTTGATTTCCAACTCTTCAACTATTTTTTGTCAAATTTTCACATAACTCTTGTATCACTTCTAGTCCTCCAGTAAAATTCCTATTTACTTTATGTTCTTGTTCTGTAACTTTTTAAGCTAAGCCAAAGCTTTTTGATGTCTGGGTTTCAGGCTTGCATGCTTATCTATTCAGTGAGATACATTATATGATCTTTTTCCTATTGACATGATGAATTTTGAAGAATGCACTAGTTTAGGTGTAGCCCTTTTTCATACTTCATTCCTGCATTTGTAGAAATGTTTCTTTCATACTGTTACTTGAATTTGTAATAGTAGCTTGGATAGTTATGGACATTTTAATCTGTAAAATATATAACCCCACTTGTGTCTACTCACCATGTCATCATTCTAGAAAGTTAATTTACAGCAAGGTAGTGCATTGTAACATTGCGAGGCCTTAGTTTTATTTGTTGTTTTAATATAGAATTGCAAATAGACAATAGCTTGGGAATAGTAAATAGTTTCTAGCTATTGCTTCCAAGTTCAATGACCCTTCTCATGTTTGTAGTTGTATCTAATTCCAAGCACTGCCCCATAAACAATTATGTAATTTCCACATTTGAGTGGTATCTGCCTTTTGCGATAAGATACTCATCCCCCAACATAATGGACACTTTATGGACGATTTCATTTGTTTTGAATTTCATTTTTTTCAATCTATTCTAGGAAACTTTCCCCAAAAATACAATCATTGCTTCTGTGGCTTGAAGAGAGAAATTTACCAACATTGTCAGTGGAAAGGTGGTATTCACTAGCCACCTCCAAGCATCCAAAAGCACCTTTGAATGTGGTATCCCTTTTGAGATCACAATTTCTTCCACACAAGATATCTACCACTCTATAGAGGATTACGAGCGATGTATTTTTGAGTTTGTATTTGACTTGTGTACTTGCCTATCTTCTCACCAATCCTTGGCACTGATTTTCCTTAGGTCCATAAAGGTCATTGCATGCATGCGATCCTTTGACTCGATGGCCACATTAGAAAGTTGGGTTGTATCCATGCTTCCCTCTTTTTTTACCATAATATTTTGAAACTTTAGAATGTTGCAAGTAGACTTGAGAGGATCTCCATCACTTTGTTAATTCTCTAGTAATACAATCTCCCCTAGGAAAACATTTGTCATGATAAGACAATGTCCTTCCAAATGCAATTTTACAATTGTGATTGACTTTGGTAACTAGACCCGAGCACAACCTTAGCTTTTGCTAGGTTATTGGCTCCAAGAATTGATTTTTGTGTATTCAAATATGATGTATCTTCTTTCGAGCTTGCTATTCCTCATTGAATACTAGAGATTGTCAAAATTAAATGTGTTTAAGCTAGATTTGAGATTGTGTTGGATAATCTTGCCATACATCTCAGATTTAATTTTTGTGTTTTTTTGAAAATTATTCAGGATTGGGCAATAAAAACCCAATAATCTAAAAGAATGCTATAGCAGCACATTACCAACCATCCAATATTATTATTAATTAAGTGTGAACTTAGTCCCATCACAAATAAAGATACTCATTGTATTCAAGTGATGTTTCCATCTCTACCGTCACCTATCATTATTTGCAGCAACTTACACATATTCATAAGGATCATATCACAAATCACACACATTGTGATTATAATGAGCACCTGTCTCATATACAAAAACTTACTCATACACATCATAGGTACACAAGTTAATTAGCTTTCCATACATCACATACATAGTAAGTAGCTCCAATATACATCACAAAGACTATAGTGACATGCTCACACATGAATCACAAGAAATCATATATATATATATATATATATATATATATATATATATATATATATATATATATATATATATATATATATATATATATATATATATATATATATATAATCTATAATCATTAGGTTCATGCAATAGTTAATGCTATCGGCATATCCATCATTTGAAACCTCTTTTATCACCATAGTAATTGACTGTGAGTTTCATTGAAAAATTGTTGTTATTTGTCATACGGATACCAAGTTTTTGGAGTTGGTGGGATTGTTTTAATCATGAATAGAAATTTTCGTGTGGGAAGAAAAGTGAAGAATGGAGTTCCTCTGAGAACTTTAGCAAGGTTGCATCAGTGGAAATAGGGATGCAATTTGGATGGGCTTACTCTCCTTACTGATGCCATATATGCAGGTTTTAGGTATTCCTCATACATGGGCTAGTTATATATGGCTATGTGGCCCTATTTCTAGCATGTTTGTGCAACCAATAGTTGGGTATTATAGTGATAGTTGTGAGTGCTCCCAGGGAAGAAGGAGGCCATTTATAGTTATGGGAGCATGCATTGTGGTAATGGCAGTTATGCTCATTGGATTTTTAGTAGATTTGGGATGTATGTTTGGTGATTCAATCTCATACAGGCCAAGAGCTATTACTATTTTTGTTTTGGGGTTTTGGCTCCTTGATCTTGCCAACAATATGCTTCAAGGGCCTTGCAGGGAAATCCTCGCAGATTTATCAGGTATGTCATGCTTATATTTTTTTGCTATTTGTTGCAATTCATATCTAGAAAGTTTATGTTTAAGATGATGGTTAAGGCCTTACAGCCTTTTTGAGCTACATTTCTTTTTCCCCTCTTTTTTTCAATGTCATCTTGTAGTATTGTTCAAGGTAACGGTCAACTTGCAGACATTTGTCCTATGTTGGCGTTAGCTCCAATCCCGCTTGAACATGACCATTTATAGAAAATTTCCAACAAAAAGTACCATGTATAAAATAAATCAAATGTTTAGAGAAAGAAACCTTTTTGATTAATACAAAACTTGGACATTTCCCACCTCTCGAGGTTTTCAATCTTCAATGCCCAATGTTCAAGACTTTTCCATGAAGGGTTGTCTCGGAAAACCTCCTTAGCTTAGCCATGCAAAAAATAGACCTTGAAGGAAGTATATGTTTATAGAATGTCTCTGTTAAGATCAGCCATTACAGGATGCTGAGGTGATTAATTTTTAATCTATGGAGACTAATGTTTAGATTCATGAAACTATTACTGTATTAATCCGCAATCAACTATATTTATTCCCTTTGGAAAAAGTTTTACCTATGGGATATTTTTTATTTACCATTTACAAAGGGATGTACCAATTGTTTTTGCTTTCAAAAATTTTGTCAAGCAAAATATTTTGTTACCATAACTCATCATAGGTCTTTGAAATTGTTTCCATACCACATTTAAAGAGGCTTTCGTTGAAGCCAATAATTTCCTATGGTTTATCATTAGATTTCATTAATGGTTATAGAGTTTTAAAATTTAGCTCTTGATGGTTGTAATTTGAATAATTATGCTCATCAAAGGCTATATCCCATTATCTTATGTCAAGCATTTCCTGTTAGGAGTGCATATTTCATCAAAGGCAGTGCTAGATAGGTTTGGATTTTTTATATTCTAGTGTGTACCCATTAAAGATTCCTCTCCTACAAATATCGTTTCTTTTCTCAATGGAGATACTTGCCAAAAAGAACATCCATACTTGGTTTATATTTCATTGACTATATCCCAGAAAGGTTTGATTTCTTCGCATTCCTTGGAGAGGGACATTGTCCATAGGGAATTTCACTCCAAGGAAAAAGTTGTTCATTTTCATGGGCTAAGTAGTGCAAATTTTGAGGGAAGAATTCTAAATCTCCCTATCATTCAAGGACTCAATATAGTGTTTCCATGAGCAAATTTTGCTCTTCACAAATAGCCACAAGAAATTAAAACTAGGCAACCATAAATGAACTCTAGATTGTATTCTCTTGCTAAATTAAGGACTTTAATTTGATGAATGAAATATTTTACTGAATTCTAGCGCCTCTTGAAGCTCCACCCATATGTATTTCTAAATGCTTTTCCTCTGGCAGGAAAAAAACCAGAGATGAACTATGAGTGCCAATGCCTTTTTCTCACTATTTATAGTAGTAGGGAATGTGTTAGGATTTGTGAGTGGTTCTTACAGTAAATGGTATAAAATTCTTTCGTTCACAAGAAATAAGGCCTGTGGTGTCAACTGTGCTAATCTAAAGTTTGCATTTTTTATAGCAATAATCCTCTTAGTGGCTGCTACCATTCTTAGTGTAACAGCCACCCTTGAAAAAAGATGCTTAAAGGCTCAAGCAAAAGCAAAAGCGAGGGCAAAGGCAGTGGGAGGTCAAATTCATAATCCAGTTGATGAAAATGATGAAGATGATGAGGAGTAGGAGGCTGATGAAGCAACCTAGGAGACATTCATATGGGAGCTATTTAGTGCTTTCAGAGATCTCCCTTCTCCAATGTTGTATTTACTTATTGTAACTAAACTAACATGGCTTGTATGGTTCCCCTTCTTACTCTTTGACACAGATTGGATGGGTCAAGAAGTTTATGAGGGAAACCTTGTTGGTTCTGAACCTCTTCCAATTTTATATGATGAAGGTGTCAGATTAGGATCATTTGGCCTAATGATAAATTCAATAATTCTAGGAGCAACTTCTTTGATGATAGAAACTATAGGACAAACCCTAAATTATTGTGGGTGATCACAAACTTCATTATGTGCCTTTTGCTTGCATGTACTGTTATCATCACCAAACTTGCTAAAAATCACAAATCTATACCTCCTCATAGTTCTGTTAAAATTGTAGCTTTGGTTGTTTTTGCAGCCCTTCACTACTACATTTAACATCATTTTTTGACCAAAAATTTTGACCATCAACTAAATAAATTTAGGGTGGTTGAAATGTAAAGGCAAAAATTTCATTTTTTTAACATATAAGACCCGTGTTGGTCAAAATTTTTACCAACACAGGGCTTATACATCCGCAAAGTTAAGAAAACATTTTCCCTTTTACATCTTTCACACCCAATTTCATTTGAGGTTTTTGGAGCATTTTCACATGGTTATCTCTGCATTTTTGCATGGTTTTCTCTAAGCCCAATTTCATTTCAGGTTTTCTCCACCCACTTGATTAATGATGCCTGCTAGCCCTGGGAATAATATAAAAGGGGGCCTTGCATTTGCATCAATATAGGGGGGCAAAATAGTAGTTTGAAACTCTCAATATTGTCTTTCTTTCATTCTTCCTACTGTGCTCGACTTCAAAAGCTCTTCCATTCACGACATCCAATCACACCTACATCTCCGGTGCTCAAGGAGAGGGATTTCTCTTTGAGCATATTTCCATAGGTACATTGTTGGAATATTCAAATATGGAAAGAGTACTTATGAGAGGGGGGGTGAATCATAAGTATCATACTTTAGCCAAAAAATTTTAACTGAAAATAAACTACATGCATGTAAATACACCAAATAAACATGTAACAAAACACATGCATCAATAACACTTAACACTGGAATTTGGTAACCCAGAAACCCTCCAGGAATAAGAAGGTAAAACTAGGGTGGGAATGATACCCACAAAAATTATTGCAGCAATATTGTTCAACCACTTCTGATGGTCTGCCCTATTAAAGGCCTGCCCTGTTAAAGGCTTTACACTGTGTCAATAGTGACCTAGTTAGAGGCTTTCAAACACTTAACATGAAGTGTTACCCTGTTAAAAGATTTTATCACCTAGTTAAAGGATTTATCAAAATAGCTGTTAAGCTAACCTATCACCATAGGATTTTCATTCTAATACAATTGCTAGAGAGTATTAGGTACAATAAACCTGACTGATTACAATCCTTGATTGCTAATTGCAGGCACTTGTTCTGCTTTCTCTGATCTAGATCCTTTTGTGATCTAATAATCCTCACTTCTAAAAATAGAATTCCTTGTGAACCCTTGTATATCTTCTCATACCTCTCATCTCTTACATTTTACAATGAAGTTTCATCTTTCTTATAAAGACATTTGAAGATTTAGGGTTAGGTATGGATCTATGATCCATATTCAATCTTCATTTTTCCCTCAATACTTATCTTTTGCTGATTGGTTGCTTGCCTTTAGCATTTTTCTTATTGGCTGCATGCAAATTTCATAGGAAAAATAAAAGATTCAATTCATCATTGAATCCTTCAAGATTTACCTTATGTCAGCTGTAAAAACTATTTGCATCATAGTTTGTGCAATTACAAACTCTTATGCCGATATACTGAGTTACTCAGCTCCTGAAGTATTACTGATACTCGACACATGCTATTTCTTGGATAGCTTGACACTTAAACAAAATTTTATTACTCGGCACCTTATATTACTCAGCACTTGTTAATGCTCTGCACCTGATCTTCACTTGGTATCTGATCTTCACTCGGTATCTGATCTTCACTCGGTATCTGATCTTTACTCGATATTTGATCTTCATTCAGTATCTGATCTTCACTCGGCATCTAAAAATTACTCGGCACATGAAGATCACTCGGCATGCATGATGTACTCGGCATCCAATATGGAATATGATTAAGTGTGTTGGCACTCAAGTGTCAAAAACATTATGATGTTAAAAATCTCCCCCTTTGACATGAGTGACAAAAATACTTAACTGACCTTATAAGTACATTTAATTAATCTGATTGGTATGTACATATTGAGAACTTTGATCAAAATTTGTGACTTACAATCTTACAATATATACCTCAAAAATTTTGTAACTCCCCCTGAGTTGATTGTGCCTTATCTGTATATCAATGCTCCTTTGTATCTGTTCTCCCCTATTAATTCATTTCATAATATCTATATGTTATATCTGTATCTCCCCTTATTAATCTATTTCTCCTCCTTTTTGACACTTATGTCAAAGAATGTTTTAAGGGTTAAGACCATATTTAGCCAAAAATGTCCTATTTACCTCCATAATCATTCTGAGAGCTGCATCCCAATTGTTTATATTTATCTCCCCCTTTTTGACACTTATGTCAAAGAATGTTTTAAGGGTTAAGACCATATTTAGCCAAAAATGTCCTATTTACCTCCATAATCATTCTGAGAGCTGCATCCCAATTGTTCAAAGTGATTTCTAGTGACTTATGCTAGATAGCAGTCTCGATAGCAAGTTGAATGAGTCCATCTAATGTAGAAAGATTTGGATCTTTCTTGAGTACATTTTCAGCATATACTTGCTCTTTATGGAGTATTTCTAAATGTGGGGTAATGGAAGACTGGAGCTGTATTACTTTGGGCTTAATATTAGCCTCATCTGCTATTAAGACATCTATTTCTTTGTGAGTGTAAAGCGATTGAGAAAAATGCTTCTCACTTTGAGCTGGATCACTTGGTAACTTCATGCTCGAAATGTTTAAATTTCTTTCCAAGCTCTGTATCTTTTGGCTTGTTTCTTGTGTGAAATATGAAAAATCACACAACTTTTTATATAGTGAGAATATATTCTCAAGTACCTTCTTTACCTTATCAATAAGCTTTTCCAATTCTACTTGTGATAGTGCAATTTGTCTTGATATTTTCTCATTTACTTTCCCTTGAAATTTTCTTTCTGACCATTCCATAAGTTTTGCATTAGTTTCTAGGTCTTCATTTGTCACCTGGTCAACAATATCTGTTAGTTGCTCTGTGATATGTTTTGACTCATCTAGTGATTGCAAACTGAAGGCATCCATAAAGATGTCCTTGATCTCATAAAGTGTTTGCTTATTTTTATACTCTTTCCTGAGTATTTCCCGTCTTTTCCTTCTATTCAGTGCATCCCGCACCTCATTGATTTGATCAATGGTTATTGATTTTGAGTCATAGCTAGGTATGACTATTTCTTCATCTAATTTAGGGTCTCCATAGTGAAGTTCCCTTGCAACTCTGGTAGTACTAGATGATGGTACTGAAATCTGCAATGGCTAGTGTGAAGGAGTTCCCAAGGTAGGCAAATTTATTAATGTTTGAATTGCCTCCTATTCTTTAGGGGTTTTTACTATTTCCTCCTCCTTCTATTTACCATGATCAATTATTGTTATCCATGGAAGTGCACCTTGTGTTTGTGCTTTAGGATCAGATGTAATAGTCTGTCCTGTTTGTTCTATACCTTTTCTACAACTGCACTTTGCTTTTGTCTTGTAGCATCAATTATACTAGTTGTTATTTCAAATTGACTACTAGTAGTTGTGATAGAAGGTGGTTCTTGTGTATTCACCTTATCTTTAACTGTACTTTCTACTAGTTTCTGTAACTCATCTATACTGACCAATACTGGATTTGCGCATAATATTGCTTGTTGTGTTGATTGGTCAAGAATTCTTTTTAGATCTTCTGCAGTTAATGGATTGATATTCTGACCAGAAGTATCAGGAACATCAATAATTGTTATAGTATCTGTAGGTGAGATGGATGCTTGTGGAGGGCTAGGGGGTGGCAATTGTGTGTCTTGCACACTTTGATCTGGTTGCTCTTCTAGCTCAGCTGTTGCCATTGTATCCTGTTTTGGTGCCTCTTCCTCCTCTTCATCTTTCTTTTCTTCATCTTTCTTCTCTTCTTCTCTTTTCTTTTCTTCTTCTTCTTTTCTTTTTCTCCTCTCTTCTATTGTTATAGCTACTTCTTCCTTGTATTCTTCCTCAAGAAAATCTTCAATCCTTTTGTACAAGTTCTTCCATGATTTCATTGTTCTTTGAACAATTTCTTCTATTCTATTTTGAAGTATAAAGAATGCCCTGTATTTGGGTGTAAACCTGTTATTATGCCTTTTGACTACTTTGCTAACTTTTTCTCTAGTCAAATCCGGCAATACACTGGCTAGGGTTGATTCCCTCATCTCCTTCTCCATTTTTAAGCAAAAATGCCATCTGTCTTCTATAATTTTTGACAGCTCCTTTGGCAATTGACCATCTAGTTCAAGTGGAGTGTACTTGAACTGTGCCATCATTCCATACACTATTTCTTCTATCTTATTTTGTTCTTCTTTTGTAAATTTACTAAAATAAACTTTATTTAAATTATTCAAGTCACCACTTGCAATTTTTACACATAGGGTATCAATTGATGAATTGCTTACCTCTTCTGTTTTCTCTTTGTCATCAGTCTTAGGTTGAGCCACATACTTTCTTCCTTTCCTCAGCTCTTCCTGAGATTCCTTGACTTGTTTCTTCTTGGAAACTTCCTCTTTAGCCTTTTGAGTAGAGGCTCTTGTTGATGCTCATGTTGTTGGCTTTTGAGGTGATGGAGTAGCAACTTTCTTTGATCTGGGCTTGGCTGAAGGCTGTTCTGTTGCCTTTCTCTTCTTTGGCTCGGCTTTAGTTGGTGCTTCCTTGGCTTCTTCTTCCTTTGCACCTTCCTCCTTGTCTTCTCCAAGACCTTGGGTTATTTCTATTGGCCCTTGTTCCTGCTCATCTTCATCCTCACTGTCATCTTCTTCTTCTTTTGCCTCAGCCTCAATTTCTTTGCCAAACTTCTTCTTGATCTTCTTGATTAATTTATCTTTCTTCTTCAATGTAGAAGTAGTTTTTAATTACATGTTTATTTTTGATCTAACCACATCATAAGTGCCAAAATGTGGTGCATTTTTATCTGCTTCCTCTGCCAATAATGCAGTTATTGCTGCTGATGCTTCATCAATATTGATTTCATATCCAAATGGCCTTAGCCATCTTACCCTTGGAATTATTGCTTGAATGTAAGTAAAATCTATGTCAACTAAGAAACATATGTCATTTGTATGATTTTCTACTAAGGAAGCTGGTATCCTTGATCTTTGCTTCATGGATTTCTTGAAATCCTCAAAATAGCTTGTCATCAAGGTATCAAAATTTTCTCCCATTTGCTCTATATATTCATTAATTTGTGCAATGATGGTTTTGTCCTTCCTCCATGCTACTTTACCAAAAGAAAGAAATTCATTTTGTACATAAAAGAATATGAAAACTAGAATTGCTCCAAATTTACATTGTGTGCCCTTTGTTCTTCTTATGGAAGCTAAGTTTTCATTGATCTATTGCAATTGCAGTTCTGCAAGATCATACGTATGATCCCTTTTCACCAATTTGTAACCTACACCTACTGCAATGCATGGTACACTATTGAGTCTATTGGATTGATAGAATTTGTGAGCAATGACTCTAACATCAAATTCTACTAGAGGCTCATGTATGGTATGAATTGTCATTCGTCTTTTGTTCCATTGTGCACCAGTATTCCTTTCAATGACCTCCTTCGATTCACTTCTTAGGGTTTTGTACCAATCTAGGGTTGGGTACCCTGTTACTCTATGTATAATTTCATTTGTCAATTTGATGGGCATATCTTCTAACCACAAGTTTCCACCATGGATTCTTCTCAGTACAAGTCTAATCCATTCAGTTTTGAATATGGTGGGAAAACTTAAAACTTGGGTCAAACCCTTCCTTTCAATGATTTTAAATTCTTCTTTCAGTACTCCATCTACACATAGTTTATCATAAGCTTGTCTAATTTCCATGTCTCCTAGAGCTCCTATTTTGTAATTGTAACATTTTCTCACATCTTGAACCATTACAACTTTTGGGGGAATGTGGGAGAGAGCTCCAACTGAGTCATTTTTGTAGGCAACTTCGGGAATAGGGTAGAAATCAGGTTGCTTCACTTCATTTGAAACTAATTGGACTTCAAATGACTCTTTTTCTTGGGTTTTCTTTGAACTTGATGCCATTTTTGCGAACTAGGGTTTATACAACAAATGGGTATAAAACTGCGTAGCTCGGCACAAACAAAAATACCTTAGATCGATGAAAAATGTGTTGAATGAGGTTGCAATCTTCTTGAAATACTGGATTCTTGCTATGAAGTCACTCAGTTCTCTTTCTTCTCCTTTGCTTCTTGATCGTGATGCGAAAAACTAATTAAAATCGTGATAATATACCCTAATTTTATCGCATTGAATGCTCAACTGCCAACTCGACTTCTAAAGAAATTTTGACCTAACTCGGCTTCCACTATATTTCACTTTTACTTGGCTTCTATTGGAGTTATCCAAGTCAGCATCAATTTTCAGCTCGGTCATTGTTGGAAGCTCGGCATCAAAATTTAGTTTTTGTCCTGACATCTTGTTTCATGTAGATTTATACTTTGCTTAGCTTTTTTTTCTTGGGATTGATGTATGATATAGCTTTGTATATCAGTCTTGTGTACTTCTTGTGCTTAGTTTGATGAAGTATGATCACTTGACCCATTGGGTGAAGTGATCCCTCCACTTGATGTGTTGCACTCTTCCTTCTTTTTCCAAGTCTTATTCATTTGCCCTTTTATCTTTTCAACATCAATCTTTTGTTTTCCTTTGTTATCTTCAGTCTTGGGTGCCTTTGATCTTGTAGGACAATTTTTACTGATATGACTAGTTTTCAAACAACTAAAACATGTAGTTTGATTCAACCATCTTTTGTAGTTTCCTTTGAAATGTGTTCTTATACAGTTCTGTGGTATATGTCCATACTCTTGACAATAGTGACAACTGTACCTAGTGTTGTAATCCCAATGATAATGACTTCCATTCCCTTCTATTTTTGCTGGTTGATTTGATGTCCACATAGGTTTTGATCTGCATTCAAATGCCCTATGTCCATACTTTTTGCAATTATAACAATGTCCATCAAATCTTTGAGTCCTTGTGACATTGGATCTGCAATTTTGTGTCATATGTCCTTGCATGTTGCACTTGTGATAGAAACTTTTGGGTATGTTTGATTGATTGAATCTTCTACTCCTACACACATTAGCTGTATGTCCCTTCTTATTACAGTAATGACTGTAATCACCTAAAAATGGTTATCTAGACTATTAGCCCCTTTTTCAACATTTTGGCTAAATTAATTTAATTATTTACCTAGACCAAATTTCTAATAATCAATTAATTTGATTATAACCTATAGTTTGACGATGCTATCCTAAGTTCATTATTTGATTAAAAGAACATGTCCCCTTTTAATTAAATAAAACACCCCATTCTTCTAACCCACTTAAAGTGCACACATAAAGTCCTTTTTCTATTTTACAATTAAAAAAAAAAAGCTTGTGAGACTTTTGTCTTATATGACAAGTCAACTTATATTCTATTGGTTGACTTGTGTGTGCACATGGATCACTCCTCTTTTCAAATTCCACCGTTGATCATCCACCATCTTCATCTTGATCTCTACCATCCATACATCTTTAAAAGGGAGAGAGCTTTCCCCCTCAATCCACCCTCATTTGAATATTGTTATGCTGTAGGTTTTCTAACAGGTTTCTTTGGAGCTGTGGAGAATTTCTATTTCTTGTCTACATTCTCTCATACCATAGCATTTTAGCTTAGATTCATGTTGCATGTTAGTTTAGCTTGTATTTTGCAATAATCTATCTCACATAGCTTAATATTTGGATTGTAACACTCTCATCCATGCTTAGGATAGCTGCATTTTTCATATTCATTCTATCTTAATCTTTATTTGCATTGCATCCTTGAGGAACTCCTTGGGACATTTGCATTCTTGCATCTTGTCTTTGGAACCTCCCATTGCATGGTTTACTAGTAAGAAGAGTATCTCTAAGGCTCATCTGAGAGCCTTCTTATTTTTGAAATATACTCTCTTGCAATCTGTGGATAGGGATCTCTAAGCTGACATTCGAACATTCCAAACTCATGGAATCGTTTGGATAGAAGGGTTTAGAGTGTGACACTTTTGAGTGTACATTTTTGGCACCCACCGTGGAGCTTGAATCAAATTTCTAGCTCCATTTGCTTTTATTTTTCATCTCTAGTTTTTTTACAGCAGCATATTGGATCTAATTAAGTGCTTTTGTAGGATTATCACTTTGATTTTAAGGCCAACCCATAAGTAGATTGGTTTGAAGGCCAAAAATGTAGTTGGTTTAAAGATTTGATCCTATCTTTTAAACCACTTGGATTTTGATTCTAAATTTTTTTCTATAGGTTGGGTATGTATCCAAAATGTTTTAGTTTGATTTTCAGAGCATTTTGACATGATTTGCGAAAGTTATGATATTTTATTTTTTTCATAAAAAGTCATTTCTGGTCGCACATTAGCAAATTTCTTGGAAAAACTTATATTTTCAAAAATATTTTTGAATTCTAAGAGGGGTACTTTCTTTGCGTTTTGACTTTTGAGGTCATATTAGGGATCAAAAACTCAATTTGATAAATTTGGCCTGTTTTGACAAAATCGATCTCTAGGGAGCAAATGAAGAGATTTTTTTGAATTTCTTACATTTTTGGAAAGCTATCCGACTTTTAATAGGGATCTCTTCTTTTCATTTCTATTTTTGAATCTTAAATCATAGCAAACAAGTCCAATCTTGTTGACTAGGTCAAAATCAAAGAGTAAAAATGAGAGCATTTGTGATTAACTTGCACTTTCTTTGCATGCACTTGGTTGAAAGATAAATTGGATTTTTGAGGCAACTAATCACTTTTTATTGCATATTTTTATGTTATTTCACACTAACTTTTGGTGCTAACAAGTTGTGATTACAGGTTTCCATCCTTATGAAAAAAATTGAAACATTGCATAAAAAGAATGCATGTCAAAGCTTCAAATGCACAAAGGCTACTAACGATTGTTTGCAGGGCTGCCCAACGCATAAAAAACCAATTTTGCTTGTTCTTTACTTTTACATGTGTGGCATATACTAGTTGTTTATTTTTAGGCACATTAAAACTTATAATTGGGATCTTTTGGTGATAGGAGAGTATGCTCTTCACCCTTGTGGTGAATCAGAAATCTTGACTTACCATTTGATTTCAAGAGTAAGAGGCAACTAAATCTTTTTGGTGTGTTTGGGAGAAAATTATTGGAATAGGAGAGTATGCTCTTCACCCTTGTGGTGAATTAGAAATCTTGACTTCCAAAAGTTGATCCACTCTTTGTGTAGTTTAGAATCCTTTAGAGGGCCTGCTCTCGAACAACCTGAGAGGAACAACCCAAGTGGGGACAAGCCGATTACCTGGCTCTTCCAACCCACTATAAACTCAAGGCTATCAAGGACACAAAACCTTGGTAGACATAGTGATTTTCTTCGCCTAGTGTGATCGCTTATGGGATTTTGACCATAGGGAGATCACTAGGCAAGAATTCTTAAGGTACTCTTGTGGTCACAAGATTGGTTACTCATCGCAAGGTGAGGTGTCCCATAATTGGGAGAAAGAGGAACACTCTAAATGGAAGCCCTATCTAAACACCCTAAGTTAGTAACTACCTTTTTTAGCCGCTCAACTTCTTGGTGCAAGGATCGATCCTAGTGGACTACCCGGATCACCCCAAGATTTTACATTCACCATATGTGTTCCCTTGGTTGTGCTTATGAAACTTCCATGAAAAATCCAATATCTCTTGCGGGAAACCACTTGGTGTGAGGAAAAGGAGCATCAAGTGTGGGCCAAGTTGTTGAGTAATGAACCATGACATTTAGGTAAATATTGCTTGATGTGTTCTTAAATGTGCTAGACCTGTGGAAATCTTTGGAACATACACATGATGATAGTTATATGGCTTTCTTTTAAGACCTCACATATGCTTATATCATGCAAAGTTTCTTTGTCCCTTGCTTGATTCTTTCAAGACTACTACATGTGTCACTATCTTGCTTGGAAAGAAATTGTTTTTGAACATCAAACTTGCTATGCTATCAACTATTGTCAAACTTTGTCAACCAAGTCAAAGCATCAAGTCTTAACATTTTTCTTGTGTTGCTTGCTAAGAGGAGTCTCATAATTTGACTTTTCTTTTATATGTCTCTAGTTCTTGAACATGCTTAAAATGGGTCTTTGGTCTTTTTTTCTTCATGGTCTATGTCCACTTGCTAGTTATACTTTTGTTGAAATGGTTGCCTTGATTTCTTGACTACACTCTTAGGTTGGAGAGTTGTTCACTTCTCACCTTGCTTGCTCTATCTATTTGGCTATTTGGGCATCTTGCCTAGCTATTGACTTGAGTCATTCATGTCGTAAGTTTCTTGGACATATTGTTTGACAAGTTGCTTTAATCTCTCTCTACTATCTTGGCAAGTGAACACTCTACCTCCTATAGTTTCGACATCAAGTTATCTTCTAGACTATTTTATGCTTGGCTTTGCATCTAAAACTATGGGATCTAAACCTTGTGCTACCAAACTTCAACCAAATCTAGATGATCATGATATCCTCCATGTCACTAAAGAGTTTCAAGATCTATATGCACAATACAAAGAACTAGAAGAGATAAATGATCTTTCTTACCTTCATCTCTCTAAGCGCATGACAGAAATGAAGTCTAAACTTGAGAAAAGGTTAGAGGAGAAGATTGCATCATTACATAAATCTTCCTTAAGGTCTTTACATGCATGTGAGTCACCTTCTTTGAGGTCATCCTCTTCTTCTAGGTCTACATGCTCTACTTCAAGACATCAAATGTCTTCATCTTCTAGATCTAAAGACCTTTGTAGAGAACAAGCACTTGAGCCTATGCCAAAATTTCATGATGGACCTATCTTTGACAAAGATAATGATGAAGACATGAACGCATGCTATTCACTTGAGAAACAAAAAGAAGATCTTAGACATATTTTTGAGAGGACTTTTACTCCCTTGGAACATTCTTATGATGACATTTTGCAAACACTTCTTGAAACTAAGCTCATCATGTTGCCTAAGTCTAGCTCATATGGAAACCCATTCTTGGATATCTATTGTGTTTATCATCAACATAATGAACATAGTACTTTAGATTACATTGAGCTAAAACATAAAGTCTAAGATCTTATTGATAATGGAATTATTGATACCTCTAATGATTCATGTGATGAGGATACTTTTTTTGAGAAAGATCATATTAATGAACCTATGTCTAGTGATGGTTTCCTTGATACCTCCACTTCTTCCAACACTCCTGCATCTCCCAATACTTCAAATATTTCCAACATGCCTCCATCAAATAAAGGACCTAATGATTTCCACATTGACTATGTGTATCGTCAAGGGCTATCTCTAAAAGAAACTCAAGCTAACCTTCACTTGGCTACAAACCTTTTCCATGCTACTAATCCTAAACATCCTCAACCTTCATGCAATACTATGCCTAATCCAAGCACTACTCCATTCACTCTTCATTCTCCCTTGTCCTTAGAAGTGGCTCCATGTCAAGAGGACTCTCAAAAAGAAAAAGCTATAAATGTCAAGAAAGATCAAAATCAAGAACCCTTTCATCTCTTTCAAGATTTTTCCCCTCGATATCATATATCTTGTCCACCTCCTAAGTATGATGAAGATACAACTTCTATTATCTCCCTTGAGCTTACTGAAAATTATGAGAAAAGTTCTCTTCATATGCTATCAAAAGCTACTTGTCAAGATCAAAGAATCCCCTCATGTTCTACTTCTCCACACCCACTTCAAAATTGTGCTCAAGCTTCAAGTGCTTCCATTAAAAATGTTCTTCCTATCAAAGGTACTCATGAGTCTATTGATGGCTTTGACCATTTTGCTCACTCTAAAGATATTGATATCCCTTCCCACTATCCGTTTGCATCTTCTAAATCTATCCTTGGTCCTTATCCATGTAAGCTAAAGCATTCAAACCTCCCATCGATATTGGTGCCTTATGTTCCTCCATCTCCTACATTCACTCCTAGCTCATTCCCTAGCTCTCCCATCATACCTCAAGATCAACAAAGACACTCATCCTTGATGACTTTTCACCCATCTATACATCTAAACCAGTCCTATCATTCTTATTCATCCACAAATCCCAAGTCCTTTGGAAGTGAGAATAAACCTAAGAATCCATTGAAAAGAAAGATCACTGTGTCCCATCTAATCGACATGTGAATGCTAAGAAGGAGAATGCACAAAAGAGACCACAAAGGTCCACTATTAAGAGAGCTAAATCAAAGCAAATGTGGGTTCCTAAATCCATCATTGAAGAAATGAAATCTCAAGCACCCAAAGAACAAGGAAAATCTAAAGCTATATGGATTTCCAAGTCTCTTTTGAAAGACTTGAATATTGAAAATACTTCAAAGTTGACATTCAAGCTTCCAAAGGCTTCCATTCCATCTTCTTCCAAAAATCTTCCTAAAATTATTCCAAAGCCTTCCACTCCATTTTTTTCCAAATCTCTTCTACCACCTCATACACCTAAATCTCAAGCTATTTCATCCATGATTCCTCCATCATTACAATAACCTTCAAGGTGTGTGTCAATGTTGATCTTGTACAATATTTCAACTACCCTCATGAAATCCTCTAAAGCTTACACTAACTTTCTATACATGAACTATTATCCTTCATATACTCTTCCTACTACCATTTCTCTTTCATCACCTTATTAACATCTTTGAGCATACCTTTCTATGGTCTTCGCTTATCATGACTTATCTTTTCTATAGGAGCATTATCTACATTCAAACAGCTTTAGCTCTTTCTAAAAATTCAAAAAAAAAGAAGAAAAAATAGAAAAAATGAAAAAAATAAAAATGTGCCTTAGTGAAAACCACATCTTGTGGCACCTTGTTAGCAAAAGTAAAGAGAAATAAATTTATCCTATGGTGAAAACTACTTCTTGTGGCACCTTGGATAAGTACCATGATGAAAACCTGGCAAACAGGCATCATGCATAATTTTTCCATCATCCATCTATCCCCTCTTTTCTCTTTGATCTTGAAAATGTTGAGCTATCTTTGCATATTGGATATCTTATCCACCAAATTTTCTATTGTGCTCTCCCATTCACTCATAGCATCTATCTTGAGCTTTATTCTTATTGCTCTATCCCATTGCTATACTATCTAGTTGACCCCTTGGTCTTGATCATAATAAATGAAACATGGTTCTCATAGGTCTCTTGACATGGCTACTCTTTTGGACTACACACTTCATGCTATCTCACTTGTTGGCTTCATTGCTTATCCTACATGCTATCTTTCTCATTACTTCCATTTTTTATTCAAAATATGCTTCATATGACTATTTCACCTCTTTCCCTAGCTTGGGTACTCTTGAGGAGTCAATCCTTGAGGATTACTTTCACTTGCTTCATACTCCTTTTTCATCCATCTTTGCTTATCCACTGGCTCATTGCTCCATCATATCCTATACCTTGCTAGACATTGGGAGAAAATGATGTGCTCTTACTTGAGAACTAGTAATCTCTAAAAACCTTCTAAAAAATTCTAAAAATCAGAAAATGTCCTAAAAAAATGATCATCTTAGTGAAAACCTAGCAATAGGCACTTTGATGTATCACCAAAAAAATTGAAAAATTCAAAAAATTGAAAAAAAGTCTTGAAAAAATCTATCAAGTGGTGAAAACTTGGAAACAGGTGCTACTTGAAATCCTTGCACCTATGTCTATCAGTCTCAATCATCCACTTCGCTACACATTTTCTAGCTTGGAATTGTTTATTGTCCTTGTTTTGGGGGCACAACTACATAACCTATTGAGGTATTCTTGTGCATTAGGGTTTCTTGGAAAAATCACAAAATAGTGTTTCTCAACACTTCCCCCACCTTGACATCAAGTGTTTTTCAACACTTTTCATATAGTTTACCTATGGTCTCCGATGTCGCAATATTTCTCACTATCAGAATCAAGTCTTGAAGAAATGGCCAAGTGACTTGCACACACGCACTTTAACACTTAAACGACTGAGCTATGCTGATCTTTATCTACTTTGTGTGCTATCTATGATGATTTCTTTGCCATGTGTTCCCTCCCTAATAGTCTTTCAAGGATGTCATTGACTAGAAGACTGGGGGCATGGGACATATTTTCTTGATTTCTGCTTGTGGGTATACTTTTGTTTTTCTATAGTGTTGTAAGCATTTATGCTGGTCCTATTCAACACGTTGACTTACAAATGTATCATCCTTGACTATTTTGCAAGACCACACTTAGGGTTTATCCTGTGCTTATGCCTTGATACAGGTGTAATCTTGCTAAATTAAACTTAGGGAATCTAATCGTGTAGTTATCTTGACTTACATGTCTCTGATGCTTAGATTGGATTTCCACATACCTATCTGATATCAATCATATTCATATCCTCATAGTTATACTAGTGATGGTTGTATGATCTCATGATGTCCCTAATAAATGTTCAATGATGAAATTAAGAGTCTAAATGTTATGCACTTCTTGCTGGTAAACCACTTTGCATTTTAGCTTGCATTTTAGGTTCATTTTCTAGCTTAGTCTTGCATTCTTGCATATGGGGAAAGCTCTCTCTTCATCTTTTCATAGACGTATTGGCTAACTCCTTACATATATTTCTTTACTTTCTTCTTGTTCATGTCCTTTACCTTCTTAATCTTTCACTTCATCTCTTTTCTATATTATCATCACATTATATAAAGTTTTGACCTCTTAAATAATTTCAACGTCCTAGATTCATTTTTGAGATTGAAATCCAAATTCGAGTTCATCTTGATGGTCGAAATTGTCTTTTAAAATTCTACTTTCTTCTGAGTAGTTAGCTGACCTTTTGAGATCTAATCTCTGAATCATCACTGGGGCATCTTCATTTCTTCATGTCTTCATCATTTCCATACTTCATATCTACTTCAATTCATTGTTTCATGTCTAAAATCACCTTTCTACTTGTTTCGACCTAATTTTTATGATATATCCTTCAAGGTCAACTCTAGTCAAACTGGGGCATTTTATTAGTTTTTTTATAGTCATTCTTGGGTTCTAATCATCTATTTTTCATCTTGGACATTGCTATATTCTAATTTTCTCATGTCTAGCCAGTTTTTGCATCCCCTTACCTCATTTCAATCTTGATCCCGAGGGGGCAGAAATACTCTATCACTGATTGCTACAACTATCTATTTCTTAGGAACATTTGTTTGATCTTCTCACTTGTTCTTGATCTATCTACTTTTCTAAGTGTTAGAATTCTTCTTGAATTCTGACATCATCTTTTCCTAGTGTTCAGTACTACCACTATCAGGCTGTACATTTAGGACTTGCTATCTTTTTCTACATTTCGTTCTTCAAAATTAGATATCTATATCTATCACTGCCTACTTGGCTTTCTATTTTCTTTGAGATAATGTGTTCTCAGATTGATCATGCATTAGTCAAAGAGGGGCAAATGTAATCACCTAAAAATAGTCATCTAGACTATTAGCCCCTTTTTCAACATTTTGGCTAAATTAATTTAATCATTTACCTAGACCAAATTGCTAATAATCAATTAATTTGATTATAACCTATAGTTTGACGATGCTATCCTAAGTTCATTATTTGATTAAAAGAACATGTCCCCTTTTAATTAAATAAAACACCCCATTCTTCTAACCGACTTAAAGTGCACACATAAAGTCTTTTTTCTATTTTACAATTAAAAGAAAAGGCTTGTGAGACTTTTGTCTTATATGACAAGTCAACTTATATTCTATTGGTTGACTTGTGTGTGCACATGAATCACTCCTCTTTTCAAATTTCACCATTGATCATCCACCATCTTCATCTTGATCTCTACTGTCCATACATCTTTAAAAAGGAGAGAGCTTTTCCCCTCAAAACACCCTCATTTGAATATTGTTATGCTGCAGGTTTTGTAATAGGTTTCTTTGGAGCTTTGTGGAGAACTTCTATTTCTTGTCTACATTCTCTCATACCATAGCATTTTAGCTTAGATTCATGTTGCATGTTAGTTTAGCTTGTATTTTGCAATAATCTATCTCACATAGCTTAATATTTGGATTGTAACACTCTCATCCATGCTTAGGATAGCTGTATTTTTCATATTCATTCTATCTTAATCTTTATTTGCATTGCATCCTTGAGGAACTCCTTGGGACATTTGCATTCTTGCATCTTGTCTTTGGAACCTCCCATTGCATGGTTTACTAGCAAGAAGAGTATCTCTAAGGCTCATCTGAGAGCCTTCTTATTTTTGAAATATACTCTCTTGCACTCTATGGATAGGGATATCTAAGCCGACATTCAAACATTCCAAACTCATGGAATCGTTTGGATAGAAGGGTTTAGAGTGTGACACTTTCAAGTGTACAATGACGAGTGGATTTTGAATACTTACCTTTGTCACTTCTTTGCTCAGCACCTTTTGATGATTCTCTGACTCCAATGCTATTGTATCCTAGTCTTGATGTATCATGGGCAGATTTTGGTGATTTCAGCAACTATTCAAAATACTTGATTGCTTCACTTGATTTGTTGAGATTCTCTGCTACCTCTTTTTCTCTGTTCAATTCATTCTGCATTTTTTCATTCTGCATTTTCAAGGTAGAGATCTCAATATCATTTACATTGAGTTCATGATGAAGGTTCATCATTTGGGCAAGTGTATCCATCTGCATGTTTGAGATCCTTGTCAGTTCAGTACATTTTTTTTCAAGTCTGTTTGCAAGATTTCTTTTATCATTTTCCAACATCACTTTGTCTTCAATTGCTCTTTTCTTGTGTTTAGTAATTTCACATATCATTATGGCCTATGATTCATGTTCCATCTTGAGAGATCTTATCTCCTCTGCTTGAATTTTGTTTTTCTCCATTAGTTCTGCTACTACTGCATCAAACTCTTTAGTGTCTCAACTGAAAAATATGTTGGTGGTATCAATCTCCTTGTAGTGTATATCATTTTCAGCTATGGCTAGATCCTTCCTCTTTTTTAATGAGTTTCTCAACTTGTTTCTGAATTCCTCCAAGCTATACAAAGCAAGTTGCACATCTGTCACCTGATTTTCAATGATCTTTCCAAGTTTGAAAGCTTCCATTTTTAGATCTTTTCCTCCAAGCTGTTAGGCTTTTCCTTAAGAGAACTTGGATTAAGCTCTGATACCAATTGTTGGAATATTCAAATATGGAAAAAGTACTTATGAGAGGGGGGGTGAATCATAAGTATCATACTTTAACCGAAAAAATTTAACTGAAAATAAACTACATGCATGTAAATACACCAAATAAACATGTAACAAAACATATGCATCAATGACACGTAACACTGGAATTTGGTAACCCAAAAACCCTCTAGGAATAAGAAGGTAAAACTAGGGTGGGGATGATACCCACAAAAATTACATCAGCAATATTGTTCAACCACTTCTGATGGTCTGCCCTATTAAAGGCCTGCCCTGTTAAAGGCTTTACACTGTGTCAATAGTGACCTAGTTAGAGGCTTTCAAACACTTAACATGAAGTGTTACCTTATTAAAGGATTTTATCACCTAGTTAAAGGATTTATCAAAATAGCTGTTAAGCTAACCTATCACCATAAGATTTTCATTCTAATACAATTGCTAGAGAGTATTAGGTACAATAAACCTGACTGATTGCAATCCTTGATTGCTAATTGCAGGAACTTGTTCTGCTTTCTCTGATCTGGATCCTTTTGTGATTTGATAATCCTCACTTCTAAAAATAGAATTCCTTGCGAACCCTTGTATATCTTCTCATACCTCTCATCTCTTACATTTTACAATGAAGTTTCATCTTCCTTATAAAGACATTTGAAGATTTAGGGTTAGGTATGGATGTACGATCCATATTCAATCTTCATTTTCCGCTCAATACTTATCTTTTGCTAATTGGTTGCATGCCTTTAGCATTTTTCTTATTGGCTACATGCAAATTTCATAGGAAAAATAAAAGATTCAATCTCATCATTGAATCCTTCGAGATTTACCTTATGTCGGCTGTAAAAACTATTTGCATCATAGTTTGTGCAATTACAAACTCTTATGCTGATATACTGAGTTACTCAGCTCCTGAAGTATTGCTGATGCTCGACACATGCTATTTCCTGGATAGCTCGGCACTTAAACAAAATTGTATTACTTGGCACCTTATGTTACTCGGCACTTGTTAACACTCGGCACTTGATCTTCACTCGGTATCAGATCTTCACTCGGTATCTGATCTTCACTCAGTATCTAATCTTTACTCGGTATCTAATCTTCACTCAGTATCTGATCTTCACTCAACATCTAAAAATTAATCGACACATGAAGATCATTCGGCATGCATGATGTACTCAACATCCAATATGGAATATGATTAAGTGTGTTGGCACTCAAGTGTCAAAAACATTATGATGTTAACATACATGTGTATTTTTTTTGTAGGTTTTTATGATAATATTGAAGATGGAAGTGAATACTATTACTATCATTATTATTTTTTATGCCAAATTTTAGCCATTGTTGTATAATATAAATGGGAGAGTCTCTGCTCAAGTGTTTTTTCTCAGTGATGTTTTGATGATAAGTGTTACAAAGAGTCTAGTTCCAAAAAGAATGTAATGTACTTGTTGTTTCATTTTATTGAAAGTGTGTAGATGTAGATTTATCATTTGGAATGTTGGTCTATTGTAACAACTGTTATACTTTTTGTTATAGTAATGAAAGAAAAGAAAGGAAATGTATATGCAGAAGCTGTAGTTGTAAAAGCTTAGAAGAAATAATAATGACAATTTTTTTGTTTTATAAATATAGTTGTGTTGGTATCATATTTTTCTTTTATTTTTCTTTTAATAATACATAATTATATTGTATCATTTAGACAACAATTTCATATTCAAAAAAAGAACAAAAAGAAAAAAAAATTGAGCGTGTTTCTCTCTTCAACTCTATAACATTCAACTTAAACATCAACACATAAAGATAATAATTTGAAATCTAGTGTGCTTAGTGCTTGGAGTTGTACCCTCAATACCTAGGCCATGTGGGCTATAAAATATGATATTCATGTGATTCTATGTTAGATGATGATGATGATAATGAATAATCACCATCTACTACTAGCTCATGTACTGATAAAAGGTCTTCAATGCACCTCTAACTACAAGTATGCCATGGAAAACTTGTGATGGAGATGACTCCTTGAACTAATAGACTATCTTGGAAATTTTTTGATGAAGATGACACCTAAAAATACTAGACTATCTTCAAAAACTTATGATGAAGATGACACCTAAATTTACTAGACTATAATTGAATTGATGTACTTTGGATCCTTCACCGAAAGTCTATGTCATTTTGTTAGAAGATGATTTATCTTCTAGTTCAACCAAAAGAATCTCTCTCCTATATTTCAACATTACATTTAATTGTTGCATTGCAATTAAGTCTTCCCTACAAGGGTTTCCATTTGGATGAATAACAAACTATCATGGAAAAATTGTGACAAAGATGCCACTTGCAACTATTAGACTATCATAGAAAAATTGTGATGAAGATGACATTAAAAACTATTGGACTATCATGTGTACAAGTCACAAAATGATTCCAACATATGAAATTAAGTGTACTACATAGGATAGTGATGACTAAATTTTCATGCCCTCCAAATTTGGTGGTTGTAACATTTATAGCAATTTCATTTGTGGGATACACACTCTTGATAAGTTAGTTAGCCTTGTGACTAAGGTCGATGGGGAATGTTGACACATGCAACCTGAGCATGAGTTTGAATTTGGTATTTCCTTGGGGATATTTACTTATTTGCCAAATAGAAGGTATCATCTCCATTTTGTCTATCATGATAAGTTGTCATAGGTTTTTTGAATGAATTTATTTTCTTATGTGTATTTCTTCTCATAGAATGAACTTAGCCGAATGAAGCTGAACATGTGAATGTTTGATGACCTGGTTCAAGAATATTGTGTATATAGAGGCCTTGTACATTCTAGTATAATTTCTCCCTCATATAAGGTCACTTATGGATTCAGGAAAATGCAAGATGCATTTTTAAAGGTGTCTTTTGTTAGTTTTGAGACACCAATAATTATTGAAATAAATAATTTATCCTCAGCAAGATATTACTTCAAATTGTCATAATCTATGACTTTTGTTGACAAGTTTAGACATCTCTCTCACAAGTAGATCATTGAAGTTAATTACAGATGATACCAATCCAGATAATACATGCTCAAAGGAATTTTCTACTATTAACATTAGGAGTGGATAAGAGTAGGTATTTATTAAAACCATTTCAAATGACGTGGTGATGTATGAACTCCCATTAAATTTCTCACATAAGCATGATTAAGATGTTGAATTGAGATCTCCAATCGAACATGTTCATGGTAGTGAAGGTTGCAGCTCCAACAAGACTTGTCATACTGATAAATTAGGATTACATCTAGAAAATCATCCTAGGTGGAAAGGGAGACATAATGAGAGTGAATAACAAGGGAATTTAATGGTGGATTCTACCAAACAAAGAGATCATGCTTATCATTTCCTCTAGCAATTCTTACGTAAAACATCATTAAAATAACTATTCCCTTTGACAGTGTCAAAGAGTGTATATATACAATATTTTTGAAGTTGTTTTGTGCTAAATGAACCTTTTGTGATCAAGTCTTGTAAATATCTTGGTTGGTACAACTGCAAATTTCTTACTAGCTTTGTACTAGTACCCAAGATTAACATTGGTGACATTAGTAGAATTCCAAGTTTTGCTCTTGTATTCCTATTAATTGTACTTGATTGTTGAATATGTTAAAGAAGAAACAAATGCCAGTTAATTTATAGACTGGAACTGACCTGAATTTCTTGATGTATTTTTTAAATGTTGAGATGCATATACTAAGAATTTTTTGTTGCTGCAGGCCAAGCCACAGATGACAGACAGGTCAAAGCTTCCAACTATTGTGGATCCTATGATTAAAGAGTTGCTGAACTTGAAATATCTTCAGCAAGTAAGTTGCATGCAAAATATTTCTTTTGAAGGGAACTGACATTATTTTTAAAAATACATTCAGTTTATACAATTTTAGTCATGTTTTGGTGGATAAAAACTTAACGTTCTTCCACATTTCTTGCCCATTTTATTTCATATCTAAAATAAGACATAATCTTTCCATTTTCCAATAGCTAAATGTCTTTAACTATGATTGGAATTTGGCATAAAATGTATTTTAAAGGTTAGATTGTCAGGTAGTTCTGGTTGATCGCCATTTGAAAATTAGAGGTGCTAATCCTTTCATTGAAGAGAAAATTTATAGTGCACTACATATCATCACACTTACCCAAAAAAGTTGAGCCAAACATTTGATTATCTAGATTGAAAGTCATTGTCCACTTCATAATCTTAGCAAGAAGAACACCATAAGCGCTTGTGAACCAAGTATTTATGATGAAGCAAGAAGGAAAGAAAAATGGAAAAATGTGTTGAGTCAAGAGATAGACATTGGAAAGAAAGCCATTGATTAGTAGCTAAAGAGAAACAAATTTTCCTTGTACATTTGTGCACTATCTCCATGATTCCATGTTTGGTCCTTAGCCTCTTTGCAATAACCACGTGATTAGTGATTGCCAAATAGTGCCAACATACTATGTGGAAAGGCCCTTTCTAGATCATATTTCAATGCAACAATTTATCAAATGATGGCACTTTGAGGGGACAATGATCATCTTCAACCGTGTGACTTTGGCTCATTGCTTCAAATTTCTTAGAGGATATAGAAACTTACTAATTGTAAACAACAGGTATGTTCTTAGAAAAAAAAACCCATACTCTTTGTAAACAATAGGTATGGACTTAATGCATGTTTCATGAGTTGTGGTTCATAAAAAACCATACTCATCAGCTTGAATTCATTTTTTAATACCCAATGCATTGAGGTGATGCTTACAATTTGAATTCATAACAACTATTTCTCATCAACTTAAATTGTTTGTTTAGTACCCATTGCATTGATGCAACACTTACAAGGTTGAAGTATTGCAACTTCCTAGAAGGTCTGCCTACTCAATTCCATGATGATCCAACTTTCCTTGATCCTTGGGAGAATGATGTAGGAGCATCAAGGTCAAGGTTGAAGGTATGAGAAGACATTAAGGTCTCAAGATAACCAACATGACCATGTTAGAACAGTTGATGTACTAAGACCCTATGAAAGTCCTTTTTGATATGTTTGTAATCATTTTAGTTACATTTGAAAACATTAATTAACAAAAACCATATGTGCAGATATAAACATTAATCACAGCATGTCCAATTTATTTGTAGGTATATTTTCTTGTGAAGAAAGACCATGCTTGACAATATGAACCTAGAACAAAATAATAAGACAATGGTTGCATTGTGGGCTCAGTTCCGAAGAAAACTTGATAAATGTTATTGTCCTTGCAAAAAGTGTAAGGGCTCAAAGAATCAAAGAATTCTAATCGCAATAGCTTAGAGTCATTATAGGCAATATGGTCATGTTGAAGGGGGCCACGATTTTTGTCCATTGTTGAATGTGGATTTCTTACTAGAGGAACATGGAGGTGTGAATATCCAAGCTAAGGATAACACTCCCATGGAAAAATATGACAATGTGCCAGAGGACATGATTGAAGAAGATGGTATTGAGGCAAGTGATGAAGAGGCTCACAATGATGGTACTAACAAATTTGATAATAATGATGAAGATGTTCTTGATATACCTTTACTTGAGAAGGGACACGAGCCCTTATACAAAGGCTCCCAAACAACTCTACTATCGGCTATAGTGTTGTTGGTGAACTTAAAGATTATGAATAGTCTATCCAATGTAGAGATGTCATCGCGTATACTAAGGTATGTCATTTTTGTCATCTTCAATGTTAGCATACAATTACTATTCAATATATTAACAATGCATATTTTTGTTGTAAGTTGATTAGTGAGTTTTTGTTACCACCATCAAACATTTTGCCTCATTTGTATCAAGAATTATCTAACATTATGGATTAGATTGGAATGAAGTATCAGACAATACATGCATGTCCCAACGATCACATTCTATATCATAAACAACATGAATTTGCAACAGAATGCCCTGATTGTCATGTTAGTAGATATCAGCTAGATCAAATAACAAAAAAGTGCCTCACAAGGTTCTTTGATACATTCCCATTATTCCACGTCTTGAACGGTTATTCAAGTGCACTAGCTTGGCACAATTTATGGATTACCATGCATGCAATAGAATTTAGGATGACATTATGCAAATGTTTGCTGATGGTTCTGCATTTAAAGAGATAGAAGAAACATGGTCACACTTTAAATAAGAACCTCGTAATTTGAAACTTTCATTGGCGACGGATAGTGTCAATCCATATGGAGATATGAGATCTGTTTACTCAGTATGGCCTATTTTTGTTATTAACAATAACATTCCTCCTTGGATGTCTATAAAGAGGGAGCACATAATGTTGTCAATGATTGTGCTAGGTATTTTTTAATTTTATAGCTATCTAAATTAATTTATAAATAGTGCATGAAAATGGTTATAATAATTACGTAATGTTTATGTTCATTCAATTGCTAGGTAAATACCAAGTTAAAGATATGAATGTATATATTGAGCCCCTAATTGACGAGTTGTTGAAGTTATGGAATGGTATCACTATGTATGACATCTCTAGACTGATAGGACATTGACAATTTCAATTCCATGCAATGCTTGTATGGACAATACATGATGCCCCTGGGCTAACTCATTTTTGCGGTATGTTATATTGTTAAAATTACATATTTTTGGTATGTTATAGTGCTTAAACTGTTGGCATAAAGTTATTTTCCATTAGTGACAATACTCACAGTTCAAACTAAGTAATACAGTGTAGACCGAATGATGGCAACACAGTTCAAACCAAGCATTGAAGACATAGTTCAAACCGAGCATCGAAGACACAGTTTTAACCGAGTGATGTTGCACTTAGTGTCAACCGAGTAAAGATGCACTCAATATTAACCGAGTGAAGTTGCACTTAGTGTCAACCGAGTAAAGATGCACTCAGTATTAACCGAGTGAGGAAGCACTTAGTGATAACTGAGCTCAGGAGGTTAACGAAGAAGTTAGTTTCTATCGAGTGACACTATATCTACCAAGTCACCAATGGTTACCGAGTTCCAGGAAACGTTGTATGACTAGTATGAATTGAGCCCCTACCTCTATCGAGTGCATGATGATGCTAAGTAACATAGTGGATGCCGCGTATCAGAAGATCATCAAGTCTGTCTAAAGAACCTGAGTTTATTTTACTATTTGGCTGACCCAGTTATATTTTGTTTACTTGTGTTTGGCCGACCTTGCATGAATAATTATTGGAATGGTATATATATGTAATGTATTATATCATTCAAGATAGATATACAAGAGATAGATAGATACAAGAAAGACATACAAGATATAGAATATTGCAAAAAGGAGGAACATAAGATATGATATGCGAATTCATCAGCAGAAAAGAATACTCAGCAAGGTCTACCAGGAGCAGAAATGATTTCATCAATCACAGAAGGTGATCTACAATAAAGAACTCATTCAAGTTGTAAGTTGATCTGTTGGTTCATCCTAACAGGTGAATCGTTTTTGTAAATCCTTTAACAGGGTAGACTTAATCGTCTTTATTCAAATCTCCTAACAGAGTGCATACTTGTAAAGTATGTTTGTAAATCCTCTAACAAGGTGGATCTAGCAATCCTCTGTGCTCCTAATAAGGCAGATCACCAAAAGTGATCATTGTAAGCCTTAACTGGCCAACTTCATACTGCAGTAATGAAGCTTTGTGGGTATCATCCCCACGCCAGTTTTACTTTCTATTTTGAAAGGTTTCTGGGTCACCAAATCTCTGTGCATATATGGTTTAAATGTTTAATAGTTTTTTATGCAATAGGATAGATGAGTGAATGTTGTGTATGGTTATTCTAAATTGACTTAAAAAGTTTTATTGTTACTAATTCACCCCTCCCCTCTCAGTAACCTATTATATCTTGAATATTTCCAACATAAACGTTACTATCGAATGCTTAAGTTTTGCGTGATCATTGTAGATGATCCAATTATACATGATCTTTTAGGTCTTCAGACAAAAGGAAAATTTGCATGTCCAGTTTGTGGTCCGAAGATGAAATGTCATCATTCGAGAAGTTTAGGAAAGTAGGTGTTTGATGAGTTTAGAAACTTTCTCCACCATAATCATAAGTATCGAATTTCCAAAAAACATCTTTTCAATGGGAAAGAAGAGACATCATCAAGGCCACAAAGAATGACACCTCATTTATGGAAGTTGGAATACGATCGACTAAATTGTCGAGGTAATGTCCAATTGGTCATCCAAAGTTTACAATTTGTATTTTGATATTGTCTTATATTTACTAATGCTGTAACTGATGCTCATGAAGGTCGTCAAGGCATCAATGACCAACTTCCTAGAGGAATGAAAAGTTATCCTACTAAATTTAGTAGGTTACCATACTACAAGGATCTCCCAATTGTGCATTTGTTTGATGCTATGCATATTGGAAAGAATGTAACAGAGACACTATGAAAAATGTTGGATGGAAGGTGTGATAGAGAACAAATTGCTAAAATTTGTACTGACATTCATGAATCTAATCATGCGCTAAAAGTTTTCATTGAATCAAATAGGAATGGAGACCGCATAAATACAAGTAATCTTCCTTGGTTATTAACGGAGCAACAAAGTGATGCATTAAAAGAAGTCATAAAAAAAACAAAATTTTCAATAGGATTTGCTGCAAATATAAGCACTCTTCTATCAAAGAAAAGTGATTTTGGGCCAAGGTTGAAGACACATGATTGGCATACCTTCCTCAAGGTAAGTCATGTATTCTATTTATAGTATATTTGTAAGATTGAATGTAGTGCCTGTTGCATTATTTAATAATATATTGAAATGATCATTTTTTAATGATTGCAGTTTTTCCTACCTCTATCCCTTCCACAACAGTTTGACAATAGTATTAAACAAGTTATATATGATCTTGGAAAATACATGAGGTTAGAAGAGTGTTTTTTCCTAGATTTGTAGCTTTTTATTTGAAATCTATTGTATAATTTTATTTAAAATCTCCTCTATGTGTTTTTGCTTGTTGAATCTCTTTTAGGTGGTTATCATCTAAAGAAATTGATAAAAAAGATATAAAATATTGGAAGAGAAAAATTCCATAGCTTATGCGTGAAATGCAAAAGTGTTTACCTCCAAGGTTTTTCAATGCTCAAGAACACTACCTCATACATCAAGTTGAGGAGATTGAATTGTGTGGACCTGTACAAGCTAGATCAATGTGGATGGTTGAGAGGCACTTGAAATTTATGAAGGGCTTGGTTCAAAAAAGAGCACATCCCGAGGGTTCTATGATAGAGGGATATATGATATACCAGACCATAGTGTATATCAGTGAATATCTTCCAAAGTTTGTAGCACGTATCCATGTAGATCACATTTGGGATCCCAACTATAATGACAAATTCAAAGGGGAGTACCTGACTGGGAAAGGTGGATTGAGGAGGGTGAGAGGTAATTATAAGTTTTTTTTTGTAATTTAACAATACTTATCCATCATCAATATATATAAGTTGTTTCTAACTGGTGTAATTGTCTTCTTTATAGTTGGTTGTGAGTGGGATGCATTACACTTGTACATTGCAAACAATCTTGATAGGATGACAGTGTGGATTGAATAGTCTCAAGAAAATGGTTGCTCATTAACATGGGATGGTGTTGCATCATTGGTTAAAGAAGCTCATCATAATGGAGATCCCAATGTTATGCCAATGGTACTTGATCTAATATATGGCTTAAGAGATACAAAGGTATGCATAAGATTACTAATCATGAGACATAAGTTTAATATCAACTCATAGATCAATGAGAAGATTCTTGAAATGTTTAAATAATTTTAGGTCAAACACCACAAAGCTATGTACTACCATGGCTATAAATTCTACACAAAAAAGTTAGATGAAACGAAAAAAATGTGTGATTCTGGGATAAGTGCTATCTTTGCGGTCACCAATATTTCATCTAGAACTAACATACATCCTCAATAATCTGAAAATTGATACTATGGCATTTTGGATGATATACTTGAGTGTGACTTTGATTCATTCAAAATAGTTCTACTTGTCATCAAATGGTTTAGGTTATGACTGAATCAAAATGATCTCGATAGGACCATTATTGAACATGACAGTGGATTTACTATGATTAATACAATGTCATTTGAGCCAGTCGGAGATGAGCCCTTTGTTCTTCCAAGTCAATGCAAGCAAGTGTTTTACTTTGGTGTTCCAGAAAAACCAGGTTGGTCATTTTTTGTTAGACATGACCCAAGAGGAAGGCTAGTAAAGTATAATGTGATCAAAGAAGAAGATATTGAAGAAGCACAAGAGGAAGTAAATGATTATCAGGAATGACAGTTACCCAGTGATGAAGAAAAAGAAGATGGTGATGATTTTGGTCATGCTAACACTAATGGCGATAATGATGATGCTGATGCTGATGACAATCATGATCATGGTGATGAAGATGGTGATGATCATGGCGATGATGGTCATGATGATGATAGTGATCAAGAGGATGATGATGGTGATGAAGATGGTGGTGGTGATGACGTCGATCAAAGTGAAAATTTTGATGATGATGATGATGATGATGATAATGATGACATGGATGAAGATCACGATGATCAATGAAATCTTTAGATACAATCAATGTCAACTATGATAGGGTCTTGTATGATCAAATATTTCTTTCCAAACCATATGTGCACATATAAACATTAAGTAGAACATGTCAAATATTTTTTTAGATATAAACATTAGATACACTAAATACTTAAGACAAATGATTTACATATACAATCTACTTTATTATTAATATTTTTTTTGGTAAGTCTATTACTTTAATTTCACTGCTGATTTCTAAGACTTATTTTTTTCACAGGGCGATATGGATGTACCATCTCAAACACCTTCAATAGAGGTAAACATTAATTATTGTAAATTTTAAAGTTAATAGAGAAACAAATGTCCTATTATTATGTTCTTTTCTTTATGGCTTTGGAGTTATTTTGATGAAAGTATATGAATATTTGATGTCACAAATGATAGGAAAAAGCTACAATGATCGCTGATCAAATGCAATCTGAAATACAACCATCATATCTACATGACATTGGCCTTAGTACTAACCTTGTATTCATCACCCAACAAATTATTCAAAGATACACTGATGAGCTTGTTAAAATAATCATCAAGGGTGACAGAAGTGAGGAGAAAGAGGCACTGAGAATAGAATTGGACCACATAATCCAATCTTTGAAAGTAAGCAGTAATAGAAGTTCAATAGATATTAATCTTTTATAGTATCTTATGGATCATGATCTCTAATTTTATGTGTTCTTGTATAGACATATGTTCCATTTGTAAGGTCACATGGTGAACATGGTCAGGATTGTTGCACAGTACCTTTGTGTAAGTAACACTTTGTTTGTTTTGATCAACATTATAACACTTGCCTTTTTTTGTGTGGATGCTTCTCGCTAGTATCCCATTTGATATTTATCCATTGCAAATGTCTTTGCTAACAATATTCTATTCTTCAGCTCATGATGAAGTGCAAACTCCTCCTTTAGTTGGTAGTCCACTATTGTCTGCTGCATTTCTGGCAACAAGGACCATGCAAACATCATTGTCTATGCCCAGTAGAACTAGTAAAACCTTGTTTTTCTATATTTTGTAATGTCTTTCTACAAGTTGATGAACAACAAAGTAGCATATTAGTGCTTAAATGATGTCTACATAAGCTTGCCTACACACAAACACATGCATACACACACCATACATACATACATACATACATACATACATACATACATACATACATACATACATACATACATACATACATACATATATATATATATATATATATATATATATATATAGCCACACATATAGAGACATGGACATAGGAAGGGAGGTAGACCAATAGAGAGCAGTACTAAAATTGTCATTTAATTGTATGATGTTTCAGTTGATAGAGCAACAAAGAGCAGTACTACTGAAGCTGATCCATTTCCTAGAGCAGTTCGTGTGATTAGTACTGGTTCGTATGGAGGGACATTGTTGCTGAATAAGAAAACTATGTTTATATTAAGAGAACAAAAGCTTCCAGGTGCTTTAAAATTGATATTATTTAAAGTGTAAATTTAGTTTACTTTTACATTACTCATTTTAGACTAATAAATCCTTTATGTTTTTGTAGGTAATAATGCTTTCTTTGGACATCTTTTTCACATGACATTGAGACTATTTGGACCCACCATACATAAAAGGTATGTACTTTCATATCATTGCTACATAATTTTTGTTTTCTTCTATTTATTGTAATATATTAAAGTTATTAATCTAAAAATCTATTTTTTTTTAAAAAGGTGGAATTTACAAGTTGTGGAATTAAAAAATCAGCTGATTGCATCCATTGAGGAGAAATTTTGGAAATTTTTTTTTGACACTGGCCTACTTCTGAAAAGAGCAGCAAAGCATATAAAGACTGTGAGGGATCAATATAGAAGGGCTCTTAAGGATAACCCAAAGTATGACTATCCTCCTATGATTCCACCAATGGAGTGGAATGAAATAATAGAAGATGTAAAGGAGAAAAAGCTATGTGAAGATAGAGATAATGAAGCAACATAGGGCAAAAAGAGGTACGTCATTATAGTATTAAGTACATTGTAATCATGCACTAATTATTGATATTTTTAAATATATAATCTAAGATGTTTGAAATCATTCATAGATTGCAGGACACATCCGTGGCTACAAAAGCAAGAATAGAAAAGGTTGGCCAACACAAACTTGGCTCTGGTGGCTATATGAATCTGCAGTCTTGACTTGTAAGTAGAGTAATGAATTTTTATTTTTATTTTAATATAATATTGCAAATAGTTTTGTTTAATGAAACCATACATGGAAAATTGACGTTATCAAGAAAAAAACATAGGGCACAGATTTCAATGTGGAGGTCACAAATGAAGATAGAAAAATTGCCTTGAAGGAAGGCTATAAAGTTGTGGTCGCATGCCTATGTGAAGAATCTGTAAGCCTTGCCCAAGAATCCAGTGCACCAAATGATATCTCACAGGTAAATTGGTCAGATGAAAAGTAAATGAAATTAAATAGTTGAGAAGATTCTTTTTTTGGTATTAGTTTTAAACGTAAATTGACTACATAACAATGCGCATAACATTTTAATGCAGCCTTCATATCCTACCATAGAACCTGCTCCTGATGAAGGCTATGATATGCATTATAGTGGTGGAGATATTAATCTGCTATTGGAAATTAATTATGCAATTATGAATACAATTTAACATCTTTAATTAGAATTTGACATGTATCCTTTTTTTGAATATTTCAGAGCATGTTGAACATTATGCTGAAGTAGTGGACCATGTTCCAAGTGTTCAACATGTTGACGCAGTGGCAGATCAAAATGTTAATGTAGATGATGTGGCATTTTCAAGTAAGAAAAATGCATTTTATGTTGTACTCATACTTAATTACAAACTTGTAACAGTTAGAAAAATAAAAAGAGTATGCCAATTTATTGCATTCACTTGTTCTTGCAATAGAGCCCCCTTTAGTGCAGCAACCTCCTACTCTTCCAAAAAAAAGGAGCCATCATAATTTGACATTAGATGTGCCAGAAGAGGAGGAGAATGAAGTAGATATGGATGCTCCTATGAGCGCTTTTCTTAAGAGAGCTCAGAAAAACAAAAAAAAGAAATGATGTTTAAAAAATCTTCTTTGATAAACCTTGTTGGATAATGAAAGAACTTTGTTTTAAGTAATTTTGTATGAATGATGCATATTAATATTGATTTTTAGTTTATGTTAATGAATATCATTATGTGTTAATGACATTTTGATTAGTATTGTGTATTAATGAATTTTATATCATATTAATGAACGTTATGTGATTATATTGATTGAATGTTATAGTTCATAAATGGATGAATAAATGAATGAAGTATGTAATTAAATGATAATGGGTACTTTAGATTGGTGTTAGGGGGAGGGGGGTGAGGCCATATGAGCTTCCACCTTCACGTGGTTGGCCTTGTTAAGTAAAGAATATTATAGTATTCTTGAAACCAAGTGAAGCTCAAATTTGTTAAGTCTTCAAACACACATCCCAATTCTCTTTAATGAGATTGAAGTTTTTTCTCTTGTAATAGTCTCATTGCAGTCATCTTTTGGTTCCTTGAACATATAGTTCTTGCTTAGCTTAAATCCCAATTATTAGATATTTGTCCACATTGGAGTTAGTTTGGCATAGAAACCTGCATATTTTATTATATATATTTAGTCAACTAAAAGCAATGTAGAAAGCATTCACATAGTTGATGTCTAACAAAAGATGACAAGATGCATATACTATTTAGCATGGAAATCCTTGTAGGTGAATGGTGTGTGTATGTACACACACACACACATATATGTATTTATGTATATAACTTCAAACAAATGTGTAGACTCAATTAGCAAGAGACACCAACCTCAAATCTTGTAATGCAGAAGGAACTGACCTTTGAAATGCAAAGTGTTTATAATGTAGGTAGATTTGCCTTAGATCTCCTTCAAGGTCTTCAACAAATCTGCCTTGTACTTATGAATAATCCACCAAGATTTGAAATAGTGTTTTTCAATAAATTCTCTAAACTTGGAATATACCTTCATAAAAATTCTGCCTTAGATCTACTCATCATATTCAAAATAAGCCTTCACATGTCTATTCACTTAGGTCTGATTTAGGTCTTCCACAAATTTGGCTTATAATTATGCTCTTGAATCTCTTAAAATCTTCTTTGTCTTCAAATGATATTTAATGAATTGATTGATACAAATTTCCTCATACTTGAATCCAAATATCATTATCATTGTCAAACATAACACAGACATAAAATCATTTTGGTTATTCTCTTGTTATACAAGTTAGTCTTATCTTTTTGGTTTTCACAAATCATGCACTTATGCATCTTTGGGATATCCACAAGCTATTAGAGATGTTTGGATGGTTCATGTCCTTATTTTTTTTGTGTTGTTTGTAGGGTTTTTTCCATGAAGTCTAAGGATAGACATGTTGGATGTTTGTGATAGACATGTCCACCTATAAGAAAAGTATCAAATGTAGAAAAAATGCAAAGAAAAGCTTGTAAGGGTTTTAGGTGTCTTTAGGCCTAGTAAAGCTTGTAAGGGTTTTAGGTGTCTTTGGAAGGGTTAGTGAAGTTATAAAACCTTTGAAAAGGTTAGTGAAATATATTAAAGGCATATATGATTGTAAGTTGTCGAAGTTGACACTTTTTGTCAACTTAGACAACAAATTTCAGTTTATAACTAATCGGTAACAGTCAGATAGTTAGACAATAGTGGTTGTTTACTATTGTTTGGTTAGTTAGAAGGGATTTGTCGAGTGTTTGGGGGAGAATTAGATTTGGGGTGGTGAGACAAGGCATTGTGAAAAAAATTTAATCAATAAAATAATCTTGTTCTCTGCAATTCAGTCTCTGTCCCATGGAACAATGAGTTCCTATGATGTATCAAATGCATTTTGACTAATATTTAATGTGAGAACATTTTATTATTATTTTTATCTTTTCCATGCATTCTTTTAATTTTCATTTTGGGTTGAGTAAGGAATAATAAACTGGTCCATTCAAACCAGTGATTGGTTAGGCACAGTCAACTATACTTATTTTGAAGTTTCTAATGTATATTCTCTCCTACCACCTGTAGTCACTATTATTGGTGGGAGACAATGAGGTTGTGATAATTTATTTGTACTATATTAACCAAATGTAGGAGAGTGGGAAAACTTGGTGTAAGTGCAGTATTGGATGGTAATTGTTGATGGAGCTTTAGCCTGGATTAGACACCAGTCTAATAGACAGTGGATCATTTCATATTTGAAGATGTTTGTTTGGGGGGTTTCTCTATTACCAAAAATGAGACAGTAGAGCACTACTAGTGTTATGATGGGCAAAATATGTCTTTCATTGTGATAGACTATTTCTAAGTCATCTATGTTGTTTCTTGCTATTGTCAAGCAGTCTTTTTTTTCTTTGAGACCATGAACAAAATTATCTACCATTTTTGCTAATGATAAACTTTTGACTTGAACAATGATAAAGTTTATTATTAATCATTATAGTGGAACAACTTTTGGCTTGTTCAAAAATTTTAGTCGAAGGTGTTGGAATTGATAGTGAACCCAAAGCTCCTTGGAATCACCTGTAACCAAAATGCATGTTACATCTGTGTCTGAGAGAGAATATGATCCAAAAAGCATGCCTACTTTGGTGATTTGGCTTTAATTGCAACACTACAAAGTGTCTTATAGTGTTTCTCATTTTCTTAAATAATAGGCAATTAGTTCATGATTTCATCATATCTTATAGAAGAACAACTCCAAGAATCTTGGGTAAATTGCTTGCTATAAGAATTTCTTGTATAGGACACTCAATAATGTGGGCTAAGTGGTGGGAACAAAGAGGAACAAGAAAGGATCTCTACAAGTGCACGGTGCAGTAGAATTCAAAAATGAAATTGAAGTGCTCTCATATATTCATTATAAGAATCTAGTTAGGAAAATTTGCTTTCATCTCCATTCATGATGGAACTTACAATGATGCATATCCACAAAAATCTTTAACTTCCAACAAACAAGTTAAACCTAAAGATAAGCTATTTGAAGACCTGGTTGACGTTGCCAAGGCAAAAAGTAAAACTTCACCCAGTAAAAGTGAAAGTTTTTTAAAATTAGAGGTTATTCTCTGGGATGGTTTATACTACATATCTTCAAGTAGCTTGCTACAAGTGCCAAAAGATCCATATATATATATATATATATATATATATATGGATCTTTTGGCACTGTTATGTATTGCTGAAGCTTGTTCTATTTCAGATTTCAAGTAGTGTGTGAGCATTATCTTTTCTTATCATAGTATTTGTGGGAAGTAATTTCCTATGTGGCCTTCCACTATTCTCTAGTTCACAATTTGATTGTGGCATTTTGTTCGAAGAAAAGCTTTATAATTAAAAATATAGGATATTTTAATAGATCATTTACTTGTGTGAGGGGATAAAACCCATTTTGGTGCCCTAAAATAATATAACTATATATAGAAACTCAATCATTAGACATTTCGTATGGACTTGAGCTATCTTGATCTAGGCTCAGATCTATTTCTATGCATTTGCTATAACTATTTCTAGGCTTTAATCTGCAATATGAGACGCTTATTTTGTTGGCAAGTAATTTAAATAGGAAGCATTTTCTATCGCTAATGTCTAAGAGTTTGTTTTATAAACGATATCTAAGTTTATTATTATCAATATGCATGAAATCTTTAAGATCATACAAGATTTGCTTTCATCTAGAGTTGCATAGGTGTTGAAACTCCTTTATTATATACAGGTTGTTGCTGGAACTAACTGTTTGAAAATATCATAATGTGGGTTATTTTCATAGTGCAACACTGTTAGCCAATCAAAAAAGATGTAGATTTGAAATCTATTTCACTTTTTTTTCATCCTAAATTAAAATAAATCTACATTATTAATAGTCATTTTTTGTGTTTTAGGTGTAATTTTTCAAATAACCCCCTTTTTGATATGTCTTTTGAGTTAGTCCTTTGCTCAAACAATAAATTAAAAGATCATTTTATTATATGGCCCTAAAGTTAGAAGTGGAGATCTACCATAGCCTATCATGCTCACAAAGGGCCAAGAGTTTACTTTCACAATCAAAAGAGGAGTGGGCTCTGAAGATTGTGTAAGCATGAATTATGATGATTTTGTGAATGATGTGGATAAAGGAGACACACTACTTGTTGATGGTACATTCTCTTGTGCTAGCTTGAAAATTCATTTATTAGCTGAAAAGAATAGAGTTACTAATGTTATTCACAACATTTTCATAGCTTTCTATTTCTTATCGTTATTTGAATTTCTCTAGGGGGGATGATGTCACTGCAAGTGAAGTCAAAAACATTAGATTCTATAATTTGTGAAGTAATCGATGTAGGAGAGCTTAAATCATGATGACACTTAAATGTGCGTGGAAAAAGTGCTACCATGCCTTTTATTATAGGTTAAGACCATTTTATCAACTCTTAGGCATGCATAGCAAATTAGATTTTTGTTTCTTATTGACATGTACATCTCAATCTGCTTATTTCTTAGGGACTTTGATTTCATTGTGATTTCCCTTTTTTGTACCGAATATTGATTGATTGAAGTTACCTAGAATATAATTGAATGATATGTTTATCAATCTTGAAATATGTGTAATATTTGTATTTTGTTGTTACTTGTATATGTGATGAGTTGTTTTGACCAACACAACATCTAAGATAGCTTAATTTGGTATTTGATAAAATCTATTTCTTCTCTTCTTTTTTCATAGATAAAGATTGGGATGATATTAAATTTGGAGTTGAGAATGGCATAAACTATTATGTTGTTTCCTTAGTTAAAGATGCTAAGGTGGTGCATGAGTTGAAAGATTACCTTAAAAGTAAACCTTTGAAGCAAAATTTTAACTTTCTAGTGTAATATAATCCTTTGCAGACAGTATTGGGCTTGATATAGCATGTTCCCTTAATTTATATTTTAAATCAGAATTTAAAATGTGATTAAATATCAATGCATTTGTATTTGTAATTATGTGAAGGTTGTGGTGCGAATATCCATGTGACTGTGAAGATTGAAAGTGCTGATTCAATACCAAATCTTCATTCAATTCTTTCTGCATCAGATCGGGTAAGTACAGTCTCCCTAGATCAGAGGTTTTAGTTGGATAAGTTGTTATTTTATGATTGGTGATATTGCTTTGAATGGGGTTAATAAATTATGTGAAGTCATGCTTGTGAAGCATTATATAAAAAGTTAAATGCACATGCTACTTTGTTTATTATTTAGTCATGCATGTATTTGTTTGGATGTTGGTGCTTTTCCATTGTTGGTTTTTGATGGTTTTTGTATGGCTTTGATGTAAAATAAAAAATATAAAAGATTTACTTGTGAATATGTTATAATCTTCTTTAAATTGTTGGCAAGGACTATGAGCTTCAGTAAAGATGTTTTTAAATCAATTTTTTTGATTGTCTATCATTTAGTGAAGTTAACTAGAATGAGACCATCATTTAGCTACCTGACTAATTCCTAGCTATTGAGTTTTCAGATTGTAGTTTCCTCATAGAGCTCAAGATGGTTCTATCAAGAAATGAGAGAGAAAAACTTAAATGTGGACAATAATATCTAAATTGACACTTTGAAAGGAGGGATATGTATATTCTTTATGCTATAATTTTCACATGAAATAAATTAATGTGATTTTTTTCCTATGTGAGTAAAATCTGTGAGGCCATATAGCCTTTGGAGATTTTTCTAAATGTGACATAAGTTGGTTAAAATGGCACAACTCTCAACTGTGAAAATCTTGACATCTTCCTCATTATGAGACTGTTTTCTTCTAATGGGCATTTTTATGTCATCACAACTTCTCATAATTGATTCTACTAGGTACATTCCCATGCAAGACTTGTTGGTATCTTATGCTTATGAAATTTTAGTGTATGTATTTAAACATGGCATTCTCTTCAGATTCTACTATTGTAATTCATAAATTTGACATTAGTTCAATCTCATTAATTATGCCTTTGTTATCTTTGTCCTCTCCATCTTTTAGCTTCACAACAAAGGTCTTAGAAGTTGTGAACTGTCCAGAAACATTTTTCAGTGAGAGGAAATGTGCTTTTCCAATTCCTAATAGAGATGTTGTGGCATGCAAGGGCTATGGGTATTTTTGTGCAGTTGTCATACTATGCATGGGAAAAGATCTTCTATTTGGCATAATTTTTGTCAGTTCTGCCTTGAGAAGAATTTAGGGTTAGCTTTAGGTTCATTCTAGCTCTGATTCCATCTTGTCACCTTTTTTTTGGGTATGAGATGCCAGATTTTGAATACATAGGATACAAGCTAGGTTTTAAAAGCTAAGAAACATTGTCTTACAAGTTAGATTTCAACAGCTAAGAAATAATGATCTTATTATTTTGTTAATTTTTACCTTCTTTTAAACTTGGTATCCAAGATTTGTTGTTTTGTCTCTCGTAAACACCACTTAATAGTATTTGGCTAGTCTCTAGCATATCTCACACACCCAAATATTCAATCAGCTCAGTTCAGGTTGAAAGATACCACCTAGAGAACTAACCAAGACAGTGTCCCAAACAAAAACACCCTTGTCTTTTGTCCCTATTCAGGTAAATATTTAGCTTTCCAGATGTCCAAAGTCCATATAGCAGTTTATATGTCAATCTGATTAAACTGTGAATTATCATGCATCTCTTAGTATTCAGGGCTCCACTATTTATCCAGACACCAGTGTCAGAGTGTAGAATTGTCATGGAGTAGTGTTTCTACAAAATAGTTTGTGTTCTCGATCTGTAGGATCTCCATTCTTTAGTACATGTGTCCAATTTTGTGATTTGCAGAGGGAAGGGCACCATTCTTTAATGCAAGTGTCCATTTCTGATGGCCATACAAGGTTGGGGCACCCAGATATTGTGCAAGTGACTTGTAGTGGTGAATATAAGTTGTGTGTCTTTGTCCTAGTCTCTGTCCTATAGAAGCATCCATCTTGAATTCTAGTGCTCCATTTGATTCTCCAAAATAAAAAATTTCTTGGATCCTTGTTCCTGTGTTTCTATTCCCTTTTCTTCTATCTGCTACTACCTACAATATACAGTTGTATAAGCTTATAGTTTTATGAAAGTACCTCATTGGAGGTTTTTTGATATTTATATGCTAGTGGTCCCTTGGACATTATTGAATGCTTTCTTTCATTTAGTTTATTTATGACAAGCATTTACACACTGCTTGCATGCGAATGGTCATATCCACCTTCATTTTTAGCCACACTCATTCAAGTTATGCATGTATTGATTTTTTTATGGTATTTGTATGTTGTTTAGGATTCTAACAATTGTCTCTTCCTTCCTCTTCTTTAGGCTATGGTAGCTCAAGGGGATCTTGGAGCAGAGCTTCCTATCGAGGAAGTTCCTTTACTCCTGGTAATTTTATAGAGTTTTTTATTATCAGTTAAAATGTTACACATATAAATGAAATTCATTTCTTGAATTCTATGTTTGCAACCATTCTTATTGAATTCCTTGTTTACTACCCAAGATCAGGCTAATATTTCAAATCACACTGGGTATGATGCAGTCTTCCATGCTGACACAAGTAGTGTTAAATTGGAAGGGCTTTTTATGCTTCCCTTATCACAAGGTGCACCTTCTTCTGCCATGGAAGTCCAACTAGATGCTCTTGGGCTTGGAATTCAATTAAGCTTCTTGACATTATTCATCTTACTTTTTAATTATTTGCAAGCCAAAAAAGCAAAGATGGAGGCCAGTTTCAAAATGCCCTCTAATTTGTCATCTTGCTTGGTTTTTTAAGAACTTTTTAATCCTTCATTGTACTCATAATGCAATTTCCTAAATAGAATTTAGTTTTCACTTGCTTGATTCGATAGAAGAGTAGAATTGGGTCTAGAAGAATAGAATTTAGTGTTAAATTGTTAATTCAGCCAGCTAAAGAGAACTATATATTACTTAGCAATAAGGTTTGGAAGCCTATCATTGGATCCATGATGTAACCTGCAAGAGTGAATGGCAGATTTAGCATTTAGACTTTGATCTATATTTTAATTTAGTTTTTATAATTTCTAAAATGAAAACTACTTTTATCTGTTTAGTATGTAAAGTTTTGATATTTTTTCACAGCAAGTTAAATTATGATACTTCTAGAACTAGAATTTAATTGTTTAGTTTTTCAATTAAATTTGTTGGTCTATTTTTCATAAGTAATTAGCGATAAGAACCCACTTAACTGATCCATAATGACTTGTCCATTTATTGCCTTCCTCTTTATTTGTCATTTTATTGCATGCATCTACTACCATCATTCTCATGAGAGAGATTCTTGTATACAGCTACTCATGAGAAATCAGTTCATAAATTCAACTAAAAAGTCATAGATTTTTATATATAGTCAATCATTTATTCATGTAAATGAATCAATAGATTGGATTCAAAAATTATATAATTGAATCCTAATAATTGTCTTATAGTTGGAATATATCTATACATAAGTAGAAAACATCAGTCCATAGTAAATTGGTACATATGAAACTGAGTTTAACTATGAAAAGCTTTGCGATGCATAATTTATTTGTTAAATTAATATGTACTAAGAATTGTTCTTTTTATTTCTTACTAGGCCAATCTTTGCTTGAGAACAACAGGGGAGGTGGAGGAAAAGCTCATGGAGAACATCAATAAGCTAAAGGCAGAAGTGGTGAAATTTGAGGAAGCAAGACACATGGCAAGACTAAGAGATTATAGAAACAGATGTGTGAGGATGAAGATTGTATATTATGATGCCTTCAAAGAATTAATTTTCAAGGAAGAAAAAGAGAAGCTAGATTTTCATGCCAAACTTAGTAGGCTTAACCTTGTTGCCTTTTATGATAAGTTAGAAGATATGGTGGAAACCCATGATCGAATGGGGATTATGAGTCAGACCAATGGAGATAAATATGATGGGAAATGGCTTGATGGGTTGAAGCATGGCCATGGAGTCTATAGATGGGCAGATGGGAGTTGTTATATGGGGACCTAGAGTAAGGGTCTCAAAGATGGGAAAGGTACATTTTATCCTGCATGTGGCAATCAGACTAGGCTAGGTCACCTTTTGGAATCCTCGCCTTCCAATGTGGATCAACATGATGATCTCTCCATTGATGACCAATCTTGTTGGAAGGAGAGAAGCTCTTCTATGTCTGATTTTGAGGTTTATTTGAATACTTCTTATGCCCCTAGCTCCGAAACAACATCCTCAAAAACCCTTGAATCTAGAATAGTAAGAACCTTTTCCTTTGATAGGATAAGAAGCTCAAGTAGTGAGGAATTTGATGATAATGACGAGGGTGTCAGAACTTGTGATCCCAAAATTTTTCCTATGCAATCTGCTGTCAAGAGAGAATATGTTCAAGGAGTTTTAATTAATGAGGTATCCAAAATAAATGTGCCTTCCAAGGTTGTGAAAAGAGGGCATAAATGGCAGCCAAATGAAAGTAAGAGACCGGGTGAAATTATCTATAAAGGGCACAAAAATTATGACTTAATGCTCAATCTACAATTGGGAATCAAGTTCACATATTTATCTGCATATTCATGCATATGACTAGCGACTTGCTTAATATTCTACATTTATATGGATATGCCTTGTAATGTTTATTGATTTTTCTAACAAGAAATTTAGAGTCATACTAACAAGAGAATGAAAAATGTATATGTGTAATATTTGAATGATGAAAACAATATGATTTTAAAATGTGTATTTATTTTTAGTCAATTTCTTGTTATTGAAGAAGACTGTATTGAAATATACTGTTGAGTTTGTGTGTTTGTCCCTAGACATATTGGATTCACAAAATTTTGAATTTGCCACACTTGGTTTTGGGTGTACAAGAGGTTTACATTTTAAACAACATGCATACTAATTTAGTCTCATCTATGCAATTTTAGCAATTAGTCGAAGAAAGTGGGAGTTATTGTTCTTAGTTTATTTGGCAATTTTTGTCAGCATCCTTATAAATTAATGCATCTTTGTATCTTAAGATGCTACCTATAACTAAACGAGTCCTTTAAGCTATAAATTTAGGTGTGGTAGCCAACTAATGCTAGTTGTAAGGTACACAAATTTTATATTGTTGGATTCCTCAGTTTGCCTTAATGTTCCACAGGGTTTCAGCATCCTATTGTTTTTCTTTTCTTCATTGTTTACCAGTGTGACCATTTTATAGGTATTTCTTCATATGCTACCCAAATTACTATAATTATGTTCATACTTATGAAAGCACATTGATTACTAAATTTTTTGGTCTACATAGTATCAAAGTAGTAGGAGGACAAAAAGTATTTTCTATACCTTCTTACTCTATTTTCCATTTAATCATTGACATAATATGTCAATTTTTGGTAACTAGACATTATTTTCAAAATTAAACATGGTGAGTGGGCTTAAAGTGGCAACTTGGTGGGGCAAGTTGGTGAGCTGACTTAGCAAGGCCACTTAGAGATGCGACATGGTGAGCTGACTTGGTGAGCAAGCTCAATGAGCAGACCTCAAGACTAACCTTGATGAAGCACTTTGGTGGGGTGACTTGATGACCGAACTCAAAGAGTCAACTTGGCGAGCATACTTGAATAGTCGACTTGGTGGGGCAAGTTGGTAAGCCAACTTAGCGAGTCCACTAGGTGAGGTGAGATGGTGAGTCGACTTGGTGTGGTGACTTGGCAAGCTAACTTAAAGACTAACCTTGATGAGGCACTTTGGTGGGGTGACTTGATGAGTGAACTTAAAGAGTCAACTTTGTGAGCATACTCAAACAGTCGACTTGGTGACATGACTTGGTGGGCTGGCTTGGTGATCTGACTTGGCATGTGTACTTGAACAATAGACTTGGTGAGTTGACTAAAAGAGTCAACTCATTGAGGTGACTGGGTGGAAGTGACTTGGCGAGCTCACCTAGAGATTTGACCAAGGGGATGGGCTTGGTGAGCAAACTTAAAGAGTTCACTTGGTGAGCACACTTGAATTGTCAGCTTGGCGAACGAACTTGGGGACTTGGTGGGACATGTGGGTGAGGCAACTTGATGAGGCAATTGGTGAGTAGATTTAAGTATTGACCTTGATGAGGCACTTTGGTGGGGAAACTTGATGAACAAACTTTGAGTCAACTTGGTGAGCACACTTGAATAGTCGACTTGGCGAGCATACTTCAATTGTTAGCTTGGCGAGTTGACTTGGTGAGTTGACATGGTGAGCTGACTTGGTGAGCAAGCTCGATGAGCAGACCTAAAGACTGACCTTGATGAGGCACTTTGGTGGGGTGACTTGATGACTGAACTCAAAGAGTCAGCTTGGTGAGCATACTTGCACTAGTACATTTGGGTTCAATTTTTGACCTTTATTGGTCAAATTTTTGACCCAATTTTTTACCAAATTTTAACCAAATTCGACCAACCCATTGGTGAAAATTTTTTTGCTTGAAATTTTGACCAACTCACTCGTACATGATTTTTCTCAATTGTATAACTAATTATATATTCTTCATATTAGTTATTGTCGATGTTTTTGTAGCATTCTATAAAACAGTTCACATGTCTTGCCTATGATACGACATTTTACATGCATCCTCCTCGCTCTCATTCAGCTAATGATGGATTACGCAGAGCGATCTAAAACCATGATGCTAAAAAACACACAATCAAATCTAAAATGAACTTGCACTACAAATGGATTGTGGAGATATGATATTGGTAAAATTGTACGCATGTCTATGAGGACAATCACAACTTAAACATATATTTGTCTTGGTAGACATGCATGTAAAATTAACGATATTAGATTTCCATAATCCATTTGTAGTGCAAGTTCATTTTGGATTTGATTGTGTGTGTTTTTTAGAATCATGGTTTTAGATCACTTTGCGTAATCCATCATCAGCCGGATGAGAGAGTGTAGGATGCATGTAAAATGTCATATCATAGGCAAGACATGTGAACCATTTTATAGAATGCATGACAAAAATTTAAACCTTCTTGTTGGTGGAAATTTCCACCTTCATTGGTCAAAATTTTCACCAATGCTTGGGTTTTTTTGACCTTTGTTGGTGGAAATTTCCACCAATGCTTAAATTTTTTTGACCTTTGTTGGTGAAAATTTCCACCGACACCTACATTTTTTTCTACCTTTGTTGGTCAAAATTTTCACCTTCATTGGTCAAAATTTCCACCAACGCTTAAATTTTTTTCCACCTTTATTTGTCAAAATTTCCACCTTCATTGGTCAAAATTTCCACTAATGCCTAAATTTTTTTCTGCCTCTGTTGGTCAAAATTTCCACTAATGAAATTTTGACCAATTCCTGCATGACCTTAGCCAATGGCTTGTTGGGATTTAGACCAATAGATTGGTCAAAATTTCAACCAAGTAGTGAGTTGGTCAAAATTTTGACCAAAAAAATATTGACCAATGGGTTGGTCAAATTTGGTCAAAATTTGGTCAAAATTTGGGTCAAAAATTCAACCAATAAAGGTCAAAAATTGAACCCAAATATACTAGTGATAATTTTAAATTTTTAAATAAAAAATTACATAGTAGAATTAGCTCTTGATACATTTGTATAGATATGACTTCACACGATCAGCTTGCTACGACTCTTGCTGCGGCTCTTGTTGTGCCTCTTGCTACAACACCTGATGTGGTTCCTGTTGCGTCACCTGATGCAGTTCTTGTTCTGATTCCTCGTGCAGCTTGTCATGTTGTTTGTGGTGGGGCTCATACTATAGCTAGTGGTGGGACTTGTGGTGTACCTCATCCTAGGGCTCGTCGTGTGGCTCATGTTGTGACTCCTAGTGCAGATCTAGGTGGTGTAGGTCTTGGTGTGGCTTCTAGTGTGGCTCTTGTTGGAGGTCATGCTACACCTATAGCTCCTACTAGAGGTCCTATTGCACCACCTCCATGCATTGATATCAATGCATTATTTGCATTTTCAGAGCATGAGGTTGCTAGACTACACTAGTCTATATTGTCCTCTGATGATGGTCTTTATAGAGACATATGTGCTACTATATGTAGGAGTTTATAGGATTTGACTACTAGATTTAGAGCTCACTATTCATTTACTCCTGACATATTAGCTTCCATATCTAGGAAGCTTAGGGCTGAGATTTCAAGAGATGCATCTTTTGATGATGTCAAGAGGGTGACCCCCAAAGATGTCATCAAAAGAGATATCTTTCCATCATATGAGGGAGCATGGGGTAGGGTGATAGGCTACCAAGTCACACGATGCACAAATCCTATTATTGTTAGCATGATCTATCCTCATTTTTTAGCCACACATGGTCGTTATCCTAATAATGACCAAATACCTCTTTATTTTGCACAATAGTTGTATGCTAAGTTCTGCATGGGGCTCAATGTCAACTACTTGGACATTCTAGATTATTGCAAATAGGAGCATGGTCGGATCATAGATCGTGACTAGTATCATAGTGCACAACATCTACCACATCCAGATGTTAGATAGAGACTGCCTCTAGTGACTCCAACACTAGTGCCTATTGTAGATAGAGTTGTCATTGCTTCCTAGAGGGGAGCAATTGACACTATTGGACACATTGCATCTACAGTCACTAGTATCACATTTGATTCTCTTGGTCATTATATTCATAGTCAACATCCTCATCCACCTAGTTGACCATCTTCAAAGGTAGCTAGTAGCACTTCAGGCACCTCCTTTGATGATGAATATAGAGCTATTGGGCTACCACTACTAGGTGATGTTCATGCTCTTTTAGGACATCACATACATATGGATTTAGCATTGTATTTTTTGGAGGATCTATTGCAGAGTATCAATTATATTTCTAATACATAGGGGATGCCAGTTCACTTAGTGATGGATGCCATTAGACAACATTAGAGCCTCATAGTTCCATAAACATAGGCTGCTACACTAGTGATAGATGATACACCTGTGTGTAGCTCACAACATTTGACACCAGGCTCACGACACTCTACAGATGACTCGGGTATACGAGTTGGAGATGTTAGGATCATATCTGAGGGTCTTGATGATTTTGGTGAGTAGTTACAAGGCCTATTTGAGATTGATACTAGTTTGAGCATGGGTATTTCATCGTACATGGAGATGTTATTTTGACCTGACAACCATGATTCTACACCATTACCCAGCCAGTTACATAGTCCACTTCACTCATCATTACTAGTAGTTGGACATGGTGCTAAGGGTGGTTTAGTAGGTATCAGAGTTTTAGGAGGTGTATCAATAGATGATATGATGGAGTCTGCTAATCATCCTCCACCTTTGGAGACCTAGATGCACACACACACACACACACACACACACACACACACACACACACACACACACACACACACACACACACACACACACACACACACACACACACACATAAAATTTATTTTTAAATTTAAATATTCATAAAATTAAAAAATATGAATTTATTTAAAAATTCAATTCAGATAGATATTTAATTTAATCTTTAACTATAATAAATCATGTAGGCACAGGTCCCTGAGCACATGGTTACATCTAGTGTTGGTTCAGGGCACCATGTACATGAGAGACGATTCTATTGAGGTACCTTGTAGTGCTCATGTACAAGTTTTAAATAGTTTGTTTAAAGTTATTTATGTTTCAAACTAGATATATATATATATATATATATATATATATATATATATATATATATATATATATATATATATATATATATATATATATATATATATATATATATATATATATGCACTCGTATTTAATTTGAATGTACACACATGTATATATATGTTTAGATAGAACTCTAATGTACACACACACACACACACACATAGTTGTAAGGCTTGGTTGATGTGCCTTGGCGAGAGGATGTACAGGAGAGTCGATCAGAGGGTTGTTCTATTTGTATGCATCTTGAGGGGTCCCTCTAGTAGTAGTACATATTTTTATATATTTTTTGATGCATTTATATATTGGAGACAATTTACATACACATATATGTGTATTTTAGTACCTTGACATGACACACGTATACATATGTTTCACTATTTATTTGAGTATTTAGTACTTCAGTAGTTAGATGGTCACATGTATATATGATTTTTAATATTTTGCTACGTACATGTATTTATTCGAGATTTATAGTTTTCATATATGTATGCATTTTAGTTGTAGAGATATATTAGATATAGATGTTTATTCTTGAGACATGCATATGTGTATGTGTATTTTTTTGTATTATAGCTACAAAATGTTCATGTTCTTGAGATGTGTACATGTATATACATGTGTTATTTTTTGTATTAGAGTAGAACATTCTTCATAAATTAGATTATAACTTTTAAACTTTAGATTTTATTGTCATCATTATAAAATAATCAAATTAACTTCTCTAAATACCTACTTCAATAGTTAAATAGTCAAAGAAGTTCCAAATTGATCTATGAACCTAATTAAATTTTTTGAAAAATAATAATAATTTATAGGGTGATTGAATTGAATTAATATAGGTGCTTAAAACTACTAAATTAACCAAAATGATTTAGATTATAAATTTAAAACATTATATTTATTTGTAATCATTATATGAAATAAACAATTAGTAGGACTAAAGATACATAAATTTGGTAAATCAATTAGTAGAAATAAAGATACAAATTTGTTAAATCAATTAGTAGGAAGTTAGAAAGATACATATTTCTTAAATTATCAATTTCTAACCTACTAAAGATAAATATTAGTTTTATGTGGATAAAAATATGTTAATTAGGTAAGCCAATACATTATTTTAGAAAACTTCTACAAAATATAATATTTAAAAACATATTAATTTAAACTAATTTAAAGTAAGAGTATGGCCATAGATGTAATAAACTAACATAAAAATATATAGTTTTTTAATAAACTAATGATCTAACTATGAACTTATTAATCTTACAATTTTAAAAACACATTTAATTCACTTATGAAATTCAATAGTTTGAAAAAAAGTTGATAAATGAATTTAAAAATATAATATTAAATTATTTTTGATATATACATATCTATCTTTAATTATTGTGTAAGTTTGAACTAACTTGTATTGCCTATTTATATCAAGTTGTTAAATTATTAAATTCATTCATTTATTATTAAATTATATAGTTTTTTAATAAACTAATGAAAATTAAGAACTTATGATCGTACAATTAAAAACACATTTAATTCAAGATAAAATTCAATAGTTTGAAAAGAAGTTGATATTTAAGAATTCTAACATATTAAATTATCTTTGATACATATCTATAGATAATGATTGTGTAAGTTTGAACTAACTTAGCCTATTTATATATCAAGTTGTTAAATTATTAAATTCATCCATGGTATAATTAATATTACTAATTTATATAGTTTTTTAATAAACTAATGATAACTAATCTAGTATGATTGTACAATTAAAAACATATTTAATTCAAGATGAAATTCAATAGTTTGAAAAAATGTTGATATTTAAGAATTCTAACATATTAAATTATCTTTGATACATATCTATCTAATGATTGTGTAAGTTCAAATTAACTTGTATTGGCTATTTATATCAAAGTTGTTAAATTATTAAATTCATCCATGGTACAATTAATATTATTAAATTATATAATTTTTAATAAACAAATGATAACTAAGAGTATGATCGTAAAATTAAAAACACATTTAATTCAAGATAAAATTCAATAGTTTGAAAAGAAGTTGATATTGAAATTATTATAAAATAAATCTCAATTGTCATTTCAATCATGATGTACACTATAACATGTAATATCTTCTCATGATCTTCACTGTCTAGTCTCCACTTGCGATGTGCATGCTTAACTTTGACTGGATGTAGACAAAGCCCAATAGAAACGACTAGGTGGCTATATTGTAAAACCTTGTTGTTAGGTTGATAATCAACAAAGTGTATTCCATGTTGGACTATTTTTTCTTGCTTCAAATATGTTCCCTCTATCATAATAGATTCTACACCACAAATTTAAGTATTTTAAAATTTGATAAATATAAAGTTACCTATGTGTGTGTGTGTGTATATATATATATATATATATATATATATATATATATATATATATATATATATATATATATATATATATATATATATAAAGTTACCTATGGAGAAGAACATTCCATCACTTTCTTCAGGGTCATATAACTTTGTCCTCTCTGCAGTATATCACAATAAATAATAATTGACACCTTCGTGATTTCCAGGCTCAACAATCATTGCAAAGACATCTCATGCATAACAAGTAGACATGTGTATGTGTAAAATACATATATAAGATAGTTCAAATTGATAATTAAATAACACTTATTGAGATTAATTTTTATGATACTTACCCACTTTTACCAATCTAGAGATATGATTATAATCATTAGAAATCAATGGAATATCATCAAAATTTTCATCATCTTTGTCAAATGTATTAGTAACATCAAGTGGTACTGAAATCCATGCACCTATATATCCACCTGCTTGATTGATGCATTCTTCATAATCTTCATGAATGCAACTATCACAAAAACATGAATATTCTCTTGTCTTCAATGTCCAATTGCAATTATCTATACTCATGATTGAATGTAAGGAACGTGTCTTTTCTATCCTCTTGCAACCATGCATGCTTTTTCTATTAACACCTGAAAGTTCATTAAATTGAAAATATGGAAAAATTAAATTTAAACTTCAATGAATTGAAAAATAAAACTTAACAATAAAATTTTATAAATTAATTGCATAAAAATTAAACAGATGGACACATCCATACCTGTTATCTCCCAAAAGACTCTATATGGTACCTGTCGACTCGTTGATGAGTCTTGACCTCATCTAATGCAAAATGTGTCTTACACCATTCAACAACATCATGTGCATCATTTACATGAACTCCCTGATAATTCATTTGATACTTTCACAGAGCATGTCTGATGCAAGCTCTAGCACCATCATGTTCACCTTTTCCATGGCCACTCTCGAAGAAATTCTATATGTGTTTTATATTCTCATTGCGATGATATCTACATAATGCATAAAATGGTCTAGATGATTTGAACTGTGCGGCACATCCATTAGACCAAACATAATGTTTATTTCTTTCAAATAAGAAAAGAAGATATTGAAGCAATGTTTGACATAGTAAATGTCATGTTCTTTATCATCACTTATATAAAAATGATATTCCTTTTTAATTACTCTTGCTTGAACTATACTCTAAACACCATCCAAATCTAATTGTGCATGTCTATAACAAACATGTACCATAATAGTGACCTACTTAAAAAAGTAATAATTTGATTGAAATGCTTTTTGATGAACAAAGGAATAGTTCTTTGCAAAATCAAAAAATGATACAATAATTTCAAGTGGGAAATTATCTCTTAGAGTTTGAAACTGTTGTCCTTGCCACTTTGCAAAAAATGCATGATGAATATAAGGTTGAACCAAATTCTTAAATCTATCCATAAATGTTAGAACAGGTAACTCCTCTTCAACATATTCCAACCTTTTTGTCTCTTTTCCCAACTTTTTTTCATTCTTGACATACTTGTAACTTTTGTAATTTAATTTTTTTGTTGCATCAATATTTTCAATTTTCAAAGAAAATAGAGGCAATTCACCACATGTTTCACATAATCCTTTGATGCAATTTATTTGATCAGTTGGATCATCTATTTTGTGACATAGAATGGATGATATAAACTCACTTCTCCTACTAAGAGGAGTAGTATGAAAACCATATGTGTCTTCCACAAACTTTCAAAATACCTGATAGTGGAGATCAAACTTAATATGATGATGAAAACAACATGTTTCAAACACTTTGTTTGACCTCACAAAGTATGGCTTCAATTTTTCAAACAATGTTTCACTACAAAACAACACATATAACTCATGTTGTGTTGTGTCCAATCAATGTTTTGTATGATGTTCATATTGACTAGATGCAATCATATGCCTAATAACATCTCTACTATTTGATGAAGGATGAGTGTTATCAATCCAAAATGATATGACTAAATTTTTAATGACTCTTCAATTCTATTAGAACAAGGTGCTCTACACATGATTGCCCTATTGCCCTCTATAGTACTATCATCCACAATTAATCTTCTCTTAACATATTTTCTCATTGTTTTCCTACTAAAACTCATTTCAGATGAAATTGAAGATATTTGTCTATTTTGGGTCATATTCTTATTTACAACAGACATCAACATCACTTTTCTTGTCATAGACTTATATTTAGTTGAAGAGTATTTTCTTATGTTTCTCAAATCTTGTTTAACATTTTCAATCATATTAGTTTGCATGCCAGTAAATCTTCTCTTCTTTAATGTTGTGTCCACACCTAACAATTTAAATGCCTCTTGCAACTTCTTTTGTGTAAGAAAAAGTGAAAGTAATTGAGCTTGTTCAAGTGTTTTAGTGTTATCAAATTGAGTCATAATTTCTCTTATCTTCTTATTCATTGACCTTTTCTTAGACAAACTTAATGTTTGAACAATAGTTGCAAGTCTTCTCAATTTATCCACATCCATTTTAAGTAAATGATCTAATTTTTTTTGGAGAAATAGCATTTATTATAGATTGGGAAATATTTAAAAGTTCATCCATACCAGTTCCTACACCTGATCCTGACCCTTCTCTGACTTTTGTTACTGGAATTTCTACAGGGAGTGATCTTGAGCCTTCTCCAACATTCATTGTTTGAGATTCTATAGGGAAAGATTCTAACCCATCTCCAACTTCTATTATTTGGACCTCTGCAGGGAGTGATCTTAAACCTTCTTCAACATTTATTTTTTGAGATTTCGTAGGGAGTGTTTTTGACCTATCTCCCATATCCACTTCTTCTACTTTTGTCAAGCCTTCTTCAACATTTCCTTCACCTTGTTGATTGGCTACAAAAAATTTATAAATAAATAAAATTAGATAAAAAATAAGATTTAAACATAATTAAATTCAAAACCATTAAAAAAACTAATGTATATAATTACATACCTTGTTTAATTCGATGATAGCATGCCACAGTCTTCTAAAGATTTTTTTGTTCTACTTCATCAGATCTCTTCCTTGCATATTTGTTTTGCCTTCCTTTCTTGTTTCCCATTATATAATCATAAAAAAATAAAATTTACTCCTTGCTTCAAGATCAATTTCATGCAATAACTATATAAAAATGTTGCTATATGAATTTGCAATACAACTTCACTATTTTTAATCTAACCTTGTTCGAAGTTGATGTCAGCATTTTTTTTTTTACATGTTCGCGCAAACACCAAGAACTAGACATGTTCATGTGAACATGTCTAGTTCAATTTATGGAAGCCAAAAATTTGTGGACCGCATGTTCACTATAAACATGTGTTCATAGTGAACATGCGTTATATGTTCACTGTAAACATATTTGTTCACGCGAACAGTACATGCAAAATTAATTTTTTTTGGGCCCTTTTTTCTTTAATTTATTTTTTTTGGCTCTTTCAACACCCATAATTCTAGATGAATGATCTTCTACTGTAAAATAAAAAATGCCAAAATGTGTTGCTCAGAGAAAGCTTTCTAATGACTGTAATTGTAATACATATTTTAATCATTAAGACTTTCAAATATGAGTTTAACTCATCATAGGTTCATTATCAATTGAACATCACCTAACTTCGACACTTTAGGAAAATTAGTAAATCAAGTCAAATTTCTTTTGAAAAATATCTAGGAAATAGCTTATTGTGATAGCTTTTTATTCAAAAAAAAAAAAGATTTTTGATAAACTAACTTCAAGTTATCTATGTCAAAATGAACGTATGTCTAAATTATGATTGGTGTTACTTCAAAAATTCATAAACTATACAATATTCAACCAAATTGAATCAAACCAAATGCATCCTCTAGATATTGATGTTACAAATCGAACACCAAAAGGATTACCTTGTTATATTTTCTAAAAAAAAAGTTATGTGTGTGAAGTGGACTATCACTTTTTTAAAATATTGAATTTTATTATGTACCACTTTTCGGAGGAGAATAAAAAATTGACATAAATAAATTTTTTTAGATTAAAAAATATGGTTACAAAGTAGGAATAGAGTACTAAAAATCACTAGTTTATGTCATCTTGAAATTATTTATAGTTTTAGAGATATAGTCATTGGAACATGAGGTTTGTTTCAAAAATATTGATTTCAATGTCAAAATTGGTCAAAAAGTACCCATTATTATGGGATCACCCTTATCACTTTCCATCATTATCTCTCCACATCTTCATTATTTTGCATGACCACCAATAAATATGTCACCTGGATGGGTCATGTTGGTATGGAAAGTTGGATGACCTTAGTTTAGTAAATATTATAGTTAAAACTTTAGCAATGTGGTAGTTCTTAAACACCTTTCAAACATATCTAATTTATATCTAGTGGCTAAATCTTAACACTAGTAATCAGCATTATAAATCAATTTCATTGATACTAGAGAACAATCAGTTGGGTAACACTCTCAGAGAAATGGAAGTTGAGCTTAGGGAGGCAGCCATCATTGGATCCCAACTATAGACGTGGATTTGTGTATTCTAGAGCAATTAGATGCGATGATTTAGATGTAGATGTTGTTCCTCACTTGCCCTTCTCAATGTTAACAATGTTGATTTTGACAACAAGACCATGTATATCACTACTTTCCAAGGTCATGCTCATCTTGTCCATCTCTTAATCTCTTAATGCCAAAGATTTAATTCTTTCTTGTTCAGTTTATAATTCCATTGCATCTTGCATTCTATGTGAGCTTGACAGATGGCTAGAAATCAAATTGCAGTATATATTACACTTAATAATAATTCTTTTAAATTAGCAAAAAAAGACTATAAAAATACTTGTATTCTCTATCCAAAAATCAACAAGAATGTGCTTAAACAAATTAGACTTAACATCAGTATCTCGAGAATCCCACCTATTGAGAGAGAAGAGTAAAGATACATCTTTAAATAACTCAAGGAATACCCCTACAAAAGGTGGTGAATTATTATAATTGAAAAGACAACATTATAGTGAACCTAACAAATTGAATTTAACCATATTAATTGAATACAATATCAAACTTTTGATGGGAGGCAGACCAATGGAGTCACAATCCTTGAGCAAAGAAGATTCCTGAATAAAAACATGCTTCCACTTGGTCCACTAGCACCCTCTATTACTACAAATTTTACTAATATGCAATCCCAAAAGGGCTCTTGATGTAAGAAAAAGTGATTGAAATGATAAAATATAATAAAATAAAATAGCATGAAATAATAGATTTAATCCAAGAGAGCAAGAAGAGTTTTACCATACAAATGATACAAGATCAATGGAGCAATACCAAAGAGGAAGCAACACAAGAGACAAGGATTTGATAAGGGGAAAGCAAAGAAAACTCCTTGTGAGTATTATGAATGAGGCAAAAGCTTAAGAATGAGTGTGTGTGTGTGTGTGTGTGAGAGAGAGAGAGAGAGAGAGAGAGAGAGAGAGGAAATGGAGCAAAATAGCTCATTTACAATAGCATCAAAAATTTGATATGAATAATGGAGACTAGATGAAAATGAGAGAGAGAAGCACCTCTTTTAAAAAGATGAGAAAGGAGTTGCATGTCTTTTCATGTATAACTCTCATTTCTATGAATGCCGCATTCATAAAAGGTGTGTGCAAAGTGTCAAGTTCCTCTTAAGGAGGAATATCTATTTTCCTTATTAAAGAAAATACAAAAATGAGTTGTTTTCACAAGTGGACAATAGGACAAGAATGACATGTCCTTTACATGTGGACTAGAGGAAAAATAAATAATACATAAGGGATACCTTGGTTTATCCCAATAAATAAATAAATACAACCAAGAAAAGATTACTACTTCTAACATCTCCCTTTAATCTTTACTCGGAGAGATTTTATAAAAGGGTGTCAAACCCAATTTTCAATATTACAACTTGATTTTTTGAAAAATCTTCATTGTGCAAGAGGTCTCTTATTATCATGGGTACATCATTGGAGAGCCAAGAGAAGTTGATAATTCTTCAAGTGTGTTACATTTTCAAGTGGATTCATGTGGCATAGGATCTGTACAACAAATAATGATATCTTGTATGTGCCTTGATGGATTACCTGAAACATAGAAGTAAAGACAACTATCCACAAGGATAATTTCATCTTATATTCAAGTTAGAAATTTTTTATGTATAAGTAAATTCTCATAGAGTAAATATAAGTGTAACTTGGTACCGCAAAAAAATCAAGATAAATCATATCCTGCAAAGAACAAATATGTTATCAAAACTTTCAAGAAAAGATCATAGAAAAGGCTAGCTAATGAATCCAACATCAACAATGCTTCAATCACATGGATATAGACAGTCCACTAATAAGTCATTTTACTGCAAGTTAATGGGTGATCAATCCATAACCTGCATGACTCATGATTTAAGCAAAGAAGTATACATAATATTATATGACATATTTTCAAAGATGTCAAAGGGAAGAATTATGAGTATTAACAATTGAATACCTTCAAATAAGAGTAAAATGCCTTCAAGATGGGTCAAATTAACTAAAATTGGAAGGAAACTCCAATAATAAATGGTATTAACCATAAAGTGCCAATATGGCAATAGAATGATGCTAAAAAAACATAAACTGCACTTATGTGCCAATCAGTAGAACAAAATAAATGTTGAAGGCAATAGTATATAATAACTCATAATCTCAAGGAATAAGAAAAATAAATAAAATAAATTTATTTATGTGAAACAAAGAATGCACTCATATTTGATAAGTCACAAGAGACACAATAATTTGTATATTTATCAGGATATATATGTGGGCCCCCATATATACACATGAATAAATATATCTAAACTATCATGTTATGAAATCATGCAACTAGAATTATGATCATATATAGAATATAATTTCTAGGCAACATACTAAAGAAAAATGCCAAAGATGATGAAAGAGAAATATTAACATCAAACAATATTTGTAGTAATTAATCCTCCTAGATTGAAGTCCACCCATTCTAAAAATTGATCTCTTTTACTAAGTACTTTTTGAAACCATTTATTTTTTCTCTTAACAAATTTATCACTAGAGGAAAAGTCATGATGTATGAATGCATCATTTGTTTCAACATTAGCATTATTACCATTATCAATATTAACATTATTAACATGATCTATAAATGCATCATTACCATTACCATTGTAAGAAAGAATAGGAAGAATAAAGGTAGATATATGAGGAGTAGGGTTTAGAGAAAGAGGTTGGTCCTCCATTAACACAATTTTACTTCCATGAACTTGTTCATTTTGAGCATTAGAAGAATCATGCACACCATTTCCTGCAAGACAAATATTTTGTGCTATGTGCACTTTGTTAGTAATAGGATTATAAGTTTGATAACCTTTGGTATTTTGTATGTTTTCACTCATGCACTTTGTACATGTCATCTTAGATGAAGCAATAGGAAGTAAATTTTCAATTGTATTAGATGAGATATGCTCATTTTTCAAATGAGCAAGCCTTTTATGCTCCATATTAAAAGTAATATCTTTGTGCAAAGAGTGTCTAGAAGAGGTGAACTCAAAAAATTTAAATAAGTTATCATGACCTAACTTAGCATTAGCAATAACTTCATTAGTGTTAGGATCAATAATAGAGCACATGTCCTTATGAAACTCAACTTTGTAATTTTGACATAATTTTACAACAGAAAGAAGATTGTATTTCAACTCAGGAACATAAAAGACATCATGTAATTTTCCATTTGAAATACTAACATTACCAAATCTTTCAACTTTGCAACTATGATTATCAGCTAATTTAATTGAAATATTAGAAGGATCAGGTTTTAAATAATCAAACACTTCTTTATGAAAAGTAACATGTTGAGATGCACCAGTATCAATAATCCATTCTAAATTTTTAAGAACATTGTAACTAAAAGTAAAAGCATGACGAGATGGATGAGAGTTTTGATTATTGTTATTGATAGGTTGCTTATCTTTTTGTTTTTTAAAACAATTATTAGTTACATGACCATCTTTCCCATAATAAGTACAGTGGGATTTTTTATTAGATTGATTAGAATGAGTATTATTACGATGAGTGTTTGGATGATTATTGTGATTATTATTATTATAAGTATTGGAAGAATCATTATTAGAAGATTTAAAATTCTGATTTTGACTTTTAGACACAAAAGCATGTTCATTTAATCTAAGAGTACCAAATTGTAACAACTTAGCTTCCTCTTGACGTAAATTTTTTTGAAAAATACTATAAGTTAATTGAGTAGACAAAGTAGGAATAGCAAGTTGAGAATGAACATTAGTAATAAATTGTTGAAATTGTCTAGGAAGACATTTTTTTAAAATAATGGTAATTAATCTAATATCAGTGAGAGTAACACCTAATCCAATTAGTTGACTTTTAATATAATCAAATTTAAGTAAAAAATCATCCATAGATTTGAAATCAATATACCTTAAGTCTTCCAAATTGTCTTACAATTGAATCTTGCATGATTCAGATGGCCTGTCATACGTTTTCTTTAAAATATCCCAAGCTTCATGGGCATTAGTGCAATGAGAAATTAGAACATATAAATTTGGGTTAAGAGATATACCAATGAGGCCGAGGGCTTCCTCATTTTTAGTATTTCATGCATTTTTTTCATCTTGTGTAGCCGAGGTACCAGGAACTACAGAAGGGCCAGTAGCAACATCTAAAATATGCTTAAAATGGAATATAAATGAAAGATGAGTTTTCCAAGCATGATAGTTTGAGTTATTTAACTTGATTTCTGGAATTAAAGTCGACATGATTTAAAAAATTACATTTAAAATTTAAATAATAGATTTGAAATAAAAAAGTGAGACTTATTATCCACAAGAATGTTAAATAATTATTAAGAGATTTAGAGAGTCAAAATTAAAAACTAAAATGTTCCCTGCAAAACCACTGGTCAGATTGAAAAAAACAGGAAAAATAAAAATTTCAAAAACCTGAAAAAAAGTGTTACACACAGAGAGCAATAAATTTTTTAATTTAACTCTATTTTCAATAAAATTTAAAGAGTTTTTTCATTTTTATGTCTTCTAAATGCTGTTCAAATTTTAGCTAAACCCAGATCACGGATTGAGAGATATCATAAAAATATGAACTGCTGTCTTAAAACTTGAAAAATAAATAATACTGCACATATAGTACAATAACTTTTGCAATACTATTTTGATATAAATAAAATTTAAAGGGTTTTTTTGTTTTTATGTTTTCTAAATGATGTTAAAATTTTAACCAAACCTAGATCATAGATTATGAGATATAAGAAAAATATGAACTGTTGTACTTTCCTTTCTAAAACAAAAACAGAAAAAAAACTTGAATTTCAAAAATTAAAAAAGCCTGCAATAGAAATAAGGTTAGATATAATAAAAAAAATTAAAAATAAAGAATCTTTTGGTGGCAAGCCTTCCAAAGGAGGTTAGAAAAAATAAAAAATGAAGAACTCTTTGGCGGTAAACTTTCCAAAGAGGGTTAGAAAAAAAAAAATTGAAGATTGAATAAAAAACTTACAAAAAAAATAAAAATGAATTTTTTCTTCACTTCTCCTCTCAACAAAGTTCTCCAATATGGTAACTTTCACAAAGGCTCAAAACAAAGATTAGAAAGCTCTGATACCATGTAAGAAAAAAGTGATTGAAATGATAAAATATAATAAAATGAAATGGCATGAAATAATAGATTTAATCCAAGAGAGCAAGAAGAGTTTTACCATACAAATGATACAAGATCAATGGAGCAATATCAAAGAGAAAGCAACACAAGAGACAACGATTTGATAAGGGGAAAGCAAAGAAAACCCCTTGTGAGTATTATGAATGAGGCAAAAGCCTAAGAATGAGAGAGAGAGAGAGAGAGAGAGAGAGAGAGAGAGAGAGAGAGAGAGAGAGAGAGAGAGAGAGAGAGAGAAGAAGAAATGGAGCAAAATAGCTCATTTACAATAGCATCAAAAACTTGATGTGAATAATGAAGACTAGATAAAAATGAGAGAGAGAAGCACCTCTTTTAAAGAGATGAGAAAGGAGTTTCATGTCTTTGCATGTGTAACTCCCATTTTTATGAATGCCACATTCATAAAAGGTGTGTGCAAAGTGTCAAGTTCCTCTTAAGGAGGAATATCTATTTTTCTTATTAAAGGAAATACAAAAATGAGTTGTCCTCACAAGTGGACAATAAGACAAGAATGACATGTCCTTTACATGTGGACTAGAGGAAAAATAAATAATACATAAGGGATACCTTGGTTTATCCCAATAAATAAATAAATACAACCAAGGAAAGATTACTACTTCTAACACTTGATAGTCTATGGAATTAAAACATGGGTAATAATTTAATATCCCAATTGGAATATATTTTGTATTATTTCACTATATTAGATGTACTTTACAAAATTCAAATGTCAAGGGTTTTTCACAAGGCTTCTTAGTTGGATGTTGTAGACAAGTAATATTAAATATATTTTCTAATATTAGGAAGCTATATTAAATATGAAACATTAATTAATTACTCTCATAACTAAATGTATTAGTCTTCACAAATATTGGAATGATTAACTAAATGTTGCGATTACCAAGTTAAATACTACTACTTTTATAACTTGTTGCACTCACAGATATGACACTGTAACCCAATTACAAATATGAGCCATGATAACTAAGCCTTGCCTTGATAAGTGATATCAGTTACCACTTTAAAGAAAGATTTGTGACTAATTTTCTAATTCATTATTTTGGGAATTAATATTATTGTGACTAAATTAATATTAAATCATTAAATGGCTAATTATAAAGTTAGAATTTAACTTAATATTCACTTTTAAGTTGAGGTTTGAGCCATCATTGGAAGGGTCTATTTATTTATTTAATTCTTGGTATTCTATGCCAAGGTATCAATTAGAAGGTACATGTAGTAATTATATTTCAAAATTCAAATATGCAACCAAAAAGCAAGGTTTGCATTTAACTGAAAGTGAAAAGAAAGGTTTGCATTTAACTAAAAGTGTATGGAAGAAGCTATTAGCTAGTGGTGTGTTGAAGAATATTTTGGTTTTAATTGTTATAAAAGAAAACCTAGATCTAGCTTTGATTTATTCATTCTATTGCTTATGATCTTGTCAGTTTGAAGACTTTCAAGGGTTTGAGGAGTTGTTACTAGAGGAATTGTGATTTTTTCTTTGATCTATGCACTTTGAGTTGGATATTAATGCCAATGAATTATGTTTTACTTGATGGTAATGTAGCTATAAAATTTATCTTGGGGTTTATATGAACAATTTATGCTAAAGACTAAGCTGATTTTATGATATTGGTTGATTGTTGGGATGTTCAAAATCTCTGGTCATTAAGAGGCTAATTGGACAAAGGTAATGGTAGCCACATGGGGTTATAATTGTCCTAGATAGGCAGCATAGGAATTTCTAGTAGGGGCATCTCATTTATACAGGATTTGTGCACTTGTAGGGGCTCAAATCTTGATTCTATTTGGCCCATGATTCATTCCAGCAATTCATGTCAATGATTAGTGATGCAGGAGCATCCTAGGTGTAAGAGCAATCTTGCATCACTCAGAAAAATTTCATTTTCAGTTTTTTCTATTTTAATAAGGACTGGTAGATAGGGTGGTTACTATTTATGGGAACTTGCTATTTTTAGTAAGATTCTCATATGAGCTCAAAATGTTCTCATTTTCTACAAGAAGGTTCATTTTGGAGTTGTAAGCCTACCATACAAATCTCATTACTCAAACATAAGTATTGAAGAAGTTATTACAGATTATCAGTGGAAAAATTTGCTGAAAATTTTTTAGGCTCACCATTGGAGGCCTTAGAGTTCTTGATGAAGTCCAAAAATTCGGTGGCAGGGCACTAGTGCCATTCCAATTCTGTAGATCAAGGGCTAGAATTTTTAAAAAGTGGTTATAATAGCCAATCAAAGTAATGATTCATGAGTTATATGGCCTTTGGAAGTTGGGCTACCAAAATTTCTAAAATAATTTGTCAAAGATGTATTTGGCCAACTCTATTGTATTATTAGGGTCTGTCAGCCCTAGGTATTATGTTTGAGCATCTAGAACCTTCTCTTGCAACATAAAGCTATCAATTTAAGAAAGACCTAAACATTTTCTAGGACAGCTCTAGGTGATAGTTCGCAGCTTGTCTGACAAATTATTGTAGTTATGAATTCTATAATTCCACATTTGTGTTGCAAATGAGAAGTCCATATTTTGTTCTTGCATTTTCTATTGTTTCTATGTTTATGTTATGAGTTTATGGTATTAAGGGGTTTTGCCTACATCAATTAGTTTGTTGAAGAAGCTTTTGGCTTTAATTGTAAAGTGTATGGAAGAAACTATTAGTCATTGGTGTGTTGAAGAAGATTTTGGCTTTAATTGTTATAAAAGAAAGTCTCTAGTTTCGTATTTATTCTATTGCTTATGATTTTGTGAGTTTGAAGACTTCCAAGGGTTTGAGGAGTTCTTACTAGAGGAATTGTGAATATCTTTATGATATGTACACTTTGAGTTGGAAATTAATGCCAATGAATTATTTTTTCTTAATGGTTATATAGTTGTTATCTATATTGGGGTTTATAGGAATAATTCATGTTGAAGACTAAGTGAATTTTCTAATAATGGTTGAGTGTTGGGAGTCCAGAATATCAGATCATTAAGAGGCTAAATGACTAAGATAATGGCAGCCACATGGTGTTATAATTGTCTCAGATAGGTAGTGTGGTAATTTCTAGAAGGGTTGCATCTCATTCTTACAAGTTGTATGCACTTTTAGGGGCTCAAATCTGGTTCTATTTGGTCTATGATTCATAGTAGTAGATGTCAATCATTGGTTCACATATGGGGTTGTTGTAGTCAACTTAATACTTCAATTCCTTTTGCATCATCTAAGTCTTCATATATATTTCTAAAAATAACTATATGTTGCATTAGATACTAACATTGTGATTATTACATTCACTTAATGGAGTTATAAGCTTCATGCATCATTTGGTTATAATGCTCAAGATGATAAGTATATAGCTTGAATGATAAGCTTTTGTGAAAATTATAGTTGGCTATTGGTGCACATTCTACATGTAGAATCTCCTATATATATTTGAAAAGACCAAAAGATGTTTTATTTTCACTTGGTTTGTCACTAAGACATTATAATGTCAATTTCCAAATATTATAACATCATTTAAAACTATTTGGTAGCAAGAAAATATAATCTAAAACAAAGGACATTGAGATAGTGGTTTCATGCAAAGTGTTTGACAAAATGTTAAACCACTTTAATTGATGGTAGAATTGGTTGAGGTTCTTTACATTACAATACTTCAAATGATGATAAAATATCAACTTAAGAAAATAGTAGAGAACTTTGACAACAATAATAAAATAACAAAATTTCCCTCTAAGTTTTTATTTTCTCAACTAGAAGGCTCTCCAATTTTGATTAAAAAATGGATAGATTTTAAAGTAGTATACTAGGCATTGCAATCATATCATGGGCATTGTAATCATGAATTCTATTGTAACATTAACTGTTTTCTTACAAATTATTGTGGTTGAGATTTGCATTCCTTAATCACATTTATAGTTGCCACAAATCAACACTAAATAATAGAAAAATATGCTTTGGCCATTTTCATTAAAAATTAACCAATAAATAATAATGATATAATAATTCTTAAATAAGAAAATAACATTGGTATGGACTGGTTATTGATAGCAATGATTAGACTAATACTAAATATATTTGTAATCTAAAAGGAGAATATTTAATTAGAGACTGAATATTGATCAAATTCACACAATGTTAATTTCCCATGTGAAAGTATTACGAAGTAATTGGTAAATATTTTCTTGTTATTAACATAGACCAAGAGATCAATATATATTCAACAAAATAAAATGATGTTTCCTTAGGAAATAATCGTAAAGAATAGAAACATTTCATTCTAGCTAAAAGAAAGCTAACAGATAACTATAGAGTAACTAATATTAGAAACATTCTAATATTTGTAATATATTACAAATAGATAACTATTAACTAATAATAGAATCTTATCTATTATCATGATACCCTCCCTTAATGGTTTATCTATCGAAAAAACCAAGTTGTCCTCTGAATTTAACAAAATTATTAGGACCAAGAGGCTTGGTGAGAATGTCTACAATTTCATCTATGGTAGGATAATATTACAAGTCTATTGTCCTATCTTCAACCAACTATTGTACGTAGTGACAGTGAACATCCACATGCCTGGTTCATTCATGGAAGACTAGATTTTGTGCTAACTTGATAATGCCTTCATTATCAACAAACAAAGTGGTTGGTCCTATTGGTGACATCTGCATATTCCCAAGCATATAAAAATCCAAATATCTTGATGACCTATCTTGACTGTACCTTTGTATTTAGCCTCTAGAGAGGCGTGAAAAATTGCCCACTACTTCTTATTGGTCCATGTGACAACATCGGATCTTAAATTGAACACATATCTAGAAGTTGACTTTTTGTTGTCAACTAGCTTGCCCAATCTAAACCTATGAACCCACTAAGTCTAGGATTAGAACTTCAAAAGTAAAGAAGTCTAAATTTTATAGTGCCCTTCACATAATGAAGCACATGCTTTTCTGTTGTCCAAGGATCAGCCTTGTGAGTTGTCATAAAGCATGAGATGTAGCTAACTCTGAAATTGATATCAGGCTGAGTAGCTAAGAGGTAGATAAGGTTTCCTACTAGTTTCCTATATGTAGTATCATCAATGGGAGGAGAATCAGACCTGGCAGATAACTTGAGACCTTTCTCCATGGGTGTAGATGTAGGCTTGGAATCCTACACTCAAAATTTGTCTAACAAAGCCTTAACATATTTGAACTGAGAGATTACTGTAGGAGCACCTAGTCAAAGGATCCTTGTTTTGGTTTCTAGTTTCATTTTGCATGCACTAAGTCTAGCCAAGTCATGAGTGTGAATTTGGACCTTTCAAGATCATCTCTTTGTTTGAGTTCATTCCTAGGTGAAGTTTTTATTCTAGGAGATTTTGGTTTCTTTCCTAATGTTGCTTGTGTAAAGGGTTATGGGTCTAGGACCATAAAATCAAGATGAAGGTATGGTTTTTAACCTATCTTTTTATCCATGATTTCTTTACATCCCATTTCATGGATGGGAGATCCTACATATCATTTAGAGCAAGAAATGAGAAAGATGTCAAAATGATGTCACATATTGACAAAGTTGCCAAATAGGGAAAAGTCCTCAAAAACCTTTGGATTGATGCTTTAAAGGCTAGATCATACATATAAATCATAAATGGACCATGTTGGACCTACTTGGAAGTTTCCAAGTGAAAGGTGTTCAAAAATTTTTAAAATGCAAAAGTTGTCAACAACTTTGAAAAGTTGCTTGACAATATTTGAGCAAGAAATAAACATGTCATGGATTTGAGGTTGATAGTTGAAATAACTATCTAAAATCTCTTGGTAAACTTATAAAAACCATAAAATGACCAATCTAGGGGTTGGACATTGTATGAGGAAAATTTTCTCATTAAAAACTACACATTTTGCCTAGTTTTGATAGTATTTTTACATGTTTCAATTGGCATATTCACAATAATGGATTGAAGTTCAAGTTTTTTCTTTGGATTAGTGTAGTTCATGTTTGTATATTCCTTTTTATTTCAGATTTCTAGATTTTAGGAGTTCATTTATTTAGGTTTTGATAATATTTTGTAAACAAGCTATGTGTTGGTCTAGTCTTGGTAGTTTTCACAAAAATGGCTCCCCCATGAGTTTCTAATATGCATTCATCATAGCCTTAAAGTAAATGGGAATGGATCTAGTGTACATAGTTTATATAAGATCTTGGGCCCTAAAAAGATGCATAGCTATTTTTAATGTGATGCCCTAGGCAAGTTGTTGTTACTTGGTTAGACAATCACAATGTTTGTAGGAAGGTTTTTGAGGTTTGAATGTGAAGTACCTCAAACCAAGAAGTGAAGAAGGAAGAGGGGTATGAGAAGTTGCTATGTGCTAGAGGATAAATTTTCAAACTAAGTTTTGGTATTCCTTTGAATAGCCCCTAGCTAATGCTATTAATTCATATGTAAAACCCTTAAAAATAGGCAAAATTTTTTTTTTAGGTGTACAGATGGCTTAGAGACTTGAGACCCAAAAAATCCTTTAAGCTTTCCAAAAGGGTAATCAAATATTAAAAAAAAAAATTCCAGCTTGTTCAAAGAAAATTGGACTTAAAGTCCAAAAACCCAAGTAGGGTTAATTCTATTAAGCCTATTTTTTTCTATAAAGGCAAAGAACTTGAGGAGAAATTGTGGGGTTTGTATCTAGGAGCTAGGTGAGTTTTATATACATGCATTAGCCCCTCACTCTATGTAGTTGAGAAAATTATTTGACAAGTTGGCTTGTAAAGGAATTTGGTGAAGGAATAAACAACCATCATTGGTGTAACTAGGTAGTGAATAGTTAGAGGATATGATAGAGATCCTCTAGAGGTTAGGGTAATGAAGAGAATCATAAAAGGTTAATAGTAATATTGAACAAGTCTTGGAGAAGATAGGGACTAAGCAAGCAAACTAGCTTGTATTACATTAGAGTGGTATCAGAGCAAGAAGATTTGTGTTTGTGGTTAAATGTTTTAGACTAAAGAATCGGTTGGAGAAATAATTGTGGTGACCAATGTAGAGCTGGCCAAAGAGATAGGCAAGTAAAAGGAGAGGAATATAATCCTTGAAGAAGACCCTGAAAAAATAAAAACAAAATTAAAAGAAGTTATTGGGGTGACTAAGAAGAAAGACCAAGAAAGTGAAAGCAATAGTAATGGTAAAGAGAAGATTGATGAAGAAGATATTACCCCTGAACTAAACCCTCCAATAGATGAAGAGCCATTCCTAAAGGCCATCAAGGAACTAGATAGAAAATCCCTAGAAGGGATTCATTTGTTTAGTGGGAAAATGGACACCAAACTTGTAATGGAGTGGATTGAAGGGATGGAGAACCACTTTGAGTGTGAAGGTGTGACTAAAGCATAGAGAATTAAGGTAGCCAAGTCTAGGCTAAGAGGATCAACCCTAACATGGTGGAAGTACCTTGAAGAAGGGAGCAAAAAGTGGGAAAGAGACCCATTGCAAATTGGAAGGCCATGGTAACAAAGGTAAAAGAACAATACTTACCAGAGGACTATGAGGTCCAATTACACAAGAAGAGGCAAAGTTTAAAACAAAAATAAATTGATGTGGAAGCTTATATTGAAAAATTTTAGAGTCTATGTTTGAGATCAAGAGTGCAAGAAGATGAATCTATCAAAGTGGCTAGGTATCTAAGAGGCTTGAAATGGAACATACAGGAAGAGATCAACCTATGGTCTCCTATAATAGTCCATAAAAGATTCTAACTTACTCTGAAAGTGGAAGAGAAGACATAGAAGAAGGAAGACTATAACTTTAGAGGCAGAGGTAAGGGTATTGGTGGAATACGTCAAATACACTATGGTGAAAGAGGATCAAACTCTAGGCCACAAGGAGATAACAAGGTTACTAAAAAACAAGATGGAAGTTTAGGAAGAGGAGGTCTCAGAAGGGGTAGAGGCTCTAACACTAGTTGGAGAGGAGGGAGAGGATCCTACTTTGCTACCATGAAATCCTATCATTGCAATAAATTAGGACACCCTACATATAGGTGTCCTAAAAGAGGCTCAACTTTCTAAGGAAACACAAAAAGGGTTAACTATGTATAAGAAGAATCTAGTAGCAACAATAAACACTTTGAGGTACCCCTAGAATCAAAATAAGGGGGAAACCTAATGATCAAGAGGACCTTGATTAAGGAACTCATAAAGGAAGAACCAAGTAAAAGGAGGGCACTCTTCAGGATCAAATTCAAAATCATGTGGAAGGTGTGTGTAGAGTCATCATTGACTTAGGCTCAATGGATAACATTATCAATGAAGAGGCAGTCAACAAGCTAAAGCTAAAAATAATTTCACATACCAATCCATATAAGGTCACATGGCTCAATAAAGGACAACATATTCTCTTTGGAGATCAAGCATTGCTAGAGTTAACCATAAGGAGATACAAGGATAGAGTGCTATGTGATGTTCTTACCATGGATGCATGCCACCTTCTACTTGGAAGGCCATGGAAATTTGATAACCAAGCCATGCATGATGGAACCAAAAATGCCTACTCATTCAAGAAGGATAGGGTGACTTTTAAGATTCAGTCCTTGATAGAAGAAGGAGAGATGAAGACCTCAAGTCCAAGTGTCATCATGGTTGGTGAGAAAGAGTTCTTGAAGACCCTAGAGGAAGGAGATGGATTTGTGTTTGCATTGGTTTTAAAACCTAAAGAAGAAAACAAAGATACCGAGTGAAGTACAAGAATTGCTTGAGGAGTACAAAGCTTTTCTTAGTGATGGACTACTTGCCACCCTACCTCCTAAGAGACTTGTTAGCCACCAAATAGACATTATCCCAGGTGCTACCCTTCCCAAAAAAGCTACCTATAAGATGACCCCTTAAAAAAATGAGAAAATTTCCAAACAAATCCAAGATCTCCTAGACCAAGGCGAAATTAGGAAAAGCAGTAACCCATGTGTAGTTCCTACATTTTTAGAACCTAGGAAAGGAAGAACTTGGAGACTTTGTATTGCTTCTAGATCCATTATTAGAATCACCATTAGGTATAGGTTCCCAATACCTAGAATTAAAGACCTAATGGATTGTTTAGGGGAAGCAAAATATTTAATCAAGATAGACTTGAAAAAGTGGCTACCATCAAATCAGAATAAATGAAGGGGATGAATGGAAAAAAAACTTCAAGACTACAAAAGGTTTGTATGAATGGCTTGTCATGTCATTTGGCTTATCCAATGCTCAATCTACTTTTATGAGGTTGATGAACAAGGTATTGGTAGATTACATTCATAAGTTTTTTGTTCTCTATTTAGATTGCATCTTAATTTTCAACAAAACTAAAGAGGATCATATCAAGCATTTACAAATTATTTTAAAGAAATTTCATGAAGAAAATCTAATGATAAACTTGGAGAAGTGCAAATTCATGAAATAAGAGCTAGTTTATCTTAGCTTTGTTTTGTCTCAAGGTAACCTCAAAATGGATCAAGAGAAGGTGAATGCCATTCCAAGTTGGCCTATGCCCAAGACTGTATTAGATGTAAGAATCTCCCATGGTTTGGCTCAAAATTATAGAAAGTTTATCAGACATTTAGGTGGCGTATGTGAATTTTGGACACAATAAAGGGTGGAAGGAAGATAAAGTTCCATTGGACCCCAGAAGATAATCATGGTTTTGAGACACTCAAAAAGAAGATAGAAAAACTACCTACACTAGTGCTTCCTAGTTTAGAGAAAATTTTCAAAGTGGAGTGTGATGCTAGTAATGTAGCCATTAAGGTTGTTCTAAGCTAAGAAGTAAGGCAAATGGATTTTCATAGTGAGAAGGTCAATGATGCAAAGAGGAAGTACTCCTCCTATGACTTAGATTTTTGTGTTCTAGTCTAAACTCTAACAAAGTGGAGGCACTATTTTCTTCCAAAAGAATTTGTTGTATACTCAAACAACCAAGCTCTCAGTTTCCTTAATTCTCAAGATAAACTCAACAACAAGCATATGAAGTGGGCAGAATGCCTACAAGCCTACACATTTACCATAAACAAGAAGCATATGAAGGGGGTATAGAATAAGGTAGCTAATGCATTGAGTAGGAGACTCCTCATAGTCCAAGAGATTCAACTAGAAAACATAGGCATTGAAAGATTCAAAGAACTATATGTTGATGATGAAGATTTTGCATGAATCTACAAGGTATGCAAGGAGCTAAAAAATAACTTTCATGATGAGTTTTCTGATTATATATTGCAGAATGATTTATATTTTTTAAGGGAAGTCAACTATGTGTTCCTAGTGGGTTAATGAGGGAAAATTTAATCCAAGAAAATCATAATGGGGCTTTTAGTGGTCATTTTGGAGTCAATAAGACTCAAGAGTTAGTCACTAGGTTCTATTTTGGCCTAGCATACTAGAGCTATGAGACAATATGTGGAGAGTTGTATAATGTGTCAAAAGAAAAAGGGAACATCCACCAATGCTAATCTTTATCAACCACTTCTAATCCCCAGCGGACCATGGGAATGCATAAGTATGGATTTTGGGAATGCATAAGACAAGGCATTGGTATGATAGCATTTATGTGATTGTGGATAGGTTTAGTAAGATGGCCCATTTTTACCTTACAAGACCATACATAAGCTTGTTAGATTGCTCACTTGTTTTTCAAAGAGGTGGTTATGATCCATGGACTACCTATGACCATTGTTTTAGATAGGGACACCAAATTCATGAGCCACTTTTGAAAGACACCATGGAAGAAGATTGGAACTAACTTATCTTTTGGATTTGCCTATCACCCATAGAAAAATGGCCAAAAAAAGGTGACAAATAGGAGTCTTAACAACTTGTTGAGGTGTCTCACCAAGGAGTATGGTTAGGCATGAGACCAACTCATTGGGTAGGTTGAATATACATACAATGACATAATGAAAAGATCAACTAGTACAAGCCCTTTTGTAGTTGTTTATGGTTTGCATCCTAGAGGAATATTTGAGTTGAGGGAGTTGAAGGATGGAGCACCAGGTAGTGGTTATGTGAAGGACTTTACCCGATCTATGAGGGAAGTCCATACAAATGTGAGGAGGACACTGGCTATCCATGCTAACAAACTAAAACAAAAGGTGGATGCATCAAAAAGAGATGTTTAGTTTCAAATATGGGATCTTGTGATGTTGTACCTAAACAAAAAAGGTCACAAATAGGGGTACCACACAAGCTATAGATGAGAAGATCGGGTCCTTGTAAAATACTTGCAAAGTATGATAATAATGCGTATCAAGTTGAGCTCTCTAACAATATAGGTTTGTCACCCATTTCAATGTTGCAAATTTAATTTCATACAAAGGACCTATTCAAGATACTAATCAGAACCTTCAAAAGGTTACACAAGATGTAGTAGCATATCTAAATCTCACTCTTGCTCCACCTCTAACAGTAGATAAAATCCTAGATTCAAGGGTCTACAAGAAGACTAGGAAGAAGGGATACATGGAGCATCTGATTAAATAGATTGGAAAGGATGATGTTGATGCCACTTGGATAAAATAGATAGACTTCAAGAAGTTGGGCATTAACTTCAACTTGCTCAATCTAGGGATAGATTAAATTCCTTTTGTTTGGGGGAGTATGGTGTAGGAACAACTAGTCAAAGGCTCCTTGTTTTGGCATCTAGTTTGATTTTGGCATGTACTAACTCTAGCCAAGTTAGGAGTGTGAGTTTGGACTTTTCAAGGTCATCTCTTTGTTTGAGTTTGTTCCTAAGTGAAGTTTTCATTGTAGGACATTTTGGGTTGCTTGTCTAATATTGCTTGTGTTAGGGGGTTATGTGTCTAGGGCCATAAAAGCAAGAGGGAGGTATGGTTTTTAACCTATCTTTTCCTCCATGATGTTTTTACATCCCATTGCATGGAGTGGAGATCCTACATATCATTTGCAGTAAGAAATGAGAAAATTGTCAAACAGATGTCAAAAATTGACAAAGTGGTCAAAAACCTAAGGGTTGATGCTCTAAAGGCTAGATCATGCCTATACATCATAAATGGACCATGCTGGACCTACTTGGAAGGTTCCAAGTGAAAGGTGTTAAAAAATTGCAAAATGCAAAAGTTCTCAGCAACTTTGAAAAGTTGCTTCACAACATTTGAGCAAGAAATGAACATGTCGTGGATTTGAGGTTGATAGTTGAAATAAATATCTAAAACCTCTTGGTAAACTTATAAAAATCATGAAATAACCCATTCTAGGGGTTGGAAATTGTAAGAGTTTGTCATTAAAAACTACAAATTTTGTCCAACTTTGACATTTTTTACATATTTTAGTTGGCATTTTATTTAGTTAGGTTTTGAAAATCTTTTGTAAACAAACTATGTGCTAGTGTAGTCTTGGAAGTTTTCACACAAATGGCTCCCCCATGAGTTTCTACCATGAATTCATCATGTCCTTAAGGGAAATGGCAATGAAGCCAGTGTATATAAAAGCTTGGGCCTTGAAAAGAGGCATAGCTATTTTTAATGTGATGGCCTACGCAAGTCATAATTACTTGGTTAAGCAATCACAATGTTTGTAGGAAGATTTTTGAGGTTTGAATGTGAGAGATAACTCAAGCCAAGAAGTGTAGAAGGAGGAGGGATGAGTGAGGTAGGACTTTGAACAAACCCTAGCCAATGTTGTCAATTCAAATGGGAAACCCTTAAAAATAGGCACAAAAACTACTTTCAAGTGTACGGATGGATTGGATACTTGAGAACCACAAAATACATTAGGCTTTCCAAAATGTTACTTGAATCTTTAAAAAAAAATTCCACCTTGTTCAAAGAAAATTAGAATGAAAGTCCAAAAATTAATGTAGTAGGGCTAATTCTATTAGGCTTGGTCTTGGCAGTTTTTGTGTAGAGGAAAAGAATTTGGGGAGAACTTGTGGGATTTGTATCCAAGATCCTAGGTGAGGTCTAAATACATCATTTATGAGCTCCTCACTTAGTGTAGTTGAGAAAATGAATAGGGGCAAAGGTCTCCTTATAATCAATACCTTCACATTGAGAAAAGCTCTTTTCAACTAAACTAGCTTTGTAATTATCCAAAGTACCATAAGATTTGTATTTGATTTTGTAAATACATTTGTAGCCAATGATTTTCTTCTTTGGCAGAAGCTCAAAAAGGACCTAGGTGTTATTCTTTAGTAGGCTTTAGTTTTTAGATGTCATGGCCTTTTCCTACTCTGGAATTCCTTTAGCCTTAGAACATGTTTGAGGTTCAAACACACTATGAATGTTGGCCATGAGAGAAATGCTAATAGACTTTTTATGTTTGCTCTTTTTTTGAGCAGTTCTTCCATCCATGAGACATCATGAATATCAATAAGTGTCTTTTCCCACCACTTAGGCTAGAGAGGAGAATGACCAACATTAGTATTAAGATATACTCTATGATTAGGTTCCTCGTCTGAAGAATCTAGATTAAATTTAGGTGAAACATCTACAAATTTGGGTGATCCTACAAGAGAAGCTAGAGGTTCTTGTACAAGGAACATTGGTATAACTAGAGTTTTAGGAGCTATTGGAGCCTTCCCATCAAGTGGACCTAATGGAAATCTCCCAAATCACAAGCCTTCATAGGTTGATCAGTTAGACCAAGAACAGGAGAAACAAACATGAATGGTCCTCATTTCTCATCAAAGACTACATCATGACTGTACAAGAGTAGAGATGTCTCAGTGTCAATTAAGTGGTAGGATTTTTAAAGACTACTGTATCCAGTAAGCATGAGGTTCTAACTCTTGGCATCCAACTTGGTACATGACACATCAGTTATCCAAACAAAAAAAGAAAGAGCTAAAAACTTTTAGGTGACTAATTTTGTGCTTGTGATCTGACTCGGCCTCTTCTAGAGTCCTACCTTTGACTGCCATTATGGGTGACCGGTTCAAAAGATAAACTATAATGTTAACCACTTTTGTCCATAACATCTTCACAACATGTCTATGTTTGAGCATAGATTGAGCCATCTCAATGATTGTTATGCTTTGATGTTCAACTACACTATTTGTTGTGGTGCATAGGGTGTTGTTAACTAGTGCTTAATGCCATGAGTATCACAAAAGCTAGAGAAGTCATTAGAACAAAATAACCCCCATTGTCTAACCTAAGAGAAATAATAGATTTCCTAGACTCCTTTTCAACTAAAGGTTTAAACTTTTGAAATACAATAAATGCATCTAATTTTTTAAAAGAAACTATACACACATTTTTCTACTAAAATCATCAATAAACAATAGTAAATACTTGGACCCAAGAATAGGAGTGGCAATAGTAGATGTTAGAATGAACAAGCTGAAGTACCTGAGAACTATGAATCACCACTAGTGAAAGGTGTGTGATGTTGCTTCCTAGCCTGACATGCATCACAAAGTCCAAGCTATTGATTCTGAATCTCTAGCAAACTAAGGACAAGCTCTTCTTGAGTAAACTAAGAGCGATAATGCACATTTAAGTACCCATACCAATGATGTCAAAGTGATGCAGGAGCATCCAGAGGTATAAGGGCAATCTTGTGTCACCCAAAAAAAATGTACTTAGACTTAGTTTCTATTTCATTTCTTTACATTTTTGGATACCCATTTGGCTCAAATAAAGGTTCCAACTCTCATAGTTCAACTATCAGTGCATTTGAAAATCTCGAAAAAATAGGAGCATGTATTTGGGCCATCATTTCAGTAAACTAGAAGGTGTGAATTGGCTAGATGAATGTAATCATGATTTGGAGAATTCTAGAAAAAGAATCAGGTCGATAGGCCCCACGGTTTGAAAGTTATTGCAATTTTTCGGGTTTTGGAGACCTCTTAAGAATGCTTCAAAGTCAGGTTTGGGGCATTAAATGACCTCAAAAAGGGTCAAAAAATGGGTGACAAGCAAAGCTTGTCCATAGGGCTATAGAGCGCTTTGAGAGCTTTCCGAAAATGTAAACGGTTCGTCAATCGGAGTTACGGTTCAAAAGTTATGCCTCCTAGAAGTTTGGCTACCATTTCTGGATTCTTCTAGAATTGCACCGACTTCTAACGCAGCTTTCGGAACCTTCTATTTTGTCGGTGGATGCCTATAGCACTTTCTAGAATGTACTCCTAGTCCTTAACCCTCTGGGGTCTATTTAAGGAGATTTCTGGCATTGTAAAAGGCAGTTCAGGGTGGAGTTTGAGAGGAGGTGCTATAAGGAGAAATATTCTCCAGATTTATGCTATTGTAAGCCCGTAGGGCATATTTTGAAGTTTATTTTTTCTGCACTATTTGTACTAGCTTATTTTCTCAGTTAATATAATTCCCCTTTTCTATTGTGTCCATTCTGTTGTTGGGTTGTGTCCCCATCAAGTGGTATCAGAGCGGGTTTTCCTGAGTGTGTAGATCGAGCGCCGACTGTGAGGCAGTTTGCACCAGGACTGTGTGGTTGTGGGTTCGACCTAGAAGATGCCTCCACGAAGAGAGCGTGGCAGAAAGGCCAGAGCTATTGATCCTGAGGAGGTTAGAGCCCTCCAAAGACAGGTACAAGCATTGCAAGAGGAGCTTCGTAGAGGAGCAAATATTGCCACAGATGACAATAGTGAGGATGACAATGAAGAGGAAGTAATGGAAGTTGACGGGGAAGTTCTAAATCCTATAGAGGAAAGGCTTTTTAGGGCCATTACTAGGTTTGGGAAAAGACCTACAATTGAAGTGGGTATATTTTTGGGAAATTTGAAACCAGATGAGTTGATCGATTGGATCAATGAACTGGAAGAATACTTTGAGTATGAGGATATAAGGGACCTAGATAGGGTTAAGTTTGCAAAGGCCAAACTGAAAGGCCATGCCCAAATCTGGTGGCAAGAGATTCAACTGGAAAGACTTAGAAGAGGAAAGGAGAAGATCACAAGATGGGATCGCATGGTGGACAAATTGAAGAAACAGTTCATTCCTGTGGACTACGAGCTTGATCTGTTTAAGAAGATGCATGGGTTAAAACAAGCAGGAAGATCAGTCCAAGAATATACAGAGGAGTTTTAACGACTCCTGATTAGAGCAGGACATGCAGAAGCAAATAAGGAGAAGGTGGCACGTTATATCAGTGGGTTGCGACCTAGCATCCAGGAGGAATTAAGTCTGGTAAGAATGACCAGCGTTGAAGAAGCATACCAGTTTGCCCTACGAGTTGAAGAGAAGCTGAGTAAAAGGTTTGAAGGAAGACAAAGAGGGCGCGGTCAAGGAGGAAGGGGAAGCGGTAGATCATCTGGAGGCCGCAATGAAACTCAAAAGAAAAATGAAGATGAGGGTACTAGCAAGAACCAGAGGAATGAGGGTTTCAACTGCTCCCATGATCAAGACTTTGGAAATCAAAGAGGAAGAGGTAGAGGACGTGGACAAGGAAGAGGAGGCTTCCATGGTACCTATTTCCATTGCAATGAAGAAGGTCATCGTGCCTTTGAATGCCCTCAATGACAAGGAAGGACAGATAGGAGAGTTGAGGGCCAAGCTAGGGTTGCTCATGTGGATGAGGATGCACAATCATCACATGCAGAGGATGCAGAAAGAGGAGAGACCTTGGTAAATGAAAGAGTCCTACTAAGCGGTGAAAATGAACCAGGATAGCAGAGGAGTTTGTTCCGTACCAGATGCAAGTGTGAGGATAAATGTTGTGATGTGATCATTGGTGGTGGTAGCACTAATAACTTGGTATCATAAGAGATGGTCTCTAAGCTGAAGCTCAAGAGGGAGAAACATCCCCAGCCCTATCGGATTTCTTGGGTAAAAGATGATCATAAGGTCCTAGTAAGTGAACAATGTTTAGTAAAATTCAAAATTGGGAGTTACCATGATGAAGTTCTCTGTGATGTTATTTCGATGGATGTTTGCCATCTATTGTTGGGTAGACCATGGCAGTTTGATAGACATGCAATACATGATGGACATGCAAACACATACTCTCTGACAAAGGATGGAGTTCGCCACAAATGGAAGCCCATGAAAAAGGAAGGTGAAAAGGTATGTAGCAATGCTAGGATTTGTCTTGTTGATGGAAGGAAGTTTTTAGATGGCATGAAACATCACCATATGTGCTATGCTTTGATTCCTAGGAAAGATAAAGAAGGTAGTAGTGAAATACCATTTGAAGTTTCAGATTTACTAGGGGAATTTGGAGATATTATCTCTGATAATGTTCTAGATGGATTGCCACCAGTAAGGCAAATCAGTCATCAGATAGATCTGATTCCAGGAGCTAGTTTGCCTAACAAGGCTGCTCACAGGATGACTCCTACTGAAACAAAGGAGCTAAATAGACAGGTTCAGGAGCTGTTAAGGAAGGGCTTGATTCGAGAGAGCTTGAGTCCATGTGCAGTACCTACAGTACTTGCACCAAAGAAGGATGGAGAGTGGAGGATGTGTACAGATTCTCGAGCTATAAATAGGATAACCATCAAGTACCGGTTTCCTTTACCAAGGATGGATGATCTTATGGACTGCTTGAGTGGAGCTCAGTACTTCACAAAGATAGATCTGAAGAGTGGCTATCATCAGATACGGATTCGAGAAGGAGATGAGTGGAAAATAGCCTTCAAGACCAAGGAGGGTCTTTATGAGTGGTTAGTCATGCCCTTTGGATTGACGAACGCCCCAAGCACCTTCATGCGGCTCATGAATGAGGTACTTAAGAAGTTCTTGGGAAAATTTGTTATTGTCTATTTGGATGATATTTTAATTTTTAGGAAGACTTTGGAAGAACATTTACTGCATATTCGTAGTGTCTTTGAAAGGCTAAGGGAAGAGAAACTATTAATTAATCTAAAGAAGTGTGTCTTTGCAAAAAGGGAGTTAGTCTATTTGGAATTTTTTATATCACCTGAAGGTCTCAAAATGGATCCAGAGAAGGTAAAAGCCATCTTGGAATGGCCTACTCCAAGGTTTGCTACTGAGGTAAGATCATTTCATGGTCTGGTTAGTTTTTACAGGAAGTTTATTAAGAATTTCAGTGGCATATGTGCACCTCTAATTGATACAATAAGAGGGGATAGAAAAGAGTTCAAATGGACTACAGCAGCCGCGAGAAGTTTTGAATTGCTGAAGAATTAGGTGACTGAATAGCCTGTGTTGGCACTTCCAAATTTTAGAAAAGTATTCTAGGTGGATTGTGATGCTAGTGGTAGTGCTATTGGGGCTGTATTAAGCCAAGAAGGTAAGCCTATTGCATATTTTAGTGAAAAATTGAATGATGCAAAGAAGAAGTATTCTGTTTATGATCAAGAGTTCTATGCAATAGTTCAGGCCTTAAAGAAATGGAGGCATTATTTATTGCCAAAGGAATTTGTTTTGTATACTAATCATCAGGCATTACAATACCTAAATAGCCAAGGTAAATTGAATCAGAGGAATATGAAGTGGGTAGAATTCTTGCAGAGTTATACATTTGTGTTGAAGCATAGAAGTGGAAAATCTAACAGGGTTGCAGATGCACTAAGTAGGAGACAATTGTTGCTTACAACAATGCAGGTTGAAGTAGTTGGGTTTGATGAACTCAAGAATTTGTACCCCGAGGATCCTGATTTTGCTGAAGCATGGAAAGCTTGTAAAGAACCTGTTGCTGTAGATAGAACCAAGTGGTTAGATTATTTGATTCAAGATGGCATGTTGTTCAAAGGTAGTCAATTGTGCATTCCAAGGAGTTCCATGAGGGAAAATCTGATTAAGGAGAAACACAGTGGAGGGATGGCAGGACATTTTGGTCGGGATAAGACCATTGCCATTCTTAGAGAATATTATTTTTGGCCTCAAATTACACAGGATGTGAAGAAGTTTGTATAGAGTTGCCAGGTTTGTCAAGTTGCCAAGGGGTTTAGTCAAAATACTGGCCTATATCAGCCATTGCCTGTTCCATCAAGGCCATGGGAGGACATAAGTATGGATTTTGTTCTTGGATTTCCAAGGACACAAAGGGGTAATGACTCAGTATTTGTGGTGGTTGATAGGTTCTCCAAAATGGCACATTTCATTCCATGCCACAAAACTCATGATGCTGTCCATATTGCAGACTTGTTTTTCAAAGAGGTGGTAAGACTACATGGTCTTCCAAGGAGTATATTTTCTGACCGAGATACTAAATTTGTGGGGTATTTTTGGAGGACATTGTGGAAGAAGTTGAGAACAAACTTGAAATTCAGTTCCACGCATCACCCACAGACTGATGGCCAAACAGAAGTGGTAAATAGAAGTCTGGGCAATTTGCCGAGATGTTTAGTTGGAGATAAGCCCAAGGGATGGGATTTGATTCTACCACAGGTAGAGTTTGCTTATAATAACTCTGTAAATAGGAGTACTGGAAAATCACCATTTCAAATTATATATGGAAATAGCCCAAGGACTGCACCAGAATTGAGGAAGATAGAACAAGGGGAGAGAACAAGTGCTGAAGCTAAGGAATTTGCTGAACACATCAAGCGTCTACATGAGGAGGTTCAAGCACACATTATCAAGATGAATCAAGAGTATAAAGCTAGGGCTGATGTAAGGAGAAGACATAAGGAATTCCAATTAGGGGATCTTGTCATGGTGCACTTACAAAAAGAAAGATTTCCAGTTGGTACTTACAACAAGCTGAAAATGAAGAAATTTGGCACCTGCAAAATTTTGAAGAAACATAACTTAGGAAATGCATATGAGGTGGAGCTGCCAGATGGTATTCACATTTCTCCCATTTTCAACATTGCAGATTTAACAGAGTATCATGATGATGGTGCAGATGAGGAGCTGGTTTTAGAGCCATGTCCAATTCCTGCTTCTAAGAAGGAGGAGATAGAAGACATTCTAGATCATCGTGTGGGTAGGAGTACCAGAAACAGGCAGTATGAAGAGTATTTGGTCAAATGGAAAGGACGACCAATCGAGGACTCAACTTAGATTTCAGTAGCTGAGGTTTCCCATTTGGGATTTCCTCTACCATCCATAAAGTGACAGGGTCACTTTTCAATCTACCCTAGGTGTTTGATTCAGGAGCATCCAGAGGTATAAGGGCAATCCTGTGTCACCCAAAAAAAATGTACTTAGACTTAGTTTATGTTTCATGTCTTTACATTTTTGGATACCCATTTGGCTCAAATAAAGGTTCCAACTCTCATAGTTCAAATATCAGTGCATTTGAAAATCCTAAAAAAATAGGAGCATGTATTTGGGCCATCATTTGGATAAACTAGAAGGTGTGAATTGGCCAGATAAATGTAATCATGATTTAGAGAATTCCAAAAAAAGAATCAGGTTGATAGGCCCCACGGTTTGAAAGTTATTGCAGTTTTTCGGGTTTTGGAGACCTCCTAAGAATGCTTCAAAGTCAGGTTTGGGGCATTAAATGACCTCAAAAAGGTTCAAAAATGGGGGATGAGCAAAGCTTGTCCATAGGGCTATAGAGTGCTTCGAGAGCTTTCTGAAAATGTAAACGGTTCGTCAATCGGAGTTACGGTTCAAAAGTTATGCCTCCCGGAAGTTCGGCTACCGTTTCTGGATTCTTCTAGAATTGCACCGACTTCTAACACAGCTTCCGGAACCTTCTATTTTGTTGGTGGATGCCTAATAGCACTTTCTAGAATGTACTCCTAGTCCTTAACCCTCCGAGGTCTATTTAAGGAGATTTCTAGCATTGTAAAAGGCAGTTCGGGGTGGAGTTTGAGAGGAGGTGCTATAAGGAGAAATATTCTCCAGATTTATGCTATTGTAAGCCCGTAGGGCATGTTTTGAAGTTTATTTTCTCTGCACTGCTTGTATTAGCTTATTTTCTCAGTTAATATAATTCCCCTTTTCTATTGTGTCCATTCTGTTGTTGGGTTGTGTCCCCATCACAAAGTGTGCTAACAAAAGGTCGTTGAGTAACTATAGGTAAGTTCTGAGAATCACTAGAATTAGTATGTCAAAAAATACCATGATCCTCAAGATACATTGCAACAATAAACTGACTCACCTTATTAGTGATGGTACACTTATGTGAACTAAAGGTGATATCCAATTGTGGAGAATGTCACAACTAATTGACTAAGAGTAGAATTAGTTCCATCATTGGAACATAGTACACATCAAGAAAAGTGAGATTCATCCCACTAGACTAAATTTGAATGTTGTCTTTGCAAACAATGGTGTACTCTTCTTTGCCACAAAAAATAACAAAATTTGAGTAAGTAGGTAGTCAGTGGACCAATCTTGGTGGTGGGTGAAATGACAAGAGGATCTGAATCAATGTACCAGGTAGATGACTTTACATAATCTACTGATCTTTTAGCCATGAAGGCATAAAGAGAATATTTTTTCTTAGTGTACTTTGTGTTGTTCTCTTTAAGCTATGAACTTGATTACTTAGATTGGGTAGCATCATTTCCAACATTCAACCTTCATGCAACCAAACTTGTGGCAATATTTGCATTCAATGTTCTTCTTTTTGGGAGCCTCATGAAGTTGGATTAGATGACTTCTTTTTAAAAGACTACGTGAAAAATTGTGAAGGCACATTTTTTGATGTAAAAAAATGGAAGATCTAGAAAATTTGAAAGGGTACCCAAAAAGACAACTCAAAAAACCTAGAAATAATATGTTGTCAGATTTTGGATCTATTAGCTCAAAAATTGAGGTACCCATAAATATGATGACAACCTAATTGAGCTCTCAAAAAACCTACCAAGAATCTATAAAAAAAACCACATAAAATAACAAAAATGTGCAAAAAAAAAGATGGCACTTGTAGAAAAATGGTTGTAAGAAGAAAATATCATAGAATATAATGTTGAAGAATATTGTTCCGATAATGTCAAACAAGAAATTATAATATTTTTTGAAAAAAAATCAAAGAATTGGCTATGATACCATATTACGAAGCAATTGGTAAATATCTTCTTATTATTAATAGAGATTAGGATGCCAATTTATACAAAAGAATAAAATAATTTTTCCTTAGGAAATGATCATAAATAATAGAAACATTCTATTCTAGCAAAAAGAAAGCTAACAAAGAACTATAGACTATTTGATATTAGAAACATTCTAATATATATAATAGATTACAAATAGATAACCATTAAATAATAATAGAAGCTTATCTATTATCATAATAGAAAGGACTCTATGGAAATTTGTGTTTTTAATCTTGCAAATCTGGCCCTCGAGGGTTTTTGTCCTCAAGTTAAACAAACCAAAGTTTAATGCTACAACAAGGAAACAAATGAGCTAATAAACCATTTTTAATGTCATTCCTTCTCCTTGTTTGGTCTCTCTTAAATATCATTTTTATTCTATAGACATAAATTTTTATCCCTCTGCATGCCTCTAGATATTATTTAAAATTAACTTAAGTTATAATTATAATTTCTCAATTCTTTGACCTTTCTTTGAACATAATTCATGTTTGAAGTGGGGAGATGAAAAAAGAATATTTGGGAAACTAATTTTTGCTATTTTTGGCTTTGGAATGTGTTGGTGTTCAATGTCATATATTTTCAAATTCCCAAATTTAACAAATTTCTAAGTATCAAGGTTATCAAATTCAGAGAAAATAGCCTACAACTTATTATTAGGTAGGGACAACCATAGTTTTAAGACTATGCGAGTTCTTTCCAAGACTCATGGGTTCACAAATCATATGACATGGTGAGTTGACCCACCAAGGACTTCTGAGATGAGTCCTACCAAGTACTTATTTGAGTTCCAAGCAAGGAATCATTGAGCCTTAGGCACAAACTTTTAAGTATTGGCCTTGATTGTGTAATGTCCCCTTTCTAGAACCAATTTCAATAATAAATAATAAAAATAAATGAGTCTTAGATAACTATTCACTTAATGTGCAATAAAAAACAATGTTCTCCATAATAATTAAAACCTATACAATTATAGATCAAAGTTTATGTTGATTTGAATACCCTTGGTGGATTCCTATCAGAATTAATCATAATAAAATAATCATCAACACTCAAAATTATGAATAAATTAAGGAAGGAAAGAAGCCTCTTGTAGTCAGTCTTAAGAAAGACAATTCCAAACTCTACAAGTCTAGAGAATGGACATTGTAGATTTTTAGATCTATCTAGGTACATAGAAAAAAGTGATTTTTTATTAACTTTTGGCTCAAACTTCTCAATTTCATGTTTGAGCAGTGAAATAGCAAGGGAAGGACTGGAAAAGAAAAGCATTTGGGTGAGAATAAAAGGGTGTGTAATGTTCCTATCATAAAATAAATTATTAATTAAACCTCTATTAATGGGTTGATTGATTTAATATATCTTGGACCCAGTTTTATTTTTGTTTATGTAGGTAAGTGTAAGTGTCAGCTATCTTTGTACACCCTCAGAAAGGTTTTCCTTGATGGGTATCTAAGCATGGCTTATAGGTAGTCATTGCTATTTAATTTTGGATCAATTCTTAAATTGTGAATTCTCGTTAGAGTTTTGGATTGTTCACCATTTTAGAAGTGAAAGATCTTCTCTACTTAGCTATTCTAGTTTTGGTGGGACTCAACCCTCACCCTATTCCATTTCCTATAATACTTTGCTCAAATCTAGAAAATTGGAGCACCATCTTGTTACAAATATTAATTGAAGGATATTCATGTTAAATCTCCATTCTTTTGTGGCTTTTATCTAATGAATTTAGGACTCTAAGTTTGGTTATGGTTGCAAGACTCAATCCACCTTCCATTCGTAAACCATTTGCTACCCTTAGCTTAACATAATACATAGTGCATCTATTTGTACTATACGACCAATTACCCTTATTGTCTCCTTGGTATGGTAGTCATTCAACCACACCGTCATACAAACTCCCTCCCAATACTGTACTACCTACCTTGTTCATACCATATGGAAACTCTTATATGAATGGTATGACCATTTCCTTGCATACATATAACCTCCCTTCCACTCCATATGCACAACCTCCCTTTTGTCATGCAGACACCAAAGACTACCAAACACCCCCACTATACGGCCTCTACCAAGACACTTGTATGGATCTCAAAAATCATCTCTGGGTAGTTCTTGTCCCTCTATAATTGGGAATATTATATTGGTATTATAGTATACAATTACACCACACATCAAAATTGCGTATTTATACTTGATATTTTCTAGTGTGTGACCATCACATTCACTTTTTTTTTTGCCACCATATGAACAACCCCAAAACATTGTACATGATCATGTTATAGTCTGTACAGACTACAACACTATACACTCACCATACACACTATACGATATTCTCCCTTCATCATATGGTGATATCTTTCTTCATCACACACATAATGTAAAACAACCCTAATCACTGCCATACAGACACCCTTTGCAACCTTACAGACTCTATCTAAAACTATTTTAGGAAGGAAGAAACTATTAGGAACATTATAGATCCCCTTTGGACTGATATTATTTTTAGGTTAAGATTGCCTTTAGGCCAATTTCAACTTCAAAACATTATAGTGGTATTAGAGAACTCTTGGTGCTACTAAGAGAACTTGCAAGGAATTATTCATAGATCTATGATACTTAGCGACTCATGGAAGAAACTCTCAAGAAATTTGCAAACAATAAGATATCCGGTGAACAAATGGTCACAACACATATTTAGTATTGGGTAAGGAAAACCCTCATCCAACATGCTCTTGACCTTCCATGCTATTTTTCACCCCATGGATGGAGGCACCATATGGAGAAAAGTAGACAACTTTTGAGGATGTTCAAAAATAGCTAAGAGAAGACTAGAAGAATGTGAATTTGGAGGAAGATATATCCTACATAGATTATGCATAATTGATAATGAGATATTTGGAAGGCAAAAATCAAAGATATTTTAATGATGATCGTAGAAGGAAATTAAGTAAAGTAAATCTATCACCATTTGATAGATCCAAATACATATATGTGCAAGCATGGGCAATGAAGGTTGATACCTACTTCTAACTTAATCCAATGCAAAAAGAAGCAATTAAATTTGTAGCATTATACTTGGAGGGAGCAGCATATGAATGGTGGCATCATGACACCATTACACTAGGGCATGACCAAATAAATACCTATGTAGGATTCAATAAGATGTTGATAGATTTTTTTGATGGTAAATGTTCAAAACTTAATTTCAAAGAATTGGCACAACTAAGGAAAACTAGATCAATTGACTAACATTATGGAATTTCAGAAAGAAGACAGACAATGTTCTTCATGGACAAACTAACAAAACTACTAAAGAATTGGGTAAAAGGGTTCAATCCTACCACCCTATCAAAGGCCATTAAGAAGGCTTATAGTATGACATTATCATCAACATCATCCTCTTGAGGGTATTCACATTCCAAACCATCAGTGTTTCCCAAGGACAAAGATAATAAACCTTTACTAAAGAAGCCATCGTTGGACAAAGCTACTAGACAAGAGCTTCGAAGGAAGAAACTATGTTTAATTACAAAGAACTATGGGAACCTAGGCACAAATGCCTTGTGAAAGGAAAAATTCACTACATTGAAGTCATGTATGGTGATGAGGATGAATAATAAGATCCACCCTCTGAAGACAACTATCATGATGAAGACACCAAAATGGTTAGTCTAAACCATATGGAAAGAATTAAAATATTGGTATGACATGGAGGAACTATTGCCTTAGCTAGGAGCCTAAGGTTTATGCATTTCATGTATGAGGAACCCTTCAAGGATAAAGAGTCATGGTGATTCTTGATAACAGAACCACTCTAAACTTCATAAACTCATCTTTGGTGAAATGATGAGGTCTACCTACTGAAATGCATGCAAGATTCTAGGTCAAAGTCATGGGAAGTACCCTTATGACCTATAAACACCTTATTCCCCAATTAAGTATCACCATGACTAACCATACTATGATAGAAGATTTCTTTATAGTGGATCTAGTGTTAGAAATAGGGATTACTAAGGGGCGGGGGAATTAGTTATCTACAAACTTTAGTCACCAACTAGATATTATTACTTACTCTAAACCATGCATAAGAAAGAAATAAAGTAATGCTGAATAGTAATAGTAACAATGCACAAAGATAACTCATGACACCATTTTTTTATTAGGGAAAATTTGGCCAAGTGAAAATCCCAATGGGAATGATACCCACTAGATAATAATATAGTAATATATAAATTCCTTGTTAGAGGATTGACCCTATTAGGAGTCATTGAGAAAATTTAGTATAAGGAGTCCTTATTAGGAGACTTTGAATCCCTATTAGAAGATTTCAACCCTATTAGGAGTTCTACCATAATGTATGCAAGAAGAGCCCACTACTCAAACATGCAAGTTCAACTATGAGAAGAGCTCATTACTCAAACAAGTAATCTACTATTATTTTCCTTCCTTGTCTAATCTCTAATCTTTAACTTGATCATAGATCACTAGATAGTTGATACAAAACTCCACATATATCACTTTCACAAAAGTTCACTCACTTTGCAATCTTACTTCAGTAACACAATTTTACACAAATAGCACACTTCTCATCCCAAGAAGTCATTTACATAGATATCATGCATTTACACAAATTATTGATGGGTTGGCTAAGACCACAATTCACTTTTCCAAGCTAAAGTAAACATCTAGAATGTTAGCCCTAATTGGACAAGTAATTGTTTTGTAACTAAAATAATTATTTCCTTGAATTTTATTGTCTTGCTTCATCAAAACATGATTATCTCTATTTTGTACAGTCTATACAAACTTCCAAGGTTATACAAGTCATCATCAACATGTATACTATCACAATGTAACTTCGCTTGTCATAATATGATGTCTGCAACATGTTATAAAAAAATAATACACTGATGTAACATAGACAATTTTTTTATTACCACATACTAAGTATCTTTATTTTTGAGGTTTCCTGTCAACATGTACATCATGTGTTGCCATAAATGAGAACAATTAAATATCATAATTAGCCAATTTTCAACAATCTCCCCCTTTGACATTGATGGCAACAAAAATAGGGATAATTGGCTAAGTGATAGAAATAAAAGTAACTAACACCTTACATCTATTACAACTTGTTCAACTTTACATATATGCTTCCCCTTACTATTAATATACTTTACAATTTTACAATCTTCACATGTATCTCTCCCCCTTTGACATCAATGACAAAGGTCAAAATGTCAAAAGATTATTTCAAAAACTATTGTCCTTCCTTATGCTGAAATAATCTTCATACAATCATAAAAAATAGTATTCAAACTGTCCATACCTTTTGTCCATATTTCTTTGGTAGACCTAGCTAATGTGAGAATTGCACATAATTCATATGATGTAATCTCAACTGCATTGATATCTAAATACAAAAAAATTGTATATGTGTCCTTGGCCTTGACACATTCCTCTAGCTATTTCTCAATAAAGGATAGCTTTAGAGCAATATATCCTCTAAAATTAGACGTTCTCTTTAATATCCTCTCTTTCCAAACTTCTACTTTCCTAATATTGCTATGAACATTGGCATCTTAACTCTCAATATCATCAACTTTGCTAGATGGTTGTTGGATTATGCTAGATAAAACCTCTAGCTCATTCATCTTTACCTCTATCTAACTGTCCAAGTCTTTAGTCAATTTGTATGATAAGGTACACTTAACATTAAAAGCTTTCCCTTCCTGCTAATATTTCTAAAGTTCTTTTATGCATGTATCAAGATTAACTAAGTCATTCTTTATGTTCTAGTAGATGGCACTAAATAGGTTAGCATCATGGTAAATTTGAGCCTTCACCTCTGTAACATTCAACAAATTAGTAAACTCTTCATTGAAAGACTTTAGCACTTCTTGTGCTCTTTGTTTAGAATCTGACTCAGTATGTTGTACTGTCAAAGTACTGTGCAGTCTATTAGTCACTTCCATTAATGAACTCTACAAACTCTTAATTGTCTTATTCTTTAGTAAAAGTTTGGATATGGATGAGATTAGATTAGTTTGATCATCATCATCAATAACCAAACTAGCAAGGGAGAGCAATGTAGATGAACTAGATGGTTTAGTGTCATCCTTCTTCTATTTCTTTGCTACTAGTATCTTTAGTTTTCCTCTCTTCCTCTTCTTTCCTTTCCATGTCCTCTCTTTCTTTCTTCTCTTCTGATCTTTTCCTCTCTTCTTCCTCTATTTTCTTTTTCTTTTCTTCCTCTACAATCCTTCTCTTATCTTCATCTTCCTTTCTTTTTCTATCTTCCTCAAGAAATTGTTTCTTAGCTTCCTCTATCTTCTTTTTAACTTCTATTAGCCTCTCATCTTCCTCAATTTGTTTCAACTTTTCCTCAACATCCTCAATGTCTAGTACATTTGGTTTGGAGGCACCAAATGGATTGGTATCATCCATGTTAAGAGTAACATTTCTTTGATCAATCTTCATAGTGTCACCACTTATTGACATATCTAAGGTTCTAGGAGTTGGAGGAGATGCTACCTGTGACTCTAACAACATCTTATTGATGGCTACTATAATCTTCTTTCTCAATTTATCTTTCTTACCAACCATAAATAAGAAGGGCCTCAACTTATTCCTCAAGTATGGTCCAAGGTTATTCAATAATCTCTTAATTTCATCTTTATCATCAATCTTGCAAATGGTCCTTAGCATAGACTTCTAAAGTTCAAGGTCTTCTTCTCTTGCAGGAGTCTTCTTCTCTATGAGTCTCTCATAGACTTTCTGATTCACTACTCCTTTGATATCCTTCATACTAAGATTGTTTACAATGATATAACTCACTATAGATATATCAATTTGATTCTTCTTGAAATTATTATATAAATCATAAAACTTGTTCATCTAAACAAAGTTTCCCTTATTTGCAATTGTTGTGTTTTTATTCTCAATCTTTAGCTTCCAAGGTTGTCAAGCTTTGCCTACAGCTTGCTTAGGTGGAGTCACCTTTTCTACTTGTTTGGTTTCTTATTCCTCCTCTTCTTCATCACTTGAATCGATTGTCAACAATTTTTTCTACCTCTTACCAAGCCTTGTAGCCATTTGTTTGACTCTTTTTGTCTTTGTAGACACTGCTTCAACTAATCTTTCAAATTTTCTCTTTTGTTCATTGGGTTGAACATCAAACACTGCTGCATATGGAATGCTTTGTCCTGGAGATATCTCAGTAATAGATACTATCAAGGGTTGTATGTTCAATACACCTTGTTTCATTGTTTGTCTTACGGCCTCAAATTCACTCTCTATCATACCGGCCTTAGATAGTACCTTCTTCATTATTGATTCAACCTTCTTGTGAGATGTCCTATCCAAGGTTGCTTGATAGAAATGTTGTGTAATCTCATCAAATGTGCCAAATCTGTATTCAGCTTTATCTTTCTCTGAATTCAACAATAAATTAATGTGGCAACTATAACATCATCACTCAACTCATAGCTCAAGTGATTCAAAAATGTTTCCTGAGGTTCCACTACATGAATGTAAGTATGATCTGTATCAACTACAATACATATATCCTCCTTGAATCTATCCATAATTTCCAATGAAATCCTAAATCTCTATTTCATCTCATTTTGGAATGTTTTCATTATTAGGTTTCCATTGTCCAATTCTTTGTCTATAAGGTGTCTTCTGCATACCTCTAATATCTTCTTCATAGTGCATCTATCACTGCTCATTATATCTATTACTGATAAGGAAATCTCTTTAGCACATGAAAGAATATGTAATTTATCAATGATTGGAATCTAAACACACTATTCTTTGTTCTCTTAATCTTTTCAAAGTTTTCCAAGAGTGGCATTCTCAGTATCTCAGTTAGATTTACTTGTTCTTTTTCTACACATATCTTATAAGTTGCATAAGCAATATCTTGGTGAAAGTTCATCTATCTTAGAACTTGTACAAACTAAATAAGCAATATTTCTACTAAGAAATCTCACATCATGCTACTTGATGGAGCTGATTACTATAGCCTTCCCATTATATATTGCCTTAGTATAACTTTCTACTTTCTACTATCTTCTTTACCAATTTCTCATCTATGGGTACATTGCCTTGTTTGTTAAGACTAGTTACCTCATGCATACGGTTAGTCAAGATGTCTATTACATTATCTTGCATCCATAATTTTCCATCATGTATCCTAGTCAATATGATTTGAGTCCATTCATCTATATCTAACTCATGGTAGAACTAATACTTAAACAAATCAAATTCCTTTAAGTGATCAAATCTAGGCTTCATTGTCATGTCATGGTTAAAGATCAATTCCATATCCTTATTCATATATTCAATACCAATTGAGTGCAATTCAAATAATTTTCTACATCTTTAAGGTAAACTACATTGTTCAGAGCGATAAACAACACTAAAATAGGGTTTCCTTCATTAGGTTTTATGGAAACTATCTTAAACTTAGGTTTATCCTCAATCTCAACACTATGAACAACTAACATATCCATAATATTTATCAAGCTATATCTTTTACCAAACAAATTTATGAAAAAATGATAAAATGCCTCTTTCCAAAAATAGGGTTTGCTACAAAATCTCTTTGAGAAGTCACTTCTGAATGTTCTTCACTTTGAATGTGTTCACAATGAAGTAAAATTCAATTATGTACTCCATTTATCCATCAAATTAAACTAGCATTTATTGCGTACTTTGTAGATATGAAAAAGTTGTTAAATACATTTTGCAATTGGATAACTACACAAGATCATCTATTCAATCTTCAAATGTCATCTGAGGTTTACTATAGCCTCCTTCCATTATGACAAACATCCTCAAGACTTTGCATCATGAAATTTTGTGCAAAAACTTTCATTTCATCTTCTGTTACAAAATCAACCTTTATTACAATACCAGTAACTCTGAATTTCATTATAACTTGTTTAGATGATCTCCAAATTACAAGTGAGCATAGGTACCATCTAAATATAACTGGATACACTTTTCCCAACTTTGCTACCTCTAATTCGATCTCTAATTGAAGTTCTCAAATTCCAATGTTGTGAACAAATTTAATTCAACTCAACTAAATCAAACTCAAAAACTACCTCTGATCTTCCTATCTCATCATCACCTAACTTTTCTTTTAAGATATTTTTCTTTTCACGAATGCTTCATTAAGTTCTTCTTGAAGTTCACTCATAATTTTTCTTTGTTCTTCATTGTTCATGCTAGTTTCAGAGTTCCTTTCATGATTCCTTCTATCATTCCTTATATTTCTAAAGTTTCTTCCATTATTCCTTCTATCTCTAAAGTTTGTTTCCATTCTACAATACTTCATTATGTGTCTAAAGTTGTTGCATAACTGACATATAGGTGCTCTACTTCTAGGATTCTACTGATCATCAAGTGCATGACAAGTCTAAGTAATGTGTCCCAAGTTGTTACACTTGTAACACATGATCTATCTTCTATCATCATAAGATCTTCTTTCTCATAATGTTCTTTCATTAGATCTTCTTCTATCTATAGGGTTAGTATTTCTAGACATTTTACTATTTCTTCTATCATTATCATGCTTAGTGGTAGTGGGGGGGAGGGGTGGTGAATCAATAAGCTACAAACTTTAGTCATCAACTAGATATTATTACTTACTTTGAACCATGCATAACAAAGCAATAAGGTAATGCTAAACAGTAATAGTAACAATGCAGAAAGATAACTCATGACACCATATTTTGTTAACTACGGAAACCTTGGCCAAGGGAAGACCCTAGTGGGGATGATAACCACTAGATAATATACTAATATATAAGTTCTTTGTTAGAGGATGGACCCTGTTAGGAATCAATGAGAAAGTTTAGTATAAGGAGTCCCTATTAGGAGGCTTTGAATCGAAGTTAGGAGATTCCAACCCTATTAAGAGTTGTAGTATAATGTATGCAAGAAGAGCCCACTACCCAAATATGCAATTTCAACTATAAGAAGAGCTCACTACTCAAACAAGTAATCTACTATTATTTTGCTTCCTTTTCTGATCTCTAATCTTCAACTCAATCTTGGATCACTAGATAGTTCATAGAAAACTTCACATATATCACTTTCACAAAAGTTTTCTCACTTCACAATCTTTTTTCACTTACACAATGTTACACAAATAACACACTTCTTATCACAAGAAGTCCTTTGCATAAATATCATGCCTTTACACAAATTACTATTGGGTCAGCTAAGACCACAATTTACTTTTCCAAGTTAGAGTAAACATCTAGGATGTCAGCCCTAATTGGACAAGTAATTGTTTTACAACCAAAATAATTTTTTCCTTCAATTTTGCTATCCTCCTTCATCAAAACATGATTATCTCTATTTTGTATAGTCTATACAAATTTCCAAGGTCATACATGTTGTCATCAACATGTATACTATCTCCAAGTAACTTCACTTGTCATAATATGATGTCTACAACATGTTATAAATAAAACAATACACTACTATAAATCAAATTCTATACTTAGACAATTTTTTGATTACCAAATACTTAGTATCTTTATTTCCAAGATTTCCTATCAACATGTACATCATGTGTTGCCATAAATGACAACAATTACATATCACAATTAGCCAATTGTCAACACCTAGATGATATGGAGGTTATTCTGGGAATATAGTGGATGGAGACACTTGTTGAATATAGTCAAAGCCTCAAACAAATGGACTTCACTTTTGTTATTGATGGGAAGAAGATTTTTCTCCATGGAATGGAAAATGAGGGACCGAAGGAAGTTTCAGCACATTAGATGGAGGCATTTTTTTTGCATGATGAGATTGCATGGGTTGCACACTATTTTGTCATGACAGAATCTGTAAAATGACAATAGACACCTTTATAATGTTGATTTTCTGGAATAGATTGTGTAGAGATTTTTCATCAACGTTTTGAATCACACTACATGATCCATCATCAGGAAGAGAGAGCAAGAGATGTCAAATAATGTGGCATCTCTTTCTCTCTCTTCCTAATGATGGATCACGTAGTGTGATTTGAAATGTTGATGAAAAATCTCTACACAATCTATTCCAGAAAATCAACATTATAAATCATGGATTGTGGAAATCTGATTGCATTAACAGACACCTTGCCAAGATGATGATCTTTAAAATATTTAGAATACGCATGATAATTTTTTTATAGATTCCTCCTAGCATACCTTCTCATTAGGGTTTTGAACATACTATTAAGTTGGAAGCAGGTGCCAAGCTAGTCATAACCACACTTTACCAACATCCCAAGAAATTCAAAGATGAGATCAAAAAGATGATTCAGGAACTGCTTGAGAAAGGATGGATCCATCATAGCTCTAGCCCTTTTGCATCCTTAGTACAATAAAAAATAGATATCAAATTCCTAGGATTGATAAGCTATTGGATGAATTACATGGTGCAATTTATTTAAAAAAAATAGATATCCACTTTGGATACCATTAGATCTGCATGAGGGAAGAAGATGTAGAGAAGATGACTTTTCATTGTCACTAGTACATGCATTTTGAGTTTTTGGTCATGTCTTTCAGATTAATGAATAAACTTTCTACATTCCAATCATGCATGAATTGCTACTTCAACAAACAATCAGGTAAGTACTTATTATTATTCTTTGATAATATCCTTATTTATAGCAAGACATGGAAACAACACTTGAAGCATCTAAATGAATCCCTAGGAATCATGAAGGCTTAGTCCTTATTCACCAAGTGATCCAAGTGGGAATTTAATATGATAGAAATATTTTACCTAGGGCATGTTGTTAGTAAATATGGAGTATAGGTTCATCAAGAGAAGATTTAGGCTATCCTTGATTGCCCTGCCTCCAAATCACTCTCTGAATTGTGAGGAATTTTTGGACTATGTAGTTATTATTAAAGGTTTGTAAAAGGATTCAATCAACTTGACACACCATTAATAGATCTGATAAAAAGGGGTTTGGGTTCCTTCCAATTGAATGAAAAGGTGCAACACTCTTTTGATAAGTTGAAAATAGTAATGAGCACTTGTCTAGTACTCACCTTATTTGACTACACTCAATGATTCATTCTAGAGTGTGATGAATCTAGAGAAGGCATTTTCATAGTATTGATGCAAGATTGACACACCATAGCCAAAAAAATTGGAAACTTATAGTAGCAAAGCATTTGTATTCCATTTATGACAAAGACATGTTGGCCACCATTCACGTACTGACCATGTTCCAATAATATCTAGTGGGTACCAAGTTTGTTGTTCATACTGATCATAATATCTTGAGATATTTTATGGAGCAACAAGATTTGAATGAAAGGAAACAAAAATGGGCAAGCAAGATTTAGGCTTTTGATTTTGACATTGAATATGTGAAGGGAAAGAATAATGTGTTTGTATATGCCTTGTCTAGGAAACATGCCATCTACTTACTGACTTAGATTTCAGCTCACTAGAAAGAACTTTTGTTGGTGGATTATTCCAAAAACACATTTTCCTATGAGATAGTGGATGAAAAAATTCAAAATGAGTAGTACAAATGGTGGATGACATCATTTACTATAAGATTTGGATATACGTAGTGCCTGAATCCAAACTGAAGTAGAAAATCTTGAAGGAGGTACATAACTCACCCTTAGCTGGACACCCAAATTTCCTCAAAACTTATAAACAACTTAGAGAGAGGTTTTCATGGAAAGGTCTTCAAGAAGGTGTATTTCAATATGTAAGAGAGTGTGCACTCTACCAAAAAAGCAAATTCAAATACACTCCACCCACTGGGTTACTACAACCTTTGCCTATACTAGAATAGAATTAGGAAAGTATCTTAATAAACTTCATTACTAAACTTCCCAAGGTGAAAAAAAGGGATTGTATCTTTGTGGTAGTTGATAGACTGAAAGAGTATACACATTTCTTCACCATTGCCTTAGATTTTCAGGTTGCATAGGTAGCTAATCTATTTTTCATAGAGGTCCTTCATCTACATAGGTTACCCCAAAATATTTTTAGTGATCGGAATGGACAATTTATCAATATCTTTTGGAAATAACTACTTTGGTTGGTAGAAATATAATTATCACCAAGAACTAGATACCACCCTCAGATAGACAGAGATAGTGAACAAGTGACTAGAAGGTTACCTTCAGAACTATGTTTTGGCACAAAAATGGGCATGGGTCAAATGGATCATACCTAGGGGAATATTGCTCTAACACCATTTACCAAATGTCCATTGGGATGTCACCCTTCAAAGCACTATATGGATATGAGCCCCTTTTGTTCATTGACAAAGTAGAGATATTGAACAAGTGACTAGAAGGCTACCTTTGGAACTACATTTCAGCACAACAATGGGAGTGGGTCAAATGGATGCACCTAGGAGAATATTGCTATAATAACACTTGCCAAATTTCCATTGGGATGTCACCCTTTAAAGCACTATATGGATATGAGCCCCTTTCATTCATCGACAAAGTAGTTTTCCGTATCAATGAAGTTTCCTATGAACTAGAACTTCTAGAGGGGAGCTGCATTTGTAACATTTTTCATATATCTTGCATTAAGAAAGTTGTGGGATAGAACATTATAGTAGTTACATACCTTCCACTGATCAATGAAGAAGGGAAGCTCATATTGGAACTATTCAAGATCATTGAAGTACATGAGAAGACCTTGTAAAACTACATTATGAAGGAATATGTGGTACAATGGAGACACTTACCATTGGATGACATGATATGGGAAGATGAGTACATTCTTTAGCATTTTACATTGCATTTTCTTGAGGATAGGTAAAATTTGGGATGGGAGCACTATAATTTTCTCATCATAAAATAAATTATTAATCAAACCTTTGTTAATGGGCCGATTGATTTAGTATATCTCGGACCCATTTTTGTTTTTGTTTTCATATGTAAGTGTAGCCATCAACTATCTTTGCACACACCCTTAGAAAGGTTTTCTGTGATAGCTATTTAAGCACGGCTTGCAGGTATTTTTTGGTATATAATTTTGGATTATTTATTATATTGTGAATTCCTGTTGGAGTTCTGGATTCGTTTTCCATTTCAAAAGTGAAAGATCTTCCCTACTTAGCTATTATGATTTTAGTAGGACTCAACACTCACTCTATTCTATTTCCTATAATACTTTACTTGGATCTGGTGAATTGGAGTACCATCTTGTTGCAAATATTAATTGAAGGATATTCATGTTCAATCTTAATTCTTATGTAGCTTTTCTCTAATAAATTCGTGACTATAAGTTTATTTACAATTGCAAGATTGAATCTTTCTTCCATCCATACACCATCCACTACCCTTGGCTTGGCACATGCAGTGCATCTACCACACCACCCTTGGCTTGGCACATTAGCATATCATACGACCATTTGGGCCTACCATATGACCAGTTACTCCCCTAATATCTCCACTGTATGATAGTCATTCCACCACAACACCGTATGGAATCACTCCCAACATTGTATCTCCTACCTTGTCCATACCATATGATCACTCTTATATCAACTGTACGACCATCACCTTACATAGGTATAGCCTCCCTTCTACCTTACAGACATTAAAGACTACCAAACACCCCCATTGTATGGCCTCTACCAAGACACTCGTACGGATCTCAACAATCATCTATGTATAGTTCTTGTCCCTCTGTACTTAGGAACATTATAGGGTGTGGTGCCATATAAGTGGGTAAAAAGATAAAAGAAGTAATAAATTTTGGCCTATAAATGTGTTCCTCTCTCATTTCTACATCATCTTTTTAATCACAATTTTTTTTTTCAATCTTTAGGTTTTTCTTTGCATCCAACATCTTGTTTTTATTGTTGTTGCATGTTAAACCCATTAGTGTCTCTTCTTCTAAATTGCCACTAGTTTTTGGGATATCTTGTCATATACAAAATTTTATTACAATGAGGGGGTTTCAAAGTGGAATTTAACACATGAGATTAAAGTTGCAACTAATTTTCCTCTGTGTATGTAATTCTACAACTTTCTTTTTTGCCAATTTCTCGCCATGTCCAATCAAGATTTTGGGTTGTTGAGTTGAGTTTGAGTCAGACTTTTCAAAATTTGGGGTAAACAATGGACCAATGGATAACTTTTTCTACTTTAAGCTCTCGTTGCCCTAGGAGGGCATTGGTGTTTGAAAATTTTGTAGGTTTCCAATTATCCTAATGAGAATATGACACATCTAGGGGCAGCTAACTCCCATTTTTAACACATCATTTCAGACATCGGGGCAACTATAAGGCTTGACCCTTCTTCACTTCAGGCTCTACAAGACCTAGGCAAGTTAACCTTGAGGTTCTAATATATGGTACCAGTGCAATTTAAACATAAATTTGAACCTATCTACTACAGATGAAAACCTCTTTTATCTCCTAATAACTCATGCAATGACACAGATCTACAGTAGTTAGATGTAAATCTAGGAAACTCATAAGCTAAGTGAGGGTTAGACTATTCTAGCTCTTCAACATAAAATGTAAAGCTGATTTGAATTTTGATTTGATTTTATATGGGTGGGGAAAGTGGATGAAAACCAAATATGAACAACAAACTTATGATCCTATAATAGATTAGTGCCTCATCCATTAGATAATTCATGAATCTCCCTCATACATTTTGGATATCTAGAACACATATCTTATGCCAAGACTCCAGATCTATCCATTTACCTTGTAAATTGGATATCAATGTTCGATCTAAATTCCATTCTTACTTGATATCCTCCTCAATAAACTTGCAACCCTATTGATTTTCTTGAAGCATTTACATAATTCTTTGAATTAAAATCAATAATGAAGCAACATACAGCCTTAAAGGACTACAACTATGATCTAGGCTCTTTGTTCAAAGATCATAAAATATCACAACTCACTAAGAAAGGAGACAAGATTTAAATTGAAACTCAATATTTGCTATTCCTTGTACTGATTTCCTTGAAATAATACATTAAAATGCATGAAAATAACTCATAAAGAACCTAATAAACTAGACCATATAATGAACAAATGCTATCTTACAAGAGAGAAAATGGCAGGAATGAAAAATTGATGGGATGGGAAGGGGGTGTCACAACCAAAGAAAAAGCTTCATGGTTTGGAACAAGCACATCCTAGATCTTCCATTTAGACTTCATCAATTCTAGGGCCAATTCTACTAAATGTCTTCATTCCAGAGAAACTTTCCAATATTTAACAACCCTTACAAAAGAGAAGAAGAAAGAATAAATAGAAAAGAAGCAATTCTCGGATTGGTTATGCAACTGACATGTGTCCCTTTAGAATTCTCCCTGAAGAAGCTAAAAAGAATCCCTTTACCTTCTCTCCTCAACAATCATATCATTTTTGTTTTGCCTTTCCAAATGCAAAGTATCTTAGCAAAAGACAAAGATCTACTAACTAAACTTGGATATGTGCCAATTGATCAAATTGAAGCCAAAACACCACAAAAACTCAAAATGATCAGATACAAGGGTCACTAGATGTGTTTAAGGTGTTTTTCAATTGAATTCTGCAATTGATGACTTGAAACACCTAATAAAATGCACAAATCAATTAGAGAGACAAAACTTCCTGTAGTAGGAACTAGTGGCATTCTATGCAAAAACTAACTCCATAATTGGAAAATTTAATTTCTCCCAGTTTTGACGATATATAATATTGCTATATTTTCTTAACAGAAACCTCCAAAAAGCCATTATGAAAATCACCCCTTGGTATATGACTTAGGTCTACAACTTTAAAATTTAAATTTTCAAAAAATTTAAATTAATCTAAAGTTCAAACTTTAGATTATACCCTTTTCAAATTAAAAAGATTGAACGTGCATTTTGAAAAAACAAATATTTTAATATGAAAATTAAAATATCTTATTGTCTCCTTTGCCTTCAATTTCAGGGTCAACCAAGCTCTAACCAGTTGCCACATGTCACTTCTTGATTGGTCGACCCCTGCTATCAAATGCCACATGTCATGATTTGATTGGCCCACCCATTGCACCTGCCATGTCACCATCTACCCCGGGCCCACTACTACATGGCACTCTCTCGCAATCTCACATTCCTTATCTAGTGAGCATCTCCATAATGCGAGATTTTTCATACCATTTGATGTGCCATGTGGCACAATCTAGGTGCATCTAATCTGAACCTACTCTAGAGTACCACCTTACCGCTAGTCGAGACCCATTGCCACATGGCAGCAACTCACTTACCCACATTTCTTAAATCTTGAGCACTTTGGTTTTGCAGGCTTGTGCCAATCATCCAATTTGGACACATGGCACGATTTGAGAAATTCATGCCACATCAGCTCATGTGCAACTTCATTTAAAATTTTTCTTATGTTTTGTACCAGCTATCAACGACTGGGTTTGTGGTGGGGTCCTCACACACGAATGACCTTTCAAAAGGCTCTTGTCCTTAGACACTAGGCTTGTTGAGTCATTTTGTATTTAAATACTCAGAAAGGCCTGTGCATAATGAATGTGGGATTAAACCATTTCAATGATTTCCCTATTGTTCTATGTGAATTTGTTCTCGATTTGGCATGAGTTTATTTATTGTGGTCTTCATTTACATGTGGCTTCTCTTGTCATCTGCTTCGATTAATCCTTATTATGTTGTGGCCTCCTTTCAATTGAGCTCCTGTGACTTTCTTTTTTATGGTGTGTAGCTTCTTTTTCATATTACCTGCTACGGCTTCTTCTAACTAGTTCCCTTATGCTTCTTTACCTTATGTGAACTCCCTTTTGTCTGATGCTAGTAGCTTCTTGTTCCCTTCATGTTTGTCATTGCTGATGGAGGTCTTCTCTGCATGTTGCTGCATATTGCATGAATGCTCATCTTCTTTATATGTCATCTCCTTTCCTTGTTTGACTACATGGAGCTCTTTTGTCTTGTGGTGTGACCTACTTTTTCTTGGCACTTTCTTCCTCTTATATTGCATGCATGGGCAATATCTTTGACCAGCATATTGTATTCCTTCTTGTTGACTATGGCTTCAAACTTGGTCTGCCCCAAGGCTTCAATCTAGTGGCTACTACCTCAAAGACTGTGTGTATCTTCATACGGATAAGTTACTACAATAACTTCTTGTTTGAAATGTTAGACAGAGGTTCTTGGGAGTATAAAGTACCAGGGGATAACATTGAATAATGCACCATTGAATTCACATTATATCTTTATGATTAACCCAAATGTTATTGTTAACCATTTAAATTAAATTGTCATGACAGGGTTACACGTTTAATTGCAATTGTTGATAACATTGAATGACATAGAAACCAAACTCTAGACTCTAGACATACTAGATATTCAACCTCTATTTACTTATCTGTGTTATCTAATCTCCCCCAATTATAGAGGATAATTTCCTTGAATAATTACAGATGGACATTTTCATCAAGAAATCCAATCTCAATTTGTATCTCTAGATGACCCAGCCTGAGAAGAGCCTCATCATTGATGTTAATCTTCATATCAAATGATTTATGAAGATGGCCATACTAAGAGTTTTCTATTGGTTCTCAGGTATTATGAAACCCTATTGCAAAATGAGAGTTGAGGATGTACATTAACCCAAAATAAAAGAAACATTTGCAAAGCTATCCTTGGATATCAGAAACTGTGCGTAATTGCTTTGCTTTATAACCACTGTGCTTTATTGGCCAAATCACCAATCTTATTGATCAATGACATATAATCTTTGCCATGGATACAATTCCAAATATTCAGTTTCCTTCACAAGCAAAACATTTTTATACTTGATCCCTATGTAATTCCTTTATGAATCATTTTCACTTTAAAATTCAGGGTATCTTTAGGATCTTGAGACATCCCATCAATTTAAAGCACTCAGTCAGATACAATTAGTTGGACCCCCAAAAGGGGTTCAAATAAAAAAAACAATGTTTCCAAATGACTAAAATCTCAAACCTATCTACCAATAATCTCAAACTGATTAGAATCAAGATCAATCACTGAACCATCAATTAAAATCAGTTTACCATTAATTTGCAACTTATCAACTTTGTGCTAGGAGGTTCTTTGATTGGCCTTAAAAATTGACCCAAACACCTGACTGGGCTTTGAAAATTGACCCATTGATTCTCTATTCTACACACTTGTACCATGTCCAATTTCATCCAATGAAAAATTTGAAGTCAAAAGATATTGGCCATCAAAGTTGACCTTTTAGAATTACCTGCAAGTTAACATGTCAGAAAACAACAAACTGTGTTCAGATTTGGCTTTGAAAACTGGGTAAACAGACACTCGAGGAAATAAAAATTGGGGCATTGGTTCACTTTCATGAGGAGAGTGTGAATAATTGATTTGGGTTCATGACAAATAACTAGGCACAAATGGCAAGTGGTCAAAGTAGGCTACTTAGAATTGCAGACTGGAAACAATGTTAGAAAAGCACTTTTTGCAAATAGAATGGACCTGGAAAAGTGTGCAGATGGATTTGTCATGATTTGAAAATTGGTAAACTTGAAGTATTTTTAGAGTACAACATAGTAGTATAATCCATTCAATCTTACCTATCACAAATCTCAAGTTATAACATCCTGAATAGAGGTTCCAACAAATCTACAAATGTTGACACCAGTAAAAAGATAGAAATTGCATTTAGAATCGCATTTGAAAACTAATCAAACATATTCATCATAAGCTCAAACTTGAAACATAACTTTGATCTTTAAAATGTAATGCAAAAGGAATTTTCTCATTTTGGTCAACTAGGTGAAAGTTATAATACGTCAAATAGGGCTTCCCAGAATTCAAAACAAATTGCATCAGCATGACATTGATAAACTACCAACTTTGAGGGGTTCAAAACCTAGTCAAACGGATTTGAAAAGACTCAAAATATGAAACATAGGCTCTTTGGTATGGAAACTAAACACTCCCAAAGCGGTGAGTCATGAAACATAATTGGTTGTGAGATATTTACTTGCAAACATAGCCTCCTATCATTGTTTAACACTTAGGTGAAAAGGTAGATTTGACAAATGCTCAAAACGAGACTTCACAATCTAGTTCAAAATGTCAATTTATCATCATGGAACATGTAGGCATACTAAATGGAAGGTGCTAGAAGAATTAAACACCTCATAAGCTTCTCAAGTACAGTCAGGTATGCAGGCATCAAAAGCATTTATAGGGCTTGATCTCTTCAAAGGTGCTCAAATCAAGGTTACAATTTTGAGCGCCAACAGTGGCTTTTTCTGGGGATGCATGTCCCTTGAGGGCATGGAAAAGATTTAGATCTCTAGAGGAAGTAGACCACTCAAAAAAATTTCTCACGAACAACTTTATTGAAAGCAAGAAGCAACTACTCCTACTTATGTACAAGTGATGACCCCGGGCCATCGAAAAGATTTCAAAAATCCTTACCTCTGTCATATACCTAATTCTCATTGACATTTTCTTGAGGTAAACTAAAATTTTATTTCTCCTTTGTTTCACCAAATACATTAGCACTTTCAATCATTTTGTTAGGCAAAACAAGACTATTATCATCACTTTCATAGTGCATATAAAAACCAGACATACGTTTTTCATCTTGCTCACTGTAAAAATATGAATCAGCATGATCATAATTGCTGATATGAAACTAAAACTAATCATCACTAACTAACTAATGGACACCTTCAATCGAAAACACAAAAACTTGGTATTCTACTTCATTCAACAAGTTACATGAATCAAACAGTAACTCATCTTGTGCATCTGGATATGAAGAAAATGTAAAATCTAATTTCTTCTCATTTTCAACATCAGCACTCCATAAATCATACTGAACATATGCTACATTTTCTTTACATTTCAACAAATGATTAGATAACAAGTTGCAAGAATCATCATTAAACTAATTACAAGTAGAAACTAAAAATTCATATAGCCACCAAAGCCAAGTTTGTGTTGGCCAACCTTTTGTAGTCTTTCTTTTGTAGCCTTTGATGTGTCTTGTAGTCTATGAAAAGTTTGAAACATGTTAGATTATATATTTGCAAAGATCACTAATTAGTGCATGATTACATTCTACTTAATACTATCATGACATACCTTATTTTTCCCTTTTTAGGTTCATTTCCTTTATCACATAGACTTATCTCTTTCTCATTTTCTATTATTTCATTCCACTCCATTGGTGGAGTCATAGGAGGATGGTTGTACTTTGGGTTATCCTTTAGACCCCTTCTCTATTGGTCCCTCATAGTCTTTATATGTTTGGATGCTCTTTTGAGAAGTAGGGTAGTGTCAAATTTTTTTCTTTTCAAAAAGGTCCTCAAAAGATGTAATGAGCTAATTTTTTAATTCAAGACCTTGTTCATTCCAACTTTAAAATAAAATAATTTTTTAAAGATAAATAACTTTAATACAGTATAATAAATGGAAGAAAAGAAAAATATTATAGCAATGATATGAAACTACATAACTTTTATGCATGGTGGATCCAAATAACTTTAATGTCATATCAAAAAGATGATCAAAGAAAATATCATTTCCTAAAAAAACATCATAGGATTATCAATCCAAAATGAGTTATGTATAATTAAACTACAATTACACTGTAAATAATAACAATTTTAAAGCACCTAGAAGATTTCATAATTTTAACAAAAACATAGTTTTCTTGTTCAGCAACAATGTCCTCAAAAATGAACCTGTACTAGTCACACAGGCTACCCCAGGAAATTGTTTAGCTTCAGTAGTACTAGCCTTTATTGTTCTATCAACTGAAGGTCTATCTATTAGTGCAAAAAATGTGTCCATGAGCATAAAATCCAACCATCAAAAAACACAAATGCATGATTAGCACAAAACAAGGTTTTACCAATTGTACTTGGCATAATAAAAGATGTTTTCAAGCTCCTTGTTGCTAACAATAAACTCAACAATATCAAAGAGATGACTAAAAGAGACATCCACACTTCATCATGAGATGAAGATTATATTATTAGCAAAGACATTTGCAATGGATAAAGATCAAGTGAGACACTAGCTAGAAGCATCCAAAAATAAAAGTTGTGTTATAATATTGACAAAAATAAACAATGTTTTACTACTAGGGCCACAATATTCTATTATTGCTCATATTATTTCACAATGTGTACAACTCCTACATTCTTTCTTCTCATATGAGTAGGAGAAAGTATTAATTAAAGAGAAAGTATAATAATACTACAATTTTTAGTAATGTTGAATATATGGATTAAATATATATATCGAGTTGGCATATATCTGACTACAAAATTAGACCCATATACATTTCCCCTTGTATATTATTATTATTTAACTTATCAAACTTGAATGTTTAGAAGATATTGTGGATGCTAAAAAATGGTTCATGTCTATAGTTTAATCATATTTTTATACTAAGTCGTCTTATTTTGTCATTCTAATAATTTTGATCTTTTGGCCAACTTGATTATATCTCAATAATATTCTTCATCATTCATATACTCTTTCACATCAATTGTAGATCATTTTGGAACCATTACAAATCAACCTAGAATCATTCCAAATCAAATTAGAATCATCCCTAATCAACCTAGAATCACCCCAAATCTACCCAAAATCACTCAAAATCAATCATAATTAACCTGAAACATGTCAAATATCATAAATCAATCATTATCTATCCAACCCTAAGCATTTCATGGCTCACAATTCCCTCAAGTCTTCTCAAACTTATCAAATCTGACTTTGGTACTATCATGGCTCTTAGTGCTAGGTCAAACTATCATTCTTATCATTTGATCATTAACATTGTCAAGTCCCTCAGTGTCAGGTCATGATATCATCAAACCAATTTAATAACATTGAGAATGTCCATCGATGTTATTATGATCAACCTTATCAATCAATCTCGATCCTTTAGCATTTGCAATGGTAGTTAAACGTTACATGCCTTTTATCCCTGTCATGTGTTCTTGGCAAGTTATCAATTTTAATCAATTGATCAATTTGATTAGGGATCTGATATATCCACCATCATCCTAGTTGATCTTCATAATCATCATATTTCATCAAAGGATATTGACATATTTATTAATCAAATTGGCCAATCATTTACTAATTTGTCCTATAGGATTAAATAACCCATAATTTAATCCTATGTCATTCCAATTGTTTTCATCTCACATTTGCTAATCATTCTTTCTAATTAACATCCTTAATAAATTAATATTATTAATCAATTTATTCATCATTCACAAACTATGAAAATTCTCAATTTCCTAACTCATATTTTCCACCTCTAATTTCCAAATTACTAATTTTCATTTGTATGGAATAATGATTTTTTAATTCAAATATTCCACATAACCTTGACATCATCACGACACATGGACATCTTACATCATGGATTTTATCCTTACACTTGGCTAAGATATGTCATAATCCATATATTCTTATTCCTTATGCATATCTATATTTAGCCTTCATCATAATAGATTCTTGGCTATAAGTGGCTTTGAGGTGTCACATGACACATCATAGATCCTCCTCAATTTATAGGCATGTTGACTTCCATGCATTATAAAATTTAACATTTGGTATCTTGTGTCATATGTGTCATGGATTTCCTAAAGAATCTCTTGCCAAGTTGCACATTCAAGGTGACAAATTCAATGCTCCCGTCTTGTGTGTTGGCTATAAAATGAGCCACATTGCTCCCATTTTTCATCCTTCAAGTCCTAACTCCTTAGTCTCTTAGACTTAAAATCACTCTTCTAGTACTCTTATAGCATTATCATATCATAGGTTTTTTCTTTTCAATTATGTGCATTATAGGCAATTAGAACTACATCATATGGAGAAGAAAGAAGGACATGAGAGCTATAAATAAAAGAGGGAGTTTTACTTTATGTTACTTTCTTTATTTTTTCTGGCTTTCATGGTAGACTAGAGGGTATTGACATATATTTATTGAGTTTGTGATTTTCTCATAATATTTTATATATTAGCCTATTTTCTATTCCTTTAATTGGTGAACCCGACATGAAGATCATGCTTAACTAACTTGGATTTCTTGTTTTTGTGTTTGTAGGTGCCAGGAAAGAGCTCACTTGGAATGATATAATGGCTATTTTCTCTTTCTAGTTTAATTAGGGGGGCTAGTAACATGATTTTTGGCTCTTATTTATGCATTCTATTATCTTTTTGTCCTTAGGTGCACTCTACTCTATCAGAATGCACTTGGGACCTCTAAGAAGCAGTTTGGCCTAAGAGTCACCATAACCACCATCTATTATTCACAACTTACCAACTACACTCCAAAACAACCAAATGTGCCCTTCTAGACCCTAAGTGCACCATGGATGCATGTTGCACTTGGTTGTGTAGGTTTCAAATTTTTAGTTTCTGGGTATTATTTTGTCCCCATTTTACTATAGTCTTCTTCCACTCTCCCAAATGTTCCTAGAAACTACCAACTACACCCTTCTAGGCCCCAAGTGTACCATGGTTGCATTCTTTACTATTTGAGTGTACTTGGGGGCTTCTTGAGTCATTCTGGCCTTCTAGGGCATAGTCTACTCTATTAGAGCACAAATGGTTCTGATGTAGGAGCATCCTAGGTTGCCTTGTTATTTTGCTCATCTTTTGTTCATTTTGCAAGTTGGTGCCAATAAATTTCTTCATGTACGGAGTTACTCTAGAAATTCCTTCATGTGCCTAGCAATTCCTTCATGTACCTAGCAACTCCTTCATGTGCCAAGTTACTATAGCAATTCCTTTATGTGCCTAGAAATTCCTTCATGTGCCGAGTTACTCAATGTATGCCAAGTGACTATTCATGTGTTGCGTTATCGAGTGAATACTGAGTGTCAACATTTGGACGTGATTTCTATGAGCTGACTTATCAAATTTATTTCAATCCTAACATTTATGGTAAGATCTTTTCTTAGGATGTGTCCAGACCATTGTTGGGTCAGCCTTCCTCTTATGTAATGTTCTAGAATAATCTCTAAGCCATTTTGGCAAGTATATATAGAGTGTTTAGGTTTAGAGTTAGGCAAGTTTTTGGGAAGAGGAATTCTAGACATTAGAACTGAAAGTGCAAATTTGTAGTTGGATCTTTGAATGTGAATGTATTTGTAATTAAAAGTAACCTAGAAGGCCTTATAGCTAGGCATGTATGAAGATGTTTTGATGAATCAATAAAAATATTTCTCTCTTCTTCCTCCTTTGGTTGTTGTTCTTTGTGTTTTCTTCCATTGTGTTAACTCTTACAGGTTGGTTTGGATAGTTGAGTGAGCCTTTGGCCCTAGTTATTTAGCCTTTTTCTATGTTATTTGGTATCAAAGCTTGAGGTTCATCCTAGTGGATATTGGATCATGTAGAATCTTAATTTAGATTTGGTTGTAGGGTTTTAGATTTGTGGATTTGAACTATAACTTGTAGAGGGTTACGATCTTGTAGGAACCTGATTTGTAAATATGGTGTGTGGTAGAAGAAATGTTGATGATACTATATTGGATTAGTTGAGACAAATTGAAGACAAATTAGATGTTGTGGAGACAACTAAGAGGAGAGGAGCACATCTTGATGATGTAAGTGCTGATGAAGCAACAACACCAAACCATAATCCAGAACATGAAGAAGATCAAGATGAGTAAATATTGTTTTGTGAGTGTTGTCTAGGGAAAATTCAAAGCCTGTTCTAGAAGTTATTCTTTGTGATGGAAAATTGGATACCAATATTGTGTTGGATTGGATCTCTGATATGGAGAAGTTCTTTGAGTATGAAAACACTCCTTCTAATAGAAAGGTGAAGATTGCAATCACTAGGTTGAAAGGTCATGCATCACTATGGTGGGAGCACTTGCAAATTGATAAACAAAGGAGAGGAAAGGAGAAGATCAAAAATTGGCCAAAGATGGTGAAAAAGGTAAAGAACAAATTCCTCCTTGCTAATTACCAAGTTAGTTTGTTGAGAAAGATGCAAACTTTGAAACAAAAGGACATGATTGTGAAAGAATATATCAAAGAATTCTATAGATTGGACATCAGATCTGGACATGTGGATGATGATGTTGAGAATATTGCAAGGTACATTAATGGATTGAGATCTAGAATACAAGATGAAATAAGTTTTTTGAAGTTAGCAAGTGTAGAAGAAGCATATCGATATGCCTTGAAAGCTGATGAGATGTTAACAAGGAAGCATGAACAAAGACAAAGAGGTAGAGGTGGTAGATTCCAAAGAGCCAGAGGTAGATCTTATGGTAAAGGTGGAAGATCTAAAAGTTTTGTGTAGGATAAAGGCAAATCTGAATGAAAGAATGATGACAAAGGTAAGACTGAAAGGAAAAGTGGTAATTCTTACTGAGGAGGTACTAATTCTTACCAAGGAAGAGATAATTCTTATTGTAGAGGTGGATTTCATGGTAATTATTTTAGATGTGGTTAAGAGGGACATAGATCTTTTGAATGTAGATCCTCTAAAAGTGGGCAAAATAACATAAATGCTATGATTAAAGGAGGTGATGAGAGTTCACCAAGTGGACCTAAGGTTGGAGAAAATCTGATGGTGAGAAGAACCTTATGTAATAAGGGAAGTGACGAGGAACCTGTTTTAAGGAGAAGTCCTTTCAAGACCAGATGTAAGATGGCTAAAAAATGCTGCAAGGTGATTATTGATAGTGGAAGTTCTACAAATTTGGCATCAAAAGAGTTGGTTACAAAGTTGTAGTTGTAGAGGCTGAAACATCCCAAACCCTATCATGTTTCATGGATCAAAGATGAGCCTAAGATATTGGTAAGTGAACAATGCCTTGTGAAGTTCAAAATTGGACATTACTTTGATGAAGTTTTGTGTGATATTATGCCCATGGATTGTTGTCATATTTTGTTGGGTAGACCTAACAATATGATAGATATGTTGTACATGATGTAATATTGAATCAATATACTCTTTGGGTGAATGGGAAGAAGCAAATATTGTTGCCTTTGATTAAAAATCTAGATAAGGTTAGTTGCACTACAATAAAAGTTTCCATGGTTAATGGGAAACAATTTGAAAAGGAAGTAAAGAAGAATCAAGTTTGTTTTGCTATGGTTCCTAGAGGACCAAGTGTTGGTAGTAATTATCGAGTAGTAGAAACTAGTAATGATCGAGTGACAAAAAATAGTGATAGCTAAGTACCAATAGAAATTATAGAATTGCTAAATGAGTATAAAGACATTATTACTGATGATATTCCTAATGGTTTACCTCCAATAAGAAGTATAAGTCATTGCATGGATTTGATTCATAGAGTTAGTTTACCAAGAAAAGCACCATATAGATTGACACCTACAGAGAATGAAAAACTTAACGAAGAAGTGCATGAGTTGCTATAGAAAGGTTTGATTAGAGAAAGCTTGAGCCCATGTGTTGTACCTATTGTATTAGCACCTAAAAAGAATGGAGAATGGAGAATGTGTATTGATTCTAGACCTATTAACAAAATCATAGTGAAATATAGGTTTCCTATGCTGAGAATGGATGACATAATGGATTGTTTGAGTGAAGAAAAGTATTTTACCAAGATTGATTTGAAGAGTGGCTATCATCAGATCAGAATTAGAAAAGGTGATGAATGGAAGACTACTTTGAAGACAAAAGATGGTTTATATGAATGGTTGATTATGCCTTTTGGTTTGACTAATGCACCTAGTACTTTCATGAGGTTGATGAATGAAGTTTTGAAAAAATTCTTGGGTAAGTTTGTGTTTATTTGGATGATATTTTGATATTTAGTAAGTCTAAGGAAGAACATCTTGAGCATATTAAATAAGTATTGTAGAGGTTGAAAGAGGAGAAGTTGCTAATTAATTTGAAAAAGTGTTCTTTCATACAAGAGGAAATTGCGTATTTAGGATTTTTGATTTCAGCTGATGGATTGAAGATGGATTCTAAAAAGGTTAAGGAAACTTTGGAATGGCCTACACCTAAGAATTTGGGTGAGGTAAGATCATTTCATGGTTTGGCTAGTTTTTTACAAATAGTTTATAAAGAATTTCAATTCTATTTGTAATGCTATGACTGAGACAATGAGGGGAGATAAAAAGGAGTTCAAGTGGACACATGGAGCTGATAAGAGTTTTGAGACTTTGAAACAAAAGGTTGTTGAATTACCTGTATTGGCTTTATTCGATTTTAACAAAGTATTTCAAGTTGAATGTGATGCAAGTGGTAATGCAATAAGAGTTGTATTAAGTCAAGAAGGTAAACCCATTGCTTTCTTTAGTGAAAAGTTGAATGATGGTAAAAAAAAATATTATGTGTATGATCAAAAATTTTATACTATTGTCCAAGCATTGAAGAAGTGAAGACATTATTTGATTTCTAAAGAGTTTATATTGTATACTGATCATAACACTTTACAATACTTGGGAAGTCAACATAACTTGAATCAAAGACATATGAAGTGGGTTGAGTACATGCAAAGTTTTACATTTGTGATCAAATATAAGAGTGGAGTTACTAAAAGAGTTGCTGATGCATTGAGTAGAAGCAATTCTTTGTTGACTGAAATGAAGGTTTAAGTTCTTGTTTTTGATGAAATAAAATAGTTGTATGTGCTGATCTTGATTTTTCTGAGGTGTGGAGAGGGTGTAGAGCACCAAATCTGACAGATCACATAAGTAAGTATGATGAGTATTTCATTCAAGAAGGTATGTTGTTCAAAGGTATTTAGTTCTGTATTCTCAAAAGTTCTATGAGGTTGAATCTGATTAAGGAAAAGCATAGTGGTGGATTGGGTGGACATTTTGGAATTGATATGACATTGAGTTTGCTGAAAGAGAAGTATTATTGGCCCTAAATCTATAAGGATATTTAGAAATTTGTAAAGAGTTATGAAATTTGTCAAATTGTAAAAGGGGTGAGTCAAAATACTGGTTTGTATACACCTATTACTATTTTAGAGAAACTTTGGACTGACATGAAAATGGATTTTGTTCTTGGATTGCCTAAGATAGTATTCCATATTTGTTGTAGTGGATAGATTTTCTAAGATAGCTCATTTCATACCATGTAAGAAGACATCAAATGCTGAGCATGTTGCTAAACTTTTCTTTAAAGAGATTGTGAGATTACATGGATTACCAAGAAGCATTATTTCTAATAGAGATAGTAAGTTTGTTGATTATTTTTAGAAGATGTTGTGGAAGAATATGGGTACTGAGCTAAAGTTTAGTTCTACAGACATATAGGCAAAGGTTGTGAATAGAAGCTTGGGTAATAGATTGAGATGTTTAATTGGGAATAAGCTAAGTAATTGGGAGATGGTATTGGCACAAGTTGAATTTGCATATAACAATTCTATGAATAGGAGTATAGGGAAGACACCTTTTGAGATTGTTACTAGAATACATCATAGAGGTATATCAGATTTGATAGATGTTGCTGGTGAAGAAAAGAAAAATGTTGTAGGAGAAGAACTTACTAATTTTATGGAGTCTTTGCATAAGGAAGTGAAGTTGAGGTTGGAAAAAAGTAATCAGAAGTATAAGGAGAATGTTGATTAGTTTAGAAAACATCATGATTTTCAAGTTGGTGATGAGGTGATGGTCCATTTGAACAAAGGAAGATTCTCAGTTGGAACATACAATAAGCTAAAGATGAAAAAATTTGGACCTTGTATGATCTTGAAGAAATTTGACAGTGGTAGTGCTTATGAAGTTGAGTTACGTAATGACATGGATATATCTCCTATATCCAATATTGCTGATTTGTATAATTATCATGAGTCAGAGGATGAAGTTATTGTATCAGATGATTGTCCTAAGAAGTAGATTGAAGAAGTTGAACAAATATTGGATCTGAGAGTTGGGAAGAGCACAAGAGGAAAAATATTACTATGAATATTTGATGAAGTGGAAGAACAAACCTATTGAAGATGCTTCATGGATTTCTCAATTTGAGTTGGATTTAGCTCAAGTTGTGACATCTTAATGATTTAGGAGAATCATTTCTTTCAACCCCAGTTGTCTAATGTAGGAGCATCCTGGGTTGCCTTGTTATCCTACTCATTTTTTGTTCATTCTACAAGTTGGTGCCTAGCAATTCTTTCATGTGCCAAGTTATTGTATCAATTCCTTCATATGCCTAGCAATTCCTTCATGTGCTTAGCAAGTCCTTCATGTGTCGAGTTATTATAGCAATTCCTTCATGTGCTAAGTTACTATAGCAATTCCTTCATGTGCCGAGTTACTCAGTGTATGTCGAGTGACTCTTCATGTATCGAGTTACACAGTGAATACTGAGTGTCAACATTTGAATGTGATTTCTGTGAGCCAACTTGTGGGATTTATTTCAATCATGACATTTATGTTAAGATATTTTTTTGGAATGTGTCCAAACTGTTGTTGGGTCATCCTTCCTCTTATGTAATTCCTAGAATAATCTGTAAGCCATTTTGGCAAGTATATATAGAGTGTTTAGGCTTAGAATTAGGCAAGTTTTTGGAAAGTGGAATTCTGGAGAGTAGAATTGAAGGTGTGAATTTGTAGTTGGATCTTTGAATGTGAATGTATTTGTAATTGGTCATAACATAGAAGGCCTTACAATAGCTGAGCATGTATGAAGTTGTTTTGATGAATCAATAAAAGTATTTCTCTCTTCTCCCTCCTTTAGTTTTTGTTCCTTGTTTTTGCTTCCATTGTGTTAACTCTTGTAGGGTGGTTTGGATAGCTGGGTGAGCCTTTGGCCTTAGTTATTTAGCCTTTGCCTACGTCATGTTCACAAAAAGTACCTATTTTGGTCAGAATTTGCATCTAGGGTTGCAATTTTATTTTAGAACCTAGAGTAGATTATTTTGTGTTACTGATGATCTATTTTTAGCATGTGGTGATCATTGGGAAAAGACATTCATTAAAAAACTACTAATGCTTGTTTACAAGACATTGTCGAAGATCCATGTGCCTATCCAAATTGTAGTGCCTGCCCTAGTTCGCATTTTTGCTATCATTGTTGAACTCTTTCTTGGTGAATTTTCTATTAATTAAGTCTAATTAAAAGATTTAATTAACGAGTTAATTTTATGAAAAATTAATATGATATTTTAATATTTGATTTTATTTAATTAATTGAGAAATTAATTAAATAAAAATAATTAAATTTGAAGATAAAAGTTATAAGTTTAAATTTGGAATGTGATAATATTTATTTGATTTAATAATAATATATTTAGAGTTTATTTTTAAATAAATGCTAAATAATATTATTATTTAAGTTAATAAATATTTTATCAATTAAGTTTCAAAAATAAATTTAGAAGTGGAACAGAAATTAATTTATTAAAAATTTCATGATAAGTGCATGAGATTTAAAATTAATAATTAATTTGAAAAGAGTCAAGTGAATATTAAATAAAGAAATTTAATTAAATAAATTAATGTACATTATTTTAATATTTATTCACATAGGAGTATGCGAACTCTTGTGAGTTGTCATGTTGACAACACAGGAGTTTGCACTCTAATTATGCACATGTTGTCTACACTTAGGAGTTAGCACATTATTTGAGCACATGGTGTCTACAACATTCTAGACACCTCATCATGTTTATTTTCTTATAGTGGAAGATATGTGCTTAGTTGTCATGCTTATCTTCTAGTTCTTTCTAGACACATTCTAGATGCATCTTAGAGGCCTTTATATACAGGCTCTCCTAGTGTGTATGGGGGGCTCATAGGCTTCTACATGCTCATATGCTTCTATAGGCACTCCTAGTCACTTGGGGGGGTTCGATTCTTGGAGGAATTGCAAATGTTGGAGAAGGAAGGAATTTTCAGATAAGAGAGGGATCTAAGAGGAGGAGCTTCTCTATGATTTTCTTAGGCGTAGCAAATTAGCATCAGTGTCCAAGTAGGCACTCGTGATTATTTCACATACTCTATTATGCTCTCTCTCTCTCTCTCTCTCTCTTCCTATCTTCATCATGTCTGCTAGTTGACTACTTGGATAATTCTTGTGATGAATTTTCTATATTGTGGAAATATGAGTATGCATGTTGTTTCATCTGGATTAAGGAATAAAAATGATCATTACAACCTTTCCTTAGTAGAATTAGAAATTTGAAAACTAAATCGGGATTGGGTTGAATTAAATTAGAATTGAGAAATTGTACAAGGAGGGTTTGATAGTAAATCCAAAGAGTCTCCCCTTCATACCATGAAATTGGAATTTCTTTAGAGTCTCCTTTTGCTATAATGTAAACCTTCCCTATCTCGTTACATTACAAATAGCCTTATATTTATAGGCTTTCCAAATAACTACCTCCTCTTGGGATTAATAGCTAATAAAATAATGAATAACACAATGTATCATCTTTAGAGCAATATTACAATACTTCTCCAAAGTATTTAGCATTATTAACTCTCGTTACTTTCCTCCATATGAACAAGACAAGTAGGACCATGCAGGTTTCTTTAAACATATTTATATTCCACACCTGTAATCAGTAGCGTAAACCTTGATTTGAATTACATCATTTCTTTATTTGTTAATCCGATGCCATGAATATTGCCGAGTCAAGCATGGGAGCTTTCTAGATAGTTGTTCGCTTACTAGAGATTAGCCCAACAAATATTACATTATTTGTATTCTCAAAAAAAAAAAAGCAATTTCGAAAATCTTTGAATCAAATTGGCTTACGGTGAACATAAAGCTTATTTTCTGAAATTGCAACCACGCCACTAGTTTGGTACTAGTATCACATTGTTTCCTTCTAGTACATTCTATTGACTTGATCTTGTAGTCAATGTGCTATGTCAAACAATTCATGTGCATCACCTTGTTGTTGACATTTCCATGATGAGTAATGTCCATACCATTTACAATGTTTGAAACTACTTTTCAAATGCTCCCAACCAATATATGCACAAATAGATTTCTACAACCTTTTTTTCAAAGCTCTCATGCAGTTCTACAAGACGATATCAATCTAGCATATTATACAAAATGTGTAGTATACCGAATCAATCACAGTATTTTAGTATAATGGCAATATCAAACTTGCATTCTTCAACCGCTTGAGTTGCTTTGTGGAACATTTGGAATTCGATAAGAATTAAAACTATTACTAACTTTCACATTTTCTCAATACTTTAATATGTATTATTTTCTGCCGTGGTAGAGAATATGCCAAATAAGAAAGTAGTGGGCATGAGAATAATTTTGTAGATAATTTGTAACTCCCAAGAATCTTAGAACCTCAAGAGATGCTTATTGAGTACTACAATAATTATGAAGGTTTTCATTCCGAATAAGCCAAGGCTAAAAGATTCAATAACACTTGGACTCTCAAAAGTTCACAGCAATTGAGAGAAAAATTCTGTACACAATGGAAATGGGTCTCCATTCTCGATTGCTTGTTACAAGAGCTTCACATTCTATCTTTTAAAACCAAAGTTATTTACCGGCTGAGCTCAATTTTATTTTAGTCTCTAGTTGAATCCACTCTACAATTGCTTCTGGCAAGCATGATTAAGCTACAAGAACCCGTGATGTGGTGTAAGTGCAAGATCTAAAGATATTCTGTGCTGAGAATTCGAATACAAAATATATATATATTCTATATTAACTTGGAGGAAAGGTTATGGAAAAAAAAGTTTTCAATTTAAATATATTTCTTTGTAATTCTGTGCGTGTACAGAATTTCATACAGTAAATTAATTTTAAAAAAATATATATATAATATAGAAATAATAATTTTGATTAAGCAATTAAAAAAAGAATATATATTAAAATATATAATGTAGGGGGGATTTACCCCCACCTCACTTGCCCTTTTTAACTGGCGGATCAGGTGTGCTACACTGTACTAATCGTAGTGTACTTGCAAATTCGTGGCAATGGCATTCATGTTAAGCTGCACGACCTTCTATGAGTCATCTATGATTTTAAATCGCTTGCAAGGTTATGATTATTTTAGTTTATATATATTGTAAAGTTTAATATTATAAGGTTTGATAACAAGTTTATATAATAATTTATATTATTGTACATTATTTAAAATATATTAATAATAATCCGTTTTAACTTATAAATATTAATGAGTTATTATTAGTAATAATTTAGATTATGGTTAAAGAAATTATTACTATTAATAATTTAATTTAAGTGATTCAAATTATGATAATATTTAATCAAGCCTTGATTGAGTTATTAATATAATAATTTGGAATAATAATTGTCGAGTTATTTGTTTCATTAATTAATTTAATTAATTGTAAATTAATTAAGATTAATTAATAAAGGAAGTTATTATCTTAAGTTTGAAATTTTTTATAATATTGATTTGATAGATTCAAGATGAATATCTTGAAGATCAAAGAGCATTATTTTAATAACTCATATAAATGGAATTTTTATGAGGGAAAATTAAAATAAAAGAGATATTAATATAAGTGTTTAGTATTCATTAATTAATTTAGCCAACAGTGGCATGTTTTGATGGTTAAGTTGTTAAGTTGTTATCTTTGCCATCAAGGTTCAAATCCAATGGGGATGAGGTCCCCCGTTTGTGGTCTCACTGGTTCATAGCTCCAGGTCAAAGCGTTTACCCCTCTTTTAAAAAAAAAATTAATTTAGTTAAAAATTAGTTTGACTAAATTCAATTAATAATGAATCTAGTTTGTAGATTTGTTAGTTATATAATTATTAATTAACTTAATTAAATACAATTTTAATTAAGATTAATTAATTAGTGGAATTTTATAATTATTGAATTATTAATGGGATTGTCTTTAATGAAGTAGACGGTTACTTTATTTAAAATCAAGCAAGATTATTTTAAGTAAACGATTGCTCTTGGAGTGTTTTAAGGAAATAGTAAATTAATTATTTGAAAGTTAGTAAGTATTATTCTAATGACAAATGGGAGACGCTTCTTGCAATTATTAGTAACGTTGATTTTAGTAAAATAGTGCAAATGATTTTATTAAACATCAATGGGAAGTAGTAAATAATTAACTTTTCATTATTTTAGAAAATTGTTTTAGAATAATGGAGGGATAATTTTATGTTTTAATTGAAGAGATAAATTAGTTGATTTGGAGATTAAACGAAGAATCTTATACACTTGAAAATATACTTGAACGAAAACTAAAACCTCACATTTGGCTTAACCATGTGATTGCAAAAGCAAACCAAGACATGTGTTTGTATCTTGTTTCTTTGTGCTATCCGTGTTTTGGGTTTTTTAGGTTGACTAGATTGTTGACCAGTTATAGGACATGTACCAGAGGCTCAAGGGTTATGAAATGTGATGACATGCTAATGTTATTTAATTTTGATCTTTTTAAAACCCAATAATGGTAATGTGATGGTATGCTCTATGAGATGTTTGTATTTATTGTTCGTTGATGCTCTTCAATCTTCCTATGTGAAGCTAAGGTTATGAGATACTTGACTTAACCATTTTTGAGTCATTGATCAGTTACACTTGGATTACTTTCCAGTCACCTTGATGGGATTGAAGTATTTGTTTTGATCTTAATGATGTCATATTGTGACATGTTTGACTTGACCATTTTGGGGTCTTCGATCAGTATTACTTTGAGATACTTTTCGGTTGCTCATTGAGAACCAATGGGTATCATGATTTACTTTGTGATATATTTCGATTGCTCATTGAGAATTGACAGACATTGTGATTTATTGTGGTTGCTCATTGAGAACCTATGGATATTTGTGATTTATCATTGATGCCTTCAGTTACTTGTAGAGAACTGATGTGATTATTTTGATTATCTTTATGATGCTTTTCAGTCACTTGTATAGGACTAAGGTGATTTTGTGATTTGTGTTTTCATGAGCTTAGGATATGTTATCTATATGTAGTGTTGGGAAGTGGCTTGCAATGGGGGTTGGGGCCTTAAGAGGTTGCTAGGGTAACTCATTGTAAGTTGTATTTAATAAGTGCAAACATTTACACTAAATGGGGATTAAAATGAACCTAATAAGATAATATTATGTTCTTGCCCATGCCTCAAGTGCTAGTATAGACTAGGATGGGAGTAGAGAGAATGCTTGGTTGTGACCTTGCATTCCATAGTATGCCTTGTGGCTGCATAGGGATCACTAGGGGGCCGGGGTCTATTGAGAGACTACCAGGGTAACTCTAGTGTGATTCATGTGATGACATTTTCCCACTTACACAGTAGATTCCTACATGTCTTTGTTGTGCCTCTAGGTCTATATGTCAATCTATGTGTTGGAACTTTCAAGTTAGTATTCTTTTAGGATTTCCTAGACTTAGTATTGTGTTATGTGATTTGTTATCATGTTTGGGACTTGAGACTATCTCCTCAGCATGGTTGGAGTGGGCCATTTAGGTTCCATATGGTTGAGTGGTAGTGCTTTTTCACTCTTATCTTTGAGATTTGTCTAAGACACCATGGCTAGAGCATTCTTTGTTGGCATTTACCTTCATTCTATCTTAAATCTTATGATGGATATTATTTACTGGTACATTTCTTTATATTGATGATTAGCATGTGATAGATGATGTTATCTATTTCGTAAGATCATCTTATGCTTTATTCTTGCATGTTAGATTTCTTTATGCATATGTTGTAGCATGTTTTAGGAGTGACATCCCTATTACTATAGTACTAATGATCTCTTCGTTGGTTTGAGATGTTATGCACAGGGGATGGCTAGGGCCCACAATGGTCTAATGATGCTATTGATAGTTGGGAGGAACTGTGCACTTAGATTAGTTGTGTTTTATGATGGATGGTTATCTTTTATGATGGTTGTTATATCTTTATTGATGGATGGATGTATCATGTATGTTATTGGTTTCATTTACTTTATTGCACTTGTATCATGGATTCAATGAGGATGATGTATCTTTATTTTTACATATGTATATTCATTTAAACCTTTCATACCCTGTGACATGTATAGTGGATGATTGAGCATTTTGAATTTAATAGCCAAGAGGCATTTAGAACAAATGTATATTATGGACTTTTGACTTTTAATTATTCTTTCATGTGGATATGGTAGATGGTTGACTTAGTTTTAATTAAATTAAATGTGACTCAACGTCTTAGGATCCTTAAGGAATGTAACTTGTTATGTATGTTTTCAGTTGATTGTATGTTATTGCTTTCACTACTATGTGTTGATGTGTATGATTATCTTTCTTGTTTAAAAAAAAAATTGTTTGGCAAACGTAGTGAAACTTTAGGTTAATTCTTTTGGATCTCTTGGCGGGGCATTGCACAAACTCCATGTGTGATTTTTCGAGATTAGATAACACTTTATTTGGTGTACTAAAATTAATTTTCTCTACTTCTTGATGTCTATGCACTGTTTAGAACCCTAAGATTTGCATGGATGTATCCTCTCCCCTCACCATTTGTGGATCTTGGGTGCAATAGAAATCCATGCAATTTTTATAGAGAGGCCTATCTTGGACCCAAGGCTCACCACTTGGTGATCCCCAAAGGAATACCTCGAAGTGGTAATGGGCCAAAGCTAGGTCAACAATCTAGCCACTATAAAAAACTTGATATGGTTAATGCCATGTTGACAGTATTGTTGCATGATAGCTCTCCTTTAGTACCCTTGTGGTGTATCAAACCCTAGTTCTTAGGGCTGGGAGACCTTCTAAAGAAGTTTATCATTCACTTGTTGAATGAAATGCCTACACTAAATACCTTATTTTAGAGTCCAAAAACCTTTCTATCCATTGGCTTAGGGGGTCACCCATGCTCGTGAAGACATCTTGCATACTTGTGGTCCTTAGTAGTGGCAAAAATCCCCTGAGAAATGATGACCCTTAAGATTTGGATCTTTGGTAGGCTTGAGAAGTGAGTGTAATATAACAAGGAGCTTATGGTACCAATATCCTAGGTTGTCCACTATCGATAAGCATGACTAAACTTTGATTCAAGTGGGAATTCAGTGGATACAGTTTTAAATCCTAGGTTTATGGTGTGTCTTTTCACTTTAACAACACCTATTCTTTTTTATTGTGTTTTGTGTGTGTGGATAACATTAATCAAGATCAAACCAAATTTACAAATTTACACCTTGAATACTATTCAAGTCTTGTCAAGACATTGCAAACTTTGGTCCAAAATATTCAATACTTGTAAAACATGATTACATAGTTTGGTGTACAAAGAGAAAATGTTCTCTAGTACCTTCTTTACACCCTCTATCTTAGTTTCCAATGCAACTTGTGTAAGTGCTATATCACTGGATATCTTCTCATTCACTTTATATTGAAACTTCTTCTTAGACCATTCTAATAATTTTGCATTAGTATCAAGGACTATATCACTTACTTTTTCCATGATGTTAATAAATTTTCAATAAGTGGGTTTGTTTCATCTAGAGTAGGTAGACTAAATGCATACAAGAAGATGTCTTTGATATCAAGAAAATCTTGCTTCTACCTATGCTCCCTTTTGAGTAGTTCCTAATGTTTCTTTCTTGCTAGGGAATCTTGAACTATACCCATCTGTTGAATTGCTATTTCTGCAAGATCAAACTTGGGCAATATAACTTCTTCATCTAGGCTAACATCTCCATAGGTTATTACCTCTTCTACCTTGGATGAACTTGGACTCATCACTAAGAATTACAAAGGTGTTACATCTATGCTTGACCTCTAAAGAGTTTGAATGGAAGGAGTGCTAGATTTTGGTAAAGTTACCAATGCTTGAATTGCTACTAGCTCCTTCAGCTTGGGTGTCAAAACAATCCCTTCAGGCTTGTCATTTTCTACCTTATTGATTTGAATTACACCTTGTTGTTGTGCTAGATGTACAGGTGAATCTACTTGACCTATTTGACTCTATGTCTCATTAATGACTTGAGTATCCATTTTTCCCTCTCTAATTGTCTCAACCTTTTCTATTGCAACTTCTGATACATTTTCTAAGACTAGAGTGCCAATTGTATGTGTACTAATAGTGCATTCTATTATCCCCTTCCTCTAATTTTCAACCAAGGGTTGTAAAGGTTGTACACTAGTGACTTAAGTAGTGATTGTAGGTAGTTCTTGTGTTTCCACCTCCTCCCTTATGGTTATAGTCACTAATTTATGAATTTCATCTACACTCACCAATATAGGGTTGTCACATAATTTGGCATGTAGTGTAGATTGATCAAGTATCTTTTTCAAGTATTCTTTTGTTAGGGGATTGATTTTCTAAGTAGTAGAATCATAAACATCCTTTACTATAATAGTTTTAGTATTTAAACTTATTACCTATGGAGGGCTAACACTCAGTATTTGTGCATCTTGTACATCATATTCTTATTGCTACTCTTCCTTAGCTATTTCCTAATCATTTATGTTCATATCAATGCCTCCCCTCAACTGTGCCTTCTTCATTGTCATCATCTTCATCATCTTTGACCTCAATAGGTTCTTGTTCACTTTAACTATGGCTAGCCCATATGTGATTTTCCACATCTATGTGGTCTTCTTTACAACATCCTCTATGTTGTTCTATAATATGTTGAATACCCTATATTTAGGAACAAATCTAACAACATATTTCTTTATGGCTTTATCTATTTGTGCCTTGTTGATTTCTAGCATAACTTGGGTGAGGGATGTCTCCCTAATTTGCCTCTTTGTATCTAAATAATAGTGTCATTTTTCCTCAACTCTTTCATATAGGATTTTAGGTATAGAGTTGGAAATCTCTAGAGGAGCCTTCTTAAAAGTAGCCATCATCTCATATATTGCCTCCTCCACTTGATTCTTCTCAACTTTGCCAAGATTTTCAAAATCAATGTGAGTGAAACTTGACAAGTTAGCATTGTTTCTAATTTTCTCATGTAATTTATCTAGATCTTAAAATGGATTATGACTCACCACTTGGAATTGGTTGTTGTCATCAAATTTAATTATTTTCTCATTAAATTTTACCTAAGCAACATAGTTGGGTATTTTCTATTTCCTACTCTACAGGCTTGGCTTCGTCTTTAGCCTTTTGTACAATGACATTTGTATAGGCCCTTGTGGTAGGTGTTGTAAATTTGGGCTAGCTAGGTTTAACAACCTTCTTAGGTCTTGTATTTTCTTGTGCCTTAGCCTTTCTCTTCTTGTGATCAGTAGGAAGAGGTGCTTCCTTGGCTTCTTCTTCCTAAGCACCTTTTGCAGTCTCTTTTTCTTCCTCTTGTTGATCCTCACCCTTTCCTTGTATCAATGCAAGTGGTGCTTGAATCTAAGTTTCTTCTTCCTCTTCATACTCTTCTTGTTATTCTTCCTCCTTGGCACCTTCACCAAATTTCTCTTTTAGTTTCTTTACCAATTTATCCTTCTTTTTGATGACATGGGTAGTCTTCAAATCCATAGTAATCTTTGATTTGGCCAACTCATAGTTACCAAAAGCTTTGGCATCATTGTCCACTTCTTCTGTAATTAATGTTGTAATTGCTATAGAGGCCTCATCAACAATAACCTCATAACCTAATGGCCTTAGCCATCTAACTTTAGGAATTGCTACCTAAACAAATGTGATCAAAATCAACTAGGAAACAAAAATCATTATGATGTTTTTCCACTAATGACACTAGAATCCTTAATCTCTTCTTCATGGATTGTTTTAAATCCTCAAAATAACTAGTCATTATTGACTCAAAATTTTCACCTAACTATTCAATGAACTCTCCTATTTAAACTACAACAGACATATTTTTCTTCTATGCAATAGTACCAAATGTTAGAAATGTGTTATGTACATAAAAGAAGATACATACCAAAATAGATATAAATTTACTTATTGCTCCTAGGTTTTCAATTAATTGTTTTAGCTATAGCTCAGCAAGATCATATGTATGATCCCTCTTCACAATCTTGTAGCCCATATCCACTACAATGTAGGGTATATTGTTCAATCTACTTGATTGATAAAACTTATGTGCAATTAATTACCCTTGCTACAAAAGCTATTAGAGTATCTATGATTATTTCTATGGTCATTCCTCTCTTGTTCCCTTGTGTTCTTTTCAATAACTTCTTTGGACTCAGTTCTCATAGTCCTTGGCTGATCTAGGGTTGGATACGTACCCTCTTTTTTATTTTAATTGGTCCATTATCTAACCATACTAAGCTATCTTGAATTCTACTCAAAACAATCTTGATCCACTCAGTTTTGAAAATGTTAGGGAAATCTAGGGCACGAGTTAACCCTTTCTTTTCTACAATCTCAATTTCTTCCCTCAACACACCATTTTCACATAGTTTTTCATAATCTTCTTTTATTTCCATGTCACCAATACTACCAATCTTACAAATATAACACTTTCTAACATCTTGAATTGTTAGAAATTAAGGTGGTATCATAGATAATGCACCAGAGGGATCTTGTTTGTATGCTATATCTAGAATGGCTTTGAAAATAGGTTGTTTTATCTTGTTGCTAACCAACTACAAAATTTAAAACCTCTTTTCACTCTACACCTTTTTATTTCAAAGAACTAGATGCCATTTTATAAATCGAGGGTTTACAAAATTTGAAACAACATAGCTCAGCACATGATAAATACCTTGTAAATCCTAAGAAATGAAGTCAAACAACTACTCAAAACTCCTACAAATTCTTTGGATGAAAATTTTAGATCACCTTTAGCTCTTCTTGCTCTCTCTTGAATTGAAATGTGTTAAATGAGTAGAAATTGATCAAATACCCCTTTAAAGTACTGCAATTAATGCTAAGTGCTTACACAACTAGAAGCTCGACATCAACTAATTTCTAGCTCACTCAGCATCCACTTGTCTTTCTATTCATTTAGAAACCATTACAATCTCAACATCAACTAGCCAATCTGTTAGCTTGACATCCACTAGAATTTCACTTTGCAACCATAGGAAATCTTTCATGCTCGGTAGTGACATAAAAGATTGACAAAACATAAATATTTTTCTTTGATTCCTATAACACCTTGCACATTTATTCATGATTATGTAATCTTTTCAAAACTAAATCCTTTGGAACTAATGTATGGTATTACTTTTAAATATCAATCCCACATACCTCTTGATTGCTTGGTTTGATCTAGTGTGATCACCTTCTCCACTTGATGTGTTGCAATCCTCCTTTTTCTTTCATGTCTTTTCGATTTCATTTCCAACATTTTCAATATCTACCTTGCATTTTCCTTTACTAAACTCACATCTTGGTTCCTTTGACCTTGTTGGATAGTATTGGTTGATGTGACTAGTCTTCAAATAGCTAAAACATGTGGTTTGACTCAACCACCTTTTGGAGTCACTCATGAAGTGTGTTCTAATATAGTTCTCAAGAATATGCCCATGCTCTTGATAGTAGTGACAACTATACCTTGTATTATAGTCCCAATTATAAAAGTTTTCATTATTCTTTACCTTTTTTTTCTTGTTTGATGACCATATTGGTTGGATCTGCACTAAAAATCTCTATGTCCATACTTCTAATAGTTGTAACAATATCCTTCAAACCTTTTATTGTGCATGGTCATGGCTTTGCATTCATGTGCCTGGTGACCTTGTTTGTTGCACTTATGGTAGTGACTCATGCTCTTCTACTTATCATTTTGATTTGCAATCTTGCTCCTATATACTTTAGTAGTATGTCCTTTCTTACCACAATTATGACAAGAAGGTTTGGAATTCTTACCTTTGTTACTCCTTTCTTTAGCACTTTTGGATGGTTCTCCTTCTTTAGTACTTATGTACCCCAGTCTAGATGTATCATTATTAGATCTAAGGAATCTCATCAATTGTTTGAAGTACTTGATAGCTTCACTAGGTCTATTAAAACTTTCAACAAACTACTTTTCTCTTTTTAGGTCATTGCTCAATTTCTCATTTTGCAACTTCAACATTTTTATCTCAATGTCCTTGGCATTCAATTCATGGTTGGCATTCATTAGTTGAGCCAAAGTTTGTAAGTGCATGTTAGAAATCCTAGTTACCTCTAATGATCTCTCTTCCAATCTACTAGTCAAAACTCTTTTTTCATCTTCAATCATGGTTTTTTCTTCCATTGCTTTCTATTTTGTTACCTTACATAGTAATATGGCTTGTGATTCTTGTTCTATCTTGAGATTTTTGATTTCTTCAGTTTGGGTTCTATTTTTTTCCATTAGATCTATGATTGTTGTATCAAATTCATTAGTCTTCATTTGCAAATAGCTTAGTGTCCATCTCTTTATATTGTGTTTCCTTCTCCTCAATGGTGATTTCCTTCCTTCTCTTTAGTGATTTCTTTAGATCATCTCTTGCTTCATTCAATTGATGTAAAATGAGTTGTATTTTAATTTCTTAATTCTCAATGATATTTCCCAACTTGTAGACTTCCATTTCCAAGATCTTTCCTCAAAGCTTCAAAGCTTCTCTTTTAGAGAACCAAAGCTCTGATACCAATTGCTAGAATTACAATAGGAAAGGTAAAATTTTGGAGGGGGTGAATCAGTGCTTCAAACTTTGACCCATAAAATATTCACCACACATCCATATTACATATTCAATAAGTAAATTAAAATACCATGTAAAGAATTTACATCTAAAGAATATAAACAAGTAAGCATTCACACATATGACACAAGACATGATTACCTATAATCCCTCCAATGAGAACTGAGGTGTGGAAGACACCCACAAATCTTCACTACTATAGTAATAAAGTGTATCCGATGAAGGTTACAATGTTTGATCATGAACCATGATCTACCTTGTGAAAGGTCTACCATATTAAAGACTTACAAAGGCTATTAGGTCTTACCCTATTAAACGATTACAATACCTTGTTAAAAGTGTGCCTTGTTAAAGGACTTCAACTCACAATTGAGTAAGCACCTTGTTAGAGGATTTCAATACAGCTTGTTAGGAATAATTTGTTAAGAGATTTAACTAATTCACATGTTAGAATATCTCAGTAATGATCTTGTAGTTAGTACTTTGTTTCTTGATGACAAACCACCTCTAAATTGATGTATACTTGATCCTTCTTGATCAGATGTCTCTCTATTATTAACTATTTCCTTCATCTGTTCTCCTTTAACTAATTTTACAATGCAATTTATATCATACTACCTTGGTCACCATGAATTTCTTCGTTTGTGCATGAAAAAATCTCCTTGATCATTCATTCATTCCCTTTCATGCTCATAGAAAGTTTAGGGCTTTTCTTCCTTAAGAAGACCTAGGTGACTTAGGGTTAGGTATGAATCAACGATTGTGATTCACCCATATTTTTACTTAAACCTTCCTTTAACCTGATTGGATGCATGTAATGCATAGGAATTCCAACTTAAGATTTGTCCTTATCACCAAAATATAATAATTCAACTATAAGTTGGCTAAAAAATGGTTCACATAGTAGGTTGTGCCAATACAAACAAATATGCCAAAATTCTATTACTCGACATCTAAAGTCCCTAATGCTCAACACATATTGATTTCAATACTATCACTTGGCATCTAAATGTCTTGGCACTTGAGTGACTTGGCACATGAGTGACTCACCACTCACTATTGACTTGGCATACTCTAAATTATATATGTTGTACTTGACATATGCCACTTGTTCGGCATGAACTAAGAAAATGACTTAAGTGTATAGAAACATCAAAACCAATATGAGATCAACAAGGGAGATTTTTTTGAGAGATTATTAAAGTATGAATGCTGATACTTTCTATATGGAGGAGTATTTATGATGGATTGAGTCATATAGGACTCTTGTTGGATGTTGTTTTTGAATAGTGTCTTTGGACACTTGAGCTAGTAAGAATTAGTTGTTGCAGAGTTTGATGCAGTAAAGTTGGTTATTGAAATTGTTATCATTGATGTCAATAGGGGAGAAGTTTAGCATGAATTTTTTTTTGGGGAGAAGTATTACATCATGAGGAAGAACGCCATGGGGGAGAAGCAAGCAAGAACAAGTATAGCTTGTTCAAGAGAAGAAAATAGTTGGGGAGAATGATTGATGAAGATGATTTGAAAAGTAAGATGAATTATCTTTTGTTGGTATTCTTGGAACTAAATTTTTTTAATCTATGTTTCCATCAATGCCAAAGGGGGAGATTGTTGAGAGATTTTTGAAGCATGAATATTGGTGATATTATTATGGGGGAGTATTATAGATATGTTACTATGATGATATGTTATATTCATGACTGAGTTTGTTATTGATGTCAACATAGCAATTTTTTGTAGTATCTGACAAAAGAATAGTGGAAAGAATAAGCCGGTATGGATGGCTAGTTTAGTAGTATCACTTTCTAAGGTTATGGGAGATATGTCTAAGTATCTAGGATATGCAGTTAACATTGGATAAAGAAATGATAAGTCTAGAAGAAGTTATGTAAGTTTTGGTGATGTTTGTTCTGAGATAGAGTTTACAGAGGCATGTTCTAGTAAACTTGTTATATCTCTTAGCAAAATTGTTATTCTAAGGATCAAGGTTGAGAATGTGTAGAAGATATGTTGATGATAATGTGGCTAAGGTTGTTCATCATAATATTGTATGTATGAAAATTTATTCAAGTGCAAGGTGGGAGATTTATGTTATCACTAGGTGTAACATGTTCTTAATGTGGTCCTATAATGATTAATTGAGAAGGTCTAACAGTTGACTCAGGGAATTGTTTTATGGACTTAGTATAAAGGAAGGACATTTTCCTTTATCATGACATATATGTTTGGATGAGATAAAGAAGTTTTTGTAAGAAATAGAGAGAGTGGAATGCGAAGTTGAGTAGAGTAGAGTGGAAGTGAAGGAAACTTTATTGCTGATGTTTTGCTAAGTGATTCGAGGTTTGATATTTAGATCTAAGATTTGTGACCTAGTCTACAAGGTTTGGTAGTGTTTGGTTTGGTTGAAAAAGCAAAGGAAAGAAGAACATAATAGTAAATTGCATGTTTGAGTAGTGAGCTCTTCTTGTAGTTGAAATTGCATGTTTGGGTAGTGGGCTCTTCTTGCATACATTGTACTATAACTCCAAACAAGGTTGGCATAACTCCTAATAGGATTGGAATCTCTTAACAGGAATTCAAAGTCTCCTAATAGGGACTTTATGTACAAAATGTTATAATAGACTCCTAATAGGATCCATCCTCTAACAAGGAATATTTATATTAGTACATCATCTTGTCGGCATTATTCCCATTCGGGTTTTTCCTCTGATCAAGGGTTTCCCTAGTTAACATATATGGTGTAATTGTTTATGTGCATCTTATTATGGTTGTTTTTTACTTTGGTTAAATGGTTAAGTTTGTTTAAAGAAGATAAATATTTTAATTGTTGGATAACTGATTCACCCCCCCCTAGTTATTTTGGTGGACTATTATTTCTAGCAAGACCATGCTGAAAATCATAGTAGTAGAAGGAGAAAAGGAGGACATTACTACAGTAGAAGAAAAGAATGATGAAAAGGATGGCATTGGTGAGGTAAATGAAGAAGATGCACAAGTTGCATAGGATGCTCAAGTGATGAGCACCAGTCCCCCACATGTAGAGAAAGATTCTATTAGTATTGAAGACCTACTTAATAATTCTACACAAAATGTTACTCCACTAAGTGAGGAGAACATCAAAAAATTGTAATGGGAATCTACCAATACTATTCTACCAAGCACAAATCCTGTAATGGTAAGGATTGATGAACCTTAATAGGTTGAGGTTGTATCCACTAAGAGTGAACCACATAAAGATACATCTTTAGTGTAAGTGTTGCAGAGGTGAAAGAAACTAAGCCACAAGAATAGATCACAGATCAAAGTGTATTTCTTGAATAGAAAGAAGAGCCAAATCAAGCACCATCTTTAATGAAAATAGTTGCCATTGAGATGAAAGAGAAGGAGGTAGATACTCAACTCACATCATTTCCATATCTATCAAGTTCAAGATTACCAACTATTATAGAAGTTGATGTAGAGGGAAATGAGAAGAGAAACATTGAGGAAGAACATCCAACAGTTACCCCACTAGAACTTAATGAAAATCAATATGGTATATAATAGAAAGAGGATGATAAGACAAAAGATAATAAGATGGTTGCTAAGCTAGAAGATAAATTGAAATTCAGACATTGGTTACCTTACTAATCTCTACACCTCCTCCTAGTAGCCAAACTCTTCAGAGGTTGAGTACACAAGCTACTCCATTATAGATTTCAAGGCCAATTTCAAGTACACCATAGAGTGTTGATGCTACATCATTTGAGGATGTAAGCTTAGATGAGGTAATTCTCTTACCAATGTTTGATCTAACCACAATCACACTTGAAAAATGAATGTTCTTCAAGAGGATCTACAAAAACAGAAAAGGCAAGAAAGTTTAAGGTAAGAGCATAAGAAAAAGAAAGTTTTGTTTGAAATCAAAGACATATTTACTGATTCTTTTAGTCTCTTAGATTCATTAACTGATAAGCCTATTATAGAACAACTTTTCCATATATGGTTAACATGATAAAAGATGAAGATTTAGAGACTAATGTTAAGTTACTAGAATGGTTGGAGAGAAAATTTCACACCAAAGTTATGGATAAGATATCTAGTGTCATTGCACATAGTCAAGATGATTTAGCAACTAAGATAGAGGGTGTGAAGACACTTTTGGGTCACATTTATTCTTTGTATACAAAACTATGTGATGTTGATCTCTTTACTCAAGAGACTTAATAGACAACTGACAAGTTGCAAGGAGAGTTGAAATCAATTGGAAATTCATTACAAGTATCTCCTGCAACTAGCCAATTACATTTTTAGATATTGATTCTAACACAAAGTAGGCTTGCCAAGCTGCAAGAAAAAGATGGAAATATCATATTGACTCTGATCAACATATAGTCCATGTTGATTCCACATCTAGAAGTTCTTTAGAAGGAACAAGTCTAAGAAGAAGCCTTGATTAAGAAAGATCCACATGTTTCTATTCATGAAAGCTTAGTTGATATGGCTACCAGATTAAAAATATAGATTCAAACATAAGATGCAACAAGAAATAATTGGGATTTTGCATTGGTAATCATCATGCAAGTGCACAAGACATTTTTGGATAAACACATTATAAATGTACCACCCAAATGACATAAGTTTCAAAAGGGAGATTATATCATTATATCAATTTTGAAAATTTTAAAGATTGTTAAGGTAGATATCTGTTCATGAGGAGTCACATAAATGAAATGAAGTATCTACTCAGGGGGAGTAAAATTATTATGGTAACTTCAACATTTTTGCAAATTTTGAACTTTTGAAGTTTTTGCATATGAGCCGAGTATATAAGATGCATTGTCTGACTTATGCATGAGACAAGTATGTATATGCCATGACAAAGTGTTTTTTCCACTCATGTCAAAGGGGTAGATTTTTAATCTCATATTGGTTTTGAAAAGGCTACGAAAAAACACTTAGTCATTATTCAATAAAGAAAAGTGAACAAAGTGAGCCAAGTGAACAAAGAATGCAATGCATAAGTCTCCAGAAAATACATGTTGAGTAATATGATGAGTAATATTGAGCACTAGTATGTACCAAGTAGGCTATGGGTCTAGAGTCACTTAGGTTCCAATCAGTCAAAGTGTACTGAGTGATTCAAGTGTCAAGAAAATAGAGTGTGTCAAGATATTTAGAAGTTGAGCATCATTATATAGAGCATAGTGCAGGCCGAGCATTAGAGTCTACGGATGTCAATTTGATAGTTTATGGCATATATATTTATAATGGAAAAAACTTCTATGTAAACCTTTTTTTAATAATATGAACATGAATTTTCATTTACTTATTTAGAAAAAATAGAAATTTTTTGAATATATTATATTTTTTTTATTATACTATATATTTGTTTTTATTTTGTACACTTCTTATATATCTTTAAATTCAATTCATTTTTTATAGTTTAGTTTCATTTTATGGATAAAAATATGATAGAATATTCTATCATATTTTTATTGCATTTTGGAACCTTATTATATACTATTTACTAATAACAAGAGATCCACAATACAAATTGATAACAATTAATAAATTCTTACATACACTTACATACATATATCAAATTTTGAGTAAATGAAAACTATATCATTTTAAGATATTCAATTATTTCTCATATTAATAATTCTAATTGGTTTCATTTTCTATTCAATTCTATTCTTAATACTACTATTAATCTACAATGAAAAATTGAATTCTAAATAAGAATGTGTGTGTACATAACTAATAGCTCAGTACCTAAACTGAAAAAGAGTTCCTTCTTGCTCATCTTACAAATAAGGAATAAGGAGGGAGTCATATTACACATCCCTATGTAATGCATGCAACCAATTAGATTGAGGGAAGCATTATGTTGCAATATGGATCAACTACAACTGTTGATTCTAACCTAATTTTGTCTCCATTATGCTTATAAAAGAAGGAAACCCTAAGGCTGACCTTTTTTTGTGAAGGAGGATGCTAAGGAAAGTATTTGGTGCAAAGGAAGCATGGAGAAGATGGCTAAGGTAGATTTTTTTAATGAAGAATTAGTCTGAGAGGAACAAAGACAAGTAGTGAAGGTTTGAGAAGATAGATCTGATAAGGAGGATCAAGAGATAAGTAGTGAAGAGGAGATTTTACATCAAGTAGCAAGGTTCTAACCAAAGGATTAGGTGTTGGGTCATTAAAATAGGTGATAATGAGTAAATATCTTAATAGAGTAGTCTTAACAAGCTTTTGTAAATCTCTTAACTGAGTGCTTACTTTATTGTTAGTTAAAATCCTTTAGTAAGGTGAGACCTAATAGTCTTTGTAAGCCTTTAATAGGGAAGATTTCTCATAGGGTAGATCATTATTTATGATAAAAATATTGTAGCCATAATAGGTCACACTTTACAACTATAGTAGTGAAGATTCATAGGTGTCATCCCCACCCCAGTTTTACATTCTCCTTGGAGGGTTTCTAGGTAACCAAAATCTCATGTGTTATGTGTTAATTTATTTCATGTTTTAGTTTTGATGAATGGTTACATATTTTATTTTACATGTTAAGTTATGAGATGGATTTATGGCAAAAAAATTTAGAGGTAAAAGTTTTACTTGTTGATTCACACCCCCCCCCCCCTACTCAGAACTTGCTTTCCGATTGTTAATTCCAAAAATTTCTTCTTCTCAAATCCCCTTTATGAATCATCTTGATATGGCACTCTACTCAGATAGAAACTATCTCACCAATAAGGTTTGACATCAATGACAACATAATAATTATTCCAATTGTAGTTTCAACAATCTCCATCTTTGGTATTGAAAGTAACACCTCTAGTTATCATGCAATCAAAAAAATTCAATTGCTTTGATCAACTCCTTCTATGTTTAGTATCAATTCTTAATTAATATCCTTATTTTTATTCTAATTTACATTTTAGTGTCCAAAAATCACTCTTCTTAGTTATATTTTGATTATAATCCATCTAGCTTTGATATGCAACATGTAGACTCCCTCTACCATATGAGATCATGAAATTAATCAAATCCCTTTTTGATATACTACTCCTAAACTTATGAGTTCTTTGATTTCTTGGCAATACCTCTAACTAGTTTGTCTCTTTATGTCATCTCCCTTTTTGAAACATATTGTAATATTTTTCTCTAAGTACCACAATCGATGATAACTATATGATATCTCCCTCTAGATAGCAATTTCAACTTCTTCCTCTTTAACAAAAATTCCAAAGAAATTTCATATTTCTCATACATCTTCACCATATAGATATCTTCATGTCAATACTTCTAAATTTGATTCTTCATCTGTCATCTTTTCTTATGAATGGTACACCACTTTCTTCTTCTCTACTTGGTACTTTAGGAGACTCCTAAATTATGACTTACATCAACTAGTAAGATGTTCTGATCAACACATTTGTTTTAGAGTTCCATCTTAGCTTAAGTAAATTTAGCTAGGGGATTCACTCCTAAGTTACCTCTTAGATATATTTATAACACTTGTGTTATCACAATACATAACAACTGGATTAGTGATCTCTTCCTTTATTCCTTTAATAATTGTTTGATCAACACAATGTTAGAACAATTAACTGTTACCACTACACATTCAACTTCTATTATTGATTGTGAAATTTAGTTCTTCTTATTTCTTATCCATGAAGTAGATCTCTTTCCTAGAAAGAAAGCTCCACTACTTGGACTCTTTCTATCAACAATATTTTCTACCCAATCAACATTTGTATACACTTTTAGTTCAAGCTTGTCATTCTTTTTTAATAAAGGACATAATCCTATGTTCCTTTGAAATATCTTAGTATTCTTTTCACTTCTATCATGTCATTATATAATCCCCTTGAATCTTCCATCATAAGGGGTTTTAGTATATCCATGATATATTTTGATTGTGTAATATAGATAGCTTTCTTCATTTGATATACTTGTAAACCAACAAAGAATTTTATCTCCCCGAACATAGATATTTCAAAATTCCTTTGGCATCTCATTTTCAAATTATTTTTGTAATGCATCTTTTCCTCCATATATGATATCATCCACCAATATTTAAGCTAATAGTTTCCCTTTACCACCTTTAGTTTTTAAGTACAAATTACCATTGTCATTGGCCCTTGTAAAACTAGTTTTTACCAAATAGTTGTGCAACCTTTCATACAATATTCTAGGGGCTTATTTCAGTCCATATAGTGCTTTGTACAATTTACATGCCATATTCCTCTTACTAGGACTAACAAATCCTTCTGGTTGTTCAATTTAAATCTCTTCTTTGAATATTCCATTCAGAAGTGTTGATTTGACATCCATTTGATATACTTTAGATCCTTTGTAAGAAGAGAATACAAGTAGAGTTCTAACTCCTTCCAATATTGCAACTAGGAAAAATATTTTGTTGTATTCAATGCATTCTTCTTGTGCATATCCTTTTCACACCAATATAGCTTTCTTCCTTGTTACTTCTCCTTTCTCATTCATCTTGTTCTCAAGTACCCAATTACTTCTAATATGATTATTGTCCTTTGGCGATGTAGGAGCATCCAGAGGTATAAGGGCAATCCTGTGTCAACCAAAAAAAAATGTACTTAGACTCAATTTTTGTTTCATGTGTTTTCATTTTTGGATACCATTTGGGTCAAATAAAGGCTCCAACTCTCATAGTTCAACTATCAGTGTTCTAGGATAGAGTATTTGAACACCTTGAGATACATGTAAATGCCAAAAAAATAGGAGTATGTAATTGAGCCATAATTTTGGTGAACTAGAAGGTGTAAATTGGTCAGATGAATGTAATTGTAATTTACAGTATTCCAGAAAAAATCATCAAGTTAAAAGGCCCCATGGTTTGAAAGTTATTACAGTTTTTTGATTTTTTGGAGACCTCCTAAGAATGCTTCAAAGTCAGGTTAGGGGTGTTAAATGACTTCAAAAAGGGTCAAAAAATGGGGGATGAGAAAAGCTAGTCCATAGGGCTATAGAGCGCTTCGAGAGCTTTCTAGAAATGTAAATGGTTTGTCAATCAAAGCTATGGTTCAAAAGTTATGCCTCCCGAAAGTTCGATTACCATTTTTGGATTCTTCTAGATTTGTGTTGACTTCTAACATAGCTCCTAGAGCCTTCTATTTGGTCAGTGGATGCCAACTAGCACTTTCTAGGATGTACTCCTAATCCTTAACCCTCCAAGGTCTATTTAAGAACATTTCTAGCATTGTAAAAGGCAGTTCAGAGTGGAGTTTGAGAGGAGGTACTGAAAGGATAAATTATCTCTAGATTTATGCTATTGTAAACCTGTAGGGCATGTTTTGAAGTTTATTTTCTCCATACTGAATGTATTAGCTTATTTACAAAATTAATAAATTTTTCCCTTTCCTTTTGTGTCCATTCTGTGTGTGGATTGTGTCCCCATCAATTGGTATTTTCAAAAAATTTGAAACTAGATGAGTTGATCGACTGGATCAATGAACTGGAAGAGTACTTTGAGTATGAGGATATCAGGGATCCAGATAGGGTTAAGTTTACAAAGGCCAAAATGAAAGGCCATGCAAAAATTTGGTGGCAAGAGGTTCAATTGGAAAGAAACAGAAGAGGAAAGGATAAGATTACAAGGTGGGATTGCATGGTAGACAAACTAAAGAAGCAATTCATTCCTGTTGACTACGAGCTTGATTTGTTTAAGAAGATGCATGGGTTAAAGCAGGCTGAAAAATTAGTCCAGGAATATATAAAAGAGTTTTATAGACTTTTGATTAGAGTGGGACATGTAGAAACAAATAAGGAGAAGGTTGCTCATTATATCAGTGGGTTGCGACCTAACATCCAGGAGGAATTAAGTCTAGTAAGAATGACCAACGTTGAAGAGGCATATCAGTTTTCCCTACGAGTTGAAGAGAAGCTAAATAAAAAGTTTGAAGGGAGAAAAAGAGGGTGCGGTCAAGGATGAAGGGGTAGTGGTAGGTCATCTAGAGGCCGAAATGAAACCCAAAAGAAAAATGAAGATGTGGGTACTAGCAGGAACCAGAGGAATGAGGGTTTCAACTGCTCTCATGAACAAGACTTTAAAAATTAGAGAGGAAGAGGTAGATGACATGGAAAAGGAACAGGAGGCTTTCGTGGTACCTATTTTCATTTTAATGAAGAAGGTCATCATGCCTTTGAATTCCCTCAATGACAAGGAATGATAGATAGGAGAGCTGAGGGCCAAGCTAGGGTTTCTCATATGGATGAGGATGCACAATAATCACATTCAGAGGATGCAAAAAGAGGAGAGACCTTGGTAAATGAAAGGGTCCTACTAAGTGGTGAGATTGAACTAGGACAAAGGAGGAGTTTGTTCCATACCAGATGCAAGTGTGAGGATAAATGTTGTGATGTGATCATTGATGGTGGTAGCACTGATAACTTGGTATTAGAAGATATGGTCTTTAAGTTGAAGCTCAAGAGGGAGAAACATCCCCAACCCTATTGGATTGCTTGGGTGAAAGATGATCATAAGGTCTTGGTAAGTGAAAAATGTTTAGTCAAATTCAAAATTAGGAGTTACCATGATGAAGTTCTCTGTGATGTTATTCCAATGGATGTTTGCCATATATTGTTGGGTAGACCATGGTAGTTTGATAGGCATGCCATACAAGATGGTCATGCAAACACATACTCTATAAAAAAGGATGGAGCTCGCCACAAACTGAAGCCCATGAAAAAGGAAGGCAAAAAGGTATGTAGCAGTGCTAGGATTTGTCTTGTTGATGGAAGGAAGTTTTTAGATGGCATGAACATTAACGTATGTGTTATGCTTTGATTCCTAGGAAAGATAAATAAGGTAGTAGTGAAATACCACTTGAAGTTTTAGATTTACTAGGTGAGTTTGGAGATGTCATCTCTGATAATGTTCTGGAAGGATTGCCACTAGTAAGACAAATCAGTCATCAGATAGATTTAATTCTAGGAGCTAGTTTGCCTAACAAGGCTGCTCAAAGGATGACTCCTACTAAAATTAAGGAGCTAAATAGACAGGTTCAGGAGCTATTAAGGAAGGGTTTGATTCGAGAGAGCCTGAGTCCATGTGTAGTACCTACAGTACTAGCACCAAAGAAGGATGGAGAGTGGAGGATGTGTATAGACTCTCGAGCTATAAATAGGATAACCATTAAGTATCAGTTTCCTTTGCAAAGAATGGATGATCTTATGGACTACTTGAGTGGAGCTCAATACTTCACAAAAATAGATCTGAAGAGTGGCTATCATCAGATATGGATACGAGAAGGAGATGAGTGAAAAATAGCCTTCAAGACCAAGGAGGGTCTTTATGAGTGGTTAGTCATGCCCTTGGATTGATGAATGCCCCAAGCACCTTCATGTGGCTTATGAATGAGGTACTTAAGAAGTTTTTGGGAAAATTTGTTATTGTCTATTTGGATGATATTTTAATTTTCAGCAAGACTTTGGAAGAACATTTATTGCATATTCATAGTGTCCTTGAAAGGTTAAGGGAAGAGAAACTATTAATTAATCTAAAGAAGTGTATCTTTTCAAAAAGGGAGTTAGTCTACTTGGGGTTTGTTATATCACCTAAAGGTCTCAAAATGGATCCAGATAAGGTAAAAGCCATCTTGGAATGGCCTACTCCAAGGTCTGCTACTAAGGTAAGATCATTTCATGGTCTAGTTAGTTTTTACAGAAAGTTTATTAAAAATTTCAGTGGCATATGTGCACCCTTGACTGACACAATAAGAGGGGATAGAAAAGAGTTCAAATGGACTGCAGCAGCTGCGAGAAGTTTCAAAATGCTGAAGAAGAAGGTGACAAAACAACCTATGTTGGCACTTCCAAATTTTAGAAAGGTGTTCCAAGTGGATTGTGATGCTAGTGGCAGTGCTATTGGGGCTGTATTAAGCCAAGAAAATAAGCCTATTGCATATCTCAGTGAGAAATTGAATGATGTGAAAAGAAAGTATTCTGTTTATGATCAAGAGTTTTATGCAATAGTTCAGGCCTTAAAGAAATAGAGGCATTAGTTATTGCCAAAGGAATTTGTTTTATATACTGATCATCAGGCATTGCAGTTGCTAAATAGCCAAGGTAAATTGAATTAGAGACATATGAAGTGGGTAGAGTTCTTGCAGAGCTATACATTTGTGTTGAAGCATAGAAGTGGAAAATCTAACAGGGTTGCAGATGCACTAAGTAGGAGATAGTTGTTGCTTACAGTAATGCAGGTTTGATGAACTCAAGAATTTGTACCCTGAGGATCTTGATTTTGCTGAAGTGTAGAAAGCTTGTAAGGAGCCTGTTGCTGTAGACAGAACTAAGTGGTTAGACTATCTGATTTGGGATGGTATGTTATTCAAGGGTAATCAATTATGCATTCCAAGGAGTTCCATGAGGGAAAATTTGATTAAGGAGAAACACAATGGAGGGATGGTAGTACATTTTGGTCAAGATAAGACCATTTCCATTCTCAAAGGATATTATTTTTTGCCTCAAATGTCACAGGATGTGAAGAAGTTTGTATAGAGTTGTCAGATTTGTCAAGTTGCCAAGGGATTTAGTCATAATACTGGACTTTATTAGCCATTGCCTATTCCATCAAAGCCATGGGAGGACATAAGTATGGATTTTGTTCTTGGATTATCGAGGACACAATGGGGTAATGACTCAGTATTTGTGGTGGTTGATAGGTTCTCCAAAATGGCACGTTTTATTCCATGCCACAAAACTCATGATGCTATCCATATTGTAGACTTGTTTTTCAGAGAGGTGGTAAGACTACATGGTCTTTCAAGGAGTATAATTTCTGACAGAGATACTAAATTTGTAGAGTATTTCTGGAGAACATTGGGGAAGAAGTTGAGAGCAAACTTGAAATTCAATTCGACACATCACCCACAAAATGATGGCTAAACAGAAGTGGTAAACAGAAGTCCGGGCAATTTGCTGAGATGTTTATTTGGGGATAAGCCCAAGGGATGGGATTTGATTCTACAAGAAATGGAGTTTTCTTACAATAAATTTTTAAATAGGAGTACTGGTAGAGCACCATTCCAAATTGTATATGGAAATAGCCCAAGGACTGCACCAAAATTAAGGAAGATCAAGCAAGGGGACAGGACAAGTGCTGAAGCTGAAGAATTTTTTGAACATATCAAGTGTCTACATGAGGAGGTTCAAGCACACATGACCAAGATGAATCAAGAGTATAAAGCTAGGGCTGATCAAAGGAGAAGACATAAGGAATTCCAAGTAGGGGATCTAGTCATGGTACACTTACAAAAAGAAAGATTTCCATCCGATACTTACAACAAGCTAAAAATGAAGAAATTTGGTCCCTGCAAAATTCTAAAGAAACATCACTTAGGAAATGCATATGAGGTGGAGTTTCCAAATGGAATTCACATTTCTCCTATTTTCAACATTGCAGACTTAACAAAGTATCATGATGATGGTGCAGATGAGGAGCTAATGTTAGAGCCATGTCCAATTCCTGCTTCTAAAAAGGAGGAGATAGAAGACATTCTAGATCATCGTGTGGGTAGGAGTACTAGAAATAGGCAGTATGAAGAGTATTTGGTCAAGTGGAAAGGATGGATGATAGAGGACTCAACTTGGATTTCAGCAACTGAAGTTTCCCATTTGGGATTTCTTCTACCATTCATAAAGTGACAGAGTCACTTTTAAATCTACCTTGGGTGTCTGATGCAGGAGCATCTAGAGGTATAAGGGCAATTCTGTGTCAACCAAAAAAAAATGTACTTAGACTCAGTTTCTGTTTCATGTGTTTTCATTTCTAGATACCCATTTGGGTCAAATAAAGGTTCCAACTCTCATAGTTCCACTATCAGTGTTCTAGGATAGAGTATTTGAACACCTTGGGATATGTGTAAATGCCAAAAAAATAGGAGTACGTAATTGAGCCATCATTTTGGTGAACTAGAAGGTGTAAATTGGTCAAATGAATGTAATTGTAATTTAGAGTATTTCAGAAAAAGAATCAGGTCAAAAGGCCCCACAGTTTGAAAGTTATTGCAATTTTTTAGTTTTTTGGAGACCTCCTAAGAATGCTTAAAAGTTAGGTTAGGGGCATTAAATGACCTCAAAAAGGGCCAAAAAATGGGGGGCGAGCAAAGCTACCATAGGGCTATAGAGCGCTTCAAGAGCTTTCCAAAAATGTAAATGGTTCGTCAATCGGAGCTACGGTTCAAAAGTTATGCCTCTCAAAAGTTTGATTACCATTTTTGGATTCTTCTAGATTTGTGTCAACTTCTAACATAGCTTCTAGAGCCTTCTATTTGGTTGGTGGATGCCAACTATCACTTTCTAGAATGTACTCCTAATCCTTAACCCTCCGAGGTCTATTTAAGAACATTTTTGGCATTGTAAAAGGCAGTTCAGAGTGGAGTTTGAGAGGAGGTACTGAAAGGAGAAATTATCTCCAGATTTATACTATTGTGAGCCCATAGGGCATGTTTTCAAGTCTATTTTCTCTGTACCAAATGTATTAGCTTATTTACAAAATTAATAAATTTTTTTCTTTCTTGTTATATCCATTATGTGTGTGGATTGTGTCCCCATCATTTGGTCTAGGTACTAGTGACCAGGTTTTGTTCTTCTCTATTTTTTTGAATTTCTTCATTCATTACTTGAATCCAATATTCATTATCTAGAGCATCCTTCACTATTTTAGGCTCAAACTCACAAAGTAAACATGTGTTAATTTTTAGTCTTTTCCTTGTAACAACTCCAAAGTCTTTGTTTCCCATGATTTTCTTAGGTGCATCATGTTTCTCACATATTTTTATGATGTAGCCTCTTTTGTTCCTTTTTCTTGTTTAGGTTCATCTTCAATATTTACTTCAATTTCATTTGTGTTTTTTATTCTTCTTCTTGTTTCTTTGTACTAGCTTCCTCAAGTTTGGCAACCTCTTCTTGTATCTTTGTATCATTCTACTAACACTTGTCTGCTATAGTTTGTTGCTAAGTATCCTTGTTCTTTAGCTTAGAGTTCATGGCACACCTTCATTAGCATATATAAATGTGTTGTAATCTCTAGGTTCCTTTTTGAATTCTACTTCAGTCTTTTTTGCATATTCATCAACTTTCACATTTTCACTTTCCACAACTTTGTTAGTGTTAGAATTCAAACACTTATAAGCTTTTCTCTTGGTGGAATATCCTAGGAATATGCCTTCATCGCTTTTAGCAATAAGTTTTCCATTTCTATTATCCTTCAATATATAAATTGTTCTTCCAAAAACTTTATAGTATTTCAAATTAGGTCCATACCCATACCATAATTCAAAGGGTGTAATAATTGCAACTTCTTTGACTTGTACTTGGTTGAAAGTATTAACTATTGTACTTGAAGTTTTTCTCTACTATTTATGTGGTACATTATTCTTCATCATTAGTGTTCTAGCACAATACATGATGGATCTATTCCTTTTGTCAACTATTCCATTATGTGGAGGGGTCTTGGGTGCTAACATCTATCTCTTGATTCCTCTATCATTGTGTAATATGTTGAATTCATTAGAGATAAATTCACCTCTTCTTTCAAATCTAAAACACTTCAAACTTTTACCAATTTCATTTTTCACTCTTTCTAAATGCCACTTAAACAATTGAAAAGCATTAGATTTTTCTTTCAAAAATAATGCAATCATCATTCTAGATAAATCATCAAAAAATAGAATGAAATATTTGTCGCCACAATAGCTTTGCACTGCAATAGGTCCAAAAAGGTTTGTATGAAACAATTTTAGAATATCATTAGATGAATAGGTCCTTCTCTTGAAATTACACTTTTTCATTTTATCCAATTGACATTGTTTACACATAACATTATCAAGTTTCCTCAATTTTGGTAAACCTCCTTTTCTTTTTATCTTACTAATGCTTACCAAATTATCAAAGTTCACATAACATAACCTCTTATACCATAGCCATATATCATGAAATTGTGGAAATAAGCATGTCTCAATAGATATATCTAGATAAAACAAGTTCCCCCTTATTTATTATCCACTTCTAATTAGTTCACCAGTAGCATCAAATATCGTGGCCTTCTTGTGATGGAATTTAACTCTATATTATAATTTGTTCAACTATGCAACACTCAAAAAGTTATAGTTAAGTCATTCAACCCAATAAACATTGTCACACTTGATATTATCAGTAAATTTTATTGATTCTTGACCTTTTACAAGACATGGTGCATCATTACTAAGCTTGACACAACTTCCTTTAGATTGTTCCAAGATTTCAAAATTACTTTTATCACCAGTCATGTGATGTGAGCATCCATTATCAGTTATCCATCTATCACCTTTACTCACATATAAAATTAATATAGTTTTCTCATCTTCATTAGAATCTTACTAGGAGTACATCTCACTTCTTGTACTACATAGACTCTAATAGCATGTATAGGAAGTAGGGTTCTCAGTACCTTGCTAATCATAATTTCATCATCAATGTTTCCATTAGATCCTCTTATAGTATTTATAACCTCTTTGACTGATCCACAGTATTGAGCAATACTTTCACCTTTTTTCATTTTCATCTCATCAAACTTTCCTCTCAAGATTTCTCATTTTTCTCTTAAAGCATTTGTGCCTGCTCTATAAATAGTCTACAACATATCTCACATTTTCTTAGTAGTAGTGCACTCCTTTATGTCATCAAACTCAATATAGCTTAAGACTAATGCAATTTCCAATATTTCTTGATTGTGTTCTTGCTTCTCTTTCATCTATTTAGTTTTCAAAGTCCTTGGCATCTCTACATATACATGTTCCACATTGTGTATTTCTTCTTTAGTTCCTACCAAATGCACCTTCATCAGACTCTACCATGTAGGGAATTTCTCTTTGTTCAACCTCCACACTTCCTTCTTATAAATCCTAATCTTTGGCTTCAAGTACCTTCAAATGTTTCTTTACAAGTGTAATCACCTAAACATAGTCATATAGATTGTTATCCCCCTTTTCAACATTTTCTCTAAATTAATTAATCATTTATCTGGGCCAAATTGCTAAAAAATCAATTTATTTTATTTAACCTATAGTTTGACTATAATATCCTAAGTTCATATTTGATTAAAAGAATGTGTCCTCTCTTAATTAAACAAATGACCCCTTTCTGCTAACCTACTTAATGTGCACACATAAAGTCTTTTTCCTTGTTTACAAATTAAAAGAAAAGACTTTGTCTCACATGAAAAGTCAACTCCTTCTCATTGATTGACTTGATCTTGAACATGGATCATGCCAAAAGTCAACTCCCACCCTTGATAATCCATTTCTTGATCTTGATCTCAACCATCTGTATAACTTTAAAAGAGAGAGCTCTCTCCCTCTACAAGGATCTAGTTTTGAGCTAATATTATGTTGTAGGTTTCTTGATAGATTTTCTTAGAGCTTTGTGGACATCTTCTTGCTTCTTGTCTTATTCTCTCATTATCATCCTCATTCTATTTTAGATTCATTTGTAATAGCTTATTTTTTCTATTTACATTAACATAGCTCACATAGCTTAGTTAGAAATTCTTGTAACACATTCATCTTGTTTATTTTAGCTGCACTCTTACATTTCATCATAGCATAGTTCATTCTTGAATTGCATCTTTGAGAGCTCTCTTGGAAATTTGCACTCTTTCTCTTGTCTAAGGAATCTCTCATTGTATGGTTTACTAGAAAGGGATTTTGTCTCTAAGGCTCAGCTTAGAGCTCCTCATATGCATAAACACGCACCTTTTCCCACCATATATAGGGAGCTCTAAGACATCATTCAAGTGTTCCCATCTATAAGATACCTTAGATAGAAGGGTTTAGAGAAATGTACAAATTTAGTATTGGTGCCCATCATGGGGTAGGACATCTTAGTTTTGCCTCTCAATCTCCATTTTTAACTTGAATTTTTTTTCTTTCTATTCTATCTCATTTTTTTCTATACTTGTGATTATCATGCGATACTTTATCAGTATCATACGATAGTTCTTAGTAATGGTGTGTGATAATTTTGCAATAAAAGTGCCATGCACCTATACAAATCTCTATTGCACTAGTATAAAAAGTTCTATCACATAGGTATAGGGGGAAACATCACAAAACACAGAAGTATTGTACCCCTATACTAAAAAGTATCTTACACTATTATGTTTGTAGAAAACTATTATTCATCCTAGAACTTGTTTTTTTTTTAATTGTTTTGTCAATTTTAGGTCTTTGGCATTCTGCTTTTCAAGTTTTTTAGATTTATTACTATCTAATAGAGTTTTTATTGTATTTTGGACTAACCTTCTTGTTGGAGTAACATTTTTTGCTTATAGGGACGTTCTAAACACTTGCAAAATTTCTCTAAAATAGAATGCATGTCAAAGCTTCAAATTAAAAATGGGTACCAATGGTTGTATGTAGGGTTGTCTAAAAGCATTAAAACAAAACAAACAAGTTCTTGTATTTTCCTTATTTTTGTGTGCGGCAATATTACTAGTTGCTTATCTTTCATAAGCAAATAAAACTTGTAATTGGAATATCTTGGTGATAGGAAAGTATGCACTTCACCTTTTTGGTGAGTCACATATCTTGATGCACCTTTAGATTTTGAAAGCAAGAGGCTAATTCAGCTTCTTGGATTATTTGGGGGAAATAATTAGAATAGGAGAGTAGGCTCTTTACCCTTGTGGTAAATTAGGAATATTGACCTCCAAAAGTGGATCCATTTTGTGTAGCGTAGAATTCTTAAGAAGGTTTTCTCTTGAGAAATCAAGAGGGATGAACCAAGTGGAGACAAGTGAACCTAGCTATTCTGACCCACTCTAAACTCAAGGCTATCAAGGATACAAAACTTTGGTAGACATAGTCTTTGCTTCTCTTAGTGTGAGTACTTGTGGGATTGGTACCATGAGGAATATACTAGAAAAGAATTCTTAAGGTACTCTTGTGACCATGAGGTCTATTACTTTCTACAAGGTAAGGTGTCCTATAATTGGGAGCAAGGGGAGTAATACGAACGAAATATTTTTTTAAATTTCATAGGTTAGAAGCTACCTTATTTTTTTGCTTAACATCTTGGTGCAAGGATCGATCCTAGTTGATTACTTGGATTGCCCCAAGATTTTATACTCACCATTTGTGTCCCATTAGTTGTGCTAATGACATTTCCATGACAAATCCATTATCTCTTGTGGGAAACCACTCAGTGTGAGGCGAAGGGGCATCAAGTATTGAGTAATGAATCATGCCCTTAGGGAGTATTGCTTGGCATATTTTTTTGAATGTGCTAGACCCATGTAAACATTGTTGAACATCAAATAATCTCATTAGCATTTGTAGCAATTTTCTTGTATATCTCAATTGCATGTTGGTAGGGTTTTTTTGTCCCTTGTCCAACTATTTGAGACATGTTAAATACGCTTACTATTTTTAAACCATGCTATTTTCTACTAAAAATTGAGGTCTTGTACTATCAACACTACATTCTGATCTAAAACATTCAAAAAATCAATTCGACACATCGAATTTTCAAGCTTCAAACTATATTTTTCATAGTTCACTAGCCATTTATCACATGGCCTTTTGAGAAATATTGTGCAACATTTTGTACATATCAAAGTCTCATCTGGCTATTGTAAACTCTATTGCCTAGTAGTTCTAAAGTCTATCACATTGTTTGAGAAAGTCTATTTCCTAAGGGAAAATTATTTCCTAACTATTGTGAAGTACATTGTACTATACTTTTCGTTGACCTTGTGTCATCTAGCCTTCTGTGAAATATCACCCAGTTTATGCTACTTCCAAAATAGGGTCAAATTTGTGTCTTAGCCTACTTGAGTCTAGTCTAAAATCTCCATGTTAGATATTGTTCTAAGTTGAAAAGATGGGTCTAATCTATCAGATGTCTAAAAATATCACTAATGGTCACTTGTCAAAATTTGGTTACCTCTCTATGCTAGGTACTTGTTATTGAGCTTCTTGCTCACTCTCTTTGCTTGATTTGTTAGTTTTGTAAATTCTTGAGCACTCTTAACAAGACACTTACTTATTTTTATCTTTGAAAAGTGATAATTCTTAACCTTAAAAGATTCAAATATAAAAATCTCTATCTTAACCCATTAAATTAAGACATACCCTTACATTTTGGTCATGACCAGGTTCCAAGTTGGTAAAGGGATTCATACATTTTTCACCTTTGAACAATTGGAAACTCCAACTAGGTGTCCTCATATAAAACCTTGTGTAGAGGAACCCATCTTTGATAAATGACAAGAATCTAATACTTGGCATAACTAACTCTATATCTTTGAGAACCCATTCAATACACCCTATGATACATGTAGGCTGAAGAGAGTGTGTCACTCACCATGCATCCAAAAGAGAGAAAATGTTGCTTAGAAGAACAAGCACATGTAGAGGCCATACACATGGCTAATAGAGAAAGATCCTATCATCAAGATGAGGTTGATTCTCACACATGTAATTATAAAAATAGACATGACTACTATAGCAATCCCTTTGAAAACATTCTTTTTTATGGCAATGATGAAAATAATACACCACCTAGGTCTCCTAGAGTAAATTTAGGAGCATGTCCATTACCACCAAGGTACTTACAATGACATCACAAAAGTGAAACCAATGACAAGGTCACTATCAAAGATCTCATGAGATTTCAATAAGATGAGGTTTCCCAAAGGCTGATGCTAAAGCCCTTAGAACAAAACAGGGACCAATACTTCCAATACATGAAAGCTAAGGGATGGAAACTCCCTCATGATTTTTATGTACAAAGAATCATCCATAAACAAGAAGCTATTGAAGCTAAGATTTTGAGGGAGGAAATGTGAGAGTTGAAAAGTCAACTCACTCAATTACAAGTTTCCAAGGAACAACCCAAAATGTCTCTTGTCAAATAAATATGTGCTCTTCCTTTTGAAAGGAGTCTTTGCATGGTCTCATTTCCTAGGGATATAGAGGTTCCTAAATATGAAAAATATGATGGGAATAGAGATCCTATTGACTATGTAAGACACTTCTATGCCCTTAGCATGGACTTTATGCAAAAAGACACTTACTTTATGAGGTTGTTCCCTAGGAGCTTGAAGGCTATGGAATGGTTCACAAAGTTGTCAACCCCTTTGAAGTCATTCGATGAACTTGCATGAAAACTCATCCACCAATATTCTTATAACATTCAACATCCTATCACTATGCTAGACTTGTACAATATTAAAAAAAAACAAGGTGAACTTTTTGCCACATACCTCAAACGATGGAGATCTTTACACTCTAAGTACCTTAGGTAGATTTTTGAGACTAATGAGATTAACATCTTTGTCAATACACTTGTACATGAACTCTACTACGATCTTAGGAAATAATTTTTTACATCCTTCAATGACATGGTTGAAAGCACATACCACATTGAGGATGTTTCTATTAGGAAAGGTAAAATTGTGTTGAACAAAGACAAAAATGGTAATGGAAATGGAAAAGACAAAAATAAACCTTGGAATAAGAACAAATATATTGCCAATTATTGATTAGTAGATGCTCCTAAGACTAATTACTCATCCTTTAACCTTTCTAATGTCATTTATGTTGCAAAACAACAAGAGACTTAATTCAGAGTCTCAAACTTTTGATAAGAAAAAGAAATCATCTAAACCAAATCATCTTTATACACCCATGGTAGAATCTTATAAAGTGGTCTCCAAGAACTTTCCTTAAAATAGACTTGTCAGGCTTCTAGAAAACTCCTAGCCCTATAACCCACTTGTCAAACCTAATTGGTGGAGAGATGGTCATTTCTACAACTACCATGGAAGAAGGACCATAATACAGAAAATTGCTTCAAACTAAAAGATGTTATCCAAGACCTCATTGATGGAGGAAAAGTAATAATTGATGGTTTAGTAAATAAATTTGATCACAAATACTTCAAGAAACCTCTACCAAAATATGGAAAAAAGGGAATCATCACATGCTAACAAGAAAAATCATGATGCAAAGATCAACTACACCTACACTAATGGTGAAAATGTCATAAACATGCTAGAACTTGTTGAACATCTTTTCATGATGGGTCCTAAATTTGACAAGGAACCTAATTATGATATAGATGATGAAATACCTAAGGTAGTCCTAAAAATGTGCAATTGTCAAAAAAATCATAGGGATACTAGGCCTAAAGTAGTTCTTAGGATGGTGGATCCTTCCTCTTCACATGGTGAGACACTAAATGTTGTCACTAGGGGATAAGCCAAGGTTGTCCTCAAAGTTGCAAATGATCCCAAGAATGCTTCCTCATCAAAACAAGTGGCTACTCTAGCTATAATCTTGTGAGTTAGTTTCAAAGAACCCCTATAAAAATTTCAAACTTTGAGTTTTTAGAACTATCTCCTTTGCACAAAGAAATTCTCAAAAAATCTTTACGCAAAGCCAATGTTCCCATGGATTGATGCTGAGCACTTCTAAGCTATGGTGAATAACATTTCTTCACCCCACTACCTCACATTCTTTGAAGAAGATGAAAAGTGACTTAGTCATCCCCACAACCTAGCTTTACAAATAGAAGTTCAAATCTTTCATACTCACATCTGCTAGTTCTTGATAGGCAATGGTGTTGGGTTAAACATCATCTCCTTCAATATTATTCAATAGCTAGGCATGTTTGAATTTGATATCAATCCTAGGCTTCCAAATCACCATCAAATCCTATGATGAGGTTGAATGACTTTCTAAAGGCCTTATTGTGGTGTCAATCCATGTGGATCTTATTGAAAAAGATGTGATCTTTCAAGTTTTAGACATATCACTACCATATTGTTTTTGCTAGGAAAGCATGGATTCATGACATGCAAGTGGTGTCATCAACATACCATCAATGTATAAAATTCCCCTTCAATGGTATGAAGATAGTTATTCTAGGGGACAATTTAATGTTTATCAACATTCTATCTCCTATTGCAATGCTAGTCCCATACAATTACTCTTCTTATGGGATCAAATTATCCCTCTAGGAGTGTGAACATAAATTAAAAATGATGATCCTTGGTATGGGCAAGTACACTCTAGACTCTATTATTGATTTTTTGTGGTCACATAGATCTTATGAGAAACATTTGAAAGCCCTTGGCTTCTATTATAACCATTTTTAGGACCTTTTTTTAGTCCTTTATTCCCTTAGAAGTAAAAAAATAAGATCAAGCTATAAGAGGTTGGATTTATAGGGAAGAGGAATATGTAGAGGAGGTTACGGTCATTACTCCTATTTCTTCCAAGCACTATGGAAAGGGCTATAAATTCTTGCAAGACATGGGCTATCATGGCCAAGGGTCCCTAATTGGTGATAAGAAAACTCTTTTAGAACCCTTAAGTCATACTAAGGAATGGAAAAATAGAGATACTACTGGGCTAGGCTTCGAGTTAAAGGATGAGTTACTAAGGTTTGATAGAAGGGATCCCATGTTTAGTAACTTAGAGGATGATGAACCACCATTTTCTACTACTATCTTGCAAGAAGAGGATTTCATGCCTCCTACTTCTCTCATTTGGGGATAAGAACCAATGGCCACCTCTAGACAATAAAAATGGGATAAATATGATCACGAAGATCATAACAGAGGAAGGATAAATGAAAACATTACTCACTTGATAGCATGAAACCAGAGTATAGATTCTAGTGAATATGAATGGGAATCCCTTTCAGATTCATCTTGTGATTTGGGAGTGGATGTCATCTATTCCTATGCTACCCAAAAAAATGTAGTCAAAGAGTGTAGTCTAGGGTCTAGTGAGTTTGGTTTATAATCTGTTATAGATGAATCCTTCTACATCAACAACCTTGAAACCTCTACTTCCCTCTCATTGATCCATCCTAATCTCATAGATTGGACTACTCAACACTAAAGATGAGAACTACCATCTTTTAGAATGACTATGAGAACACTTGCTACCTCAATGTCATTAAACCTATGATATCTTCCACTAGAGAACCTACACTTAACATGGCATAAACATATATTAAGTACCTTACAAAATTAAGATAAAAATAGAAAAATAAGCATTTAGATGGTGAAAACCACTTGATGGTAGTATCTATACCCCAAAAAAGTAAAAATAAAGATGTATCAAAGGGTGAAAACCTCTTTGAGGCACCTAACAATGAGGTGCTTGGTAGTTTTCCTAGCTATTTCCAAGATAGATCTTTAGTTCTTATTGAACCTACATAACCTGTCAATCTTAAAACCGAAGAGGCTCTTAAAATCATTCATTTTTCTCAATCACTATTAGTGGAAGAAAAGGAGAAATTCAATAGATTCTTTCAAGAGAAAAGGATCAACTTTGCATGGACCTATTCAGACATGCCTAGTTTAGACATAGATTTTATAATTCATCATCTATCCACTTTTGCTAATGTCAAGCCTATTAAGAAAAAAACTAAGAAAAATGTACCCTAATGTGGCATTACTAGTAAAGGTTGAGCTTGAAAATCTTTTAAGTGCAAATTTTATTCAAGCCATTGACTATGAAAAGTGGATCTCCAACATTGTACCCATGTGAAAACATGACAAGCCCATTTTTGTGTGCACCACTTTCAGATACTAGAACAAATCATACCCTAGGGATGACCTTCCACTTCCCAACATAGATATGATAGTGGATATGATGGCATGTTATGAAATGTATTATTTATTTATGGATGGCTTCTTAGGATACAATAAAATCAAAATTGACCTTGGGGATCAAGAGAAAACAACCTTTACATGTGCATGGGGTACTTTATGTTGGAATGTTATGCCCTTTGGGATAAAGAATGTAGGAGCCACCTACCAAAGAGCCATGACCACTATCTTCCATGACATGGTGCATAAAAATATGGAAGACTATGTTGATGACACATTGGCCAAATCTAAAAAAGAGATACACATCACAATGACCTAAGTTTGATATTGGACCACATGGAATAGTTTTAGCTTAGGTTAAATCCCAAAAAATGTGCCTTTGGTTCACATGAGGAAAATTTATAGGCTATATCATACCTATGAAAGGAATAGAGGTTGATCTAGAAAAAGGTGCAAGTCATCATGGAATTCCTCCTCCTAGGAACATCAGTTAGTTAAGAAGTATTCAAAGATGTCTTCAATCCATTAGGAGGTTTATATCTTAGCTAGCTGATAAAGTACAATCCTTAGATCAAATCAAAGGATTTTTGGCTAAACCTCTGATATTGATGCCACCCATACTAGGGAAACCTTTGATTCTATACATCTCAATTATAGATTCTTCTCTAAGATCATTGCTAGCACAAAGTGGTGAGAATGGAAAAGAACATGTTATTTACTACATTAGTCACACTTTGGTGTCTTATGAAGTGAATTAAAAATAAATAAATAAATTTTTCTTGTAGTTATATTTGTGTCCCAAAAGCTTAGGCACTAAATGTTATCCCATACAGTGCACCTTATTGCAAAAATTGATCCCCTCAAATATCTATTAAGTAAAGTTGCACTCACAAGATAGCTGGCTAAATGGATGATGATTTTCTCTAAATTTGACATTCAATACGTCAAACACAAATATATTAAGGGACAAGTCATAGCTGATCAACTTGTTAATTTTCCCTGGCAAGACAACATTCCCATGTAGATTAAATTTCCTAATCTATCTATCATGTACATCAATAAGAGGATGTGGAAAATATTCTTTGATGGCTCTCACACTTAGGATGGAGCTAGTGCAAGAATATTGTTTGTCATGCCTCATGGCTACACAATCCCAAATTTCTACAAACTCTTGTTCCTATGCACCAACAATATAGCAAAGTATGAGGCCTTAACTAGTATGATCAAAATGGCTCTAGAATGGAGGATTATATAACTACACATCTATGGAGACTCCCAGCTTGTCATTAACTAAGTAAATAATGACTATCAAACCAAAGATGGCAATCTTGTACCCTACAAGAAATTTATCGGTACCCTATGGAACTACTTCACATTTGCGACATTTTAACAAATTCCTAGGGAAAAATATAAGGCTAGAGATGCTATGGATACCTTCGAACCTATTCTTCAACTGCAAGAACATAAATCATGCTTTGAGTTCTTGGTGGAAGAATTACTTCATTCCACATATATCTCCCCCAATAATCATGTGATCTGCACAATTTTTGGTCATGACTCCTCTCGCTATTCCACCATTTTCTCCTACCCAAGTGATTAGATAATTTCTAAAATTTCATGTGTAGTAAAAAATGTCAACTTCTCTGAAATGCCTCTCATTGTAAACCCTTGTCTCAAGTGATTTTGATAGAATTCTTCTTAGGTGTTTAGAACTAGAAGAGTCTAGAAAGGAATTATCAAAGTCCACAATGACATTTGCAAGGCACACTCTAATGACCTTTCACTAGCTCAAAAATTACTTGGGGTAGGCTACTATTGGCCAACCATTATCATGTATGCTAAATATTTCAAGAAGTGTCAACTACATGGAACTTGATTCATGCTCCTAGTCACGAGCTCATCCCTTCTATCACATATTAGCCTTTTTAGTAGTGAGCCTTTGATTTGGTGGGAAAGATTCATCCAAGCTCATCAAGTGGCCACACATTTATCATTACAATGATCCGATACTTCACAAAATGGGTTAAAGTCGTTCCTTTATCTATTGCTATAGGAAAGCATGTTTCCTTGTTTATTCTCAACCATATTATTTATCACTATGGTATCCCATCCTACATTATTACTAATAATGGAGGAAAATTAAAAAATAAGGACCTTAAGAAGCTCTATAATAAATTCAAGATCAAACAACACTGGTCCTTTGTATACTATCCCCAAGGGAATAGCCAAGTTGAGGCCTCTAATAAAATACTGCTCAAAATCCTGCATTGAATTGTCAAAAAATCAAGTAGAGATTGGCACCTATAGATCAATTTAACACTATGGGCTTACAAGACCACTATACACACTCTTACAAGAGCTACACATTTTTCACTAGTTTATGGTTCTAAGATTGTCTTACCTTTAACAGTTGGGATTCCTTCCTTTTGAGTCTCCCTACATGGGTTGATCATTGATGAAGACCATAGAGATACGAGGATACACAAGCTAGAAACCCTATATGAGCACTGTAAAGCTTCTTTTGACCACCCGAGAGCTTATTAGAAAATGATATCTACTACTTACAACAAAAAGGTCCATCCTCGTGAGTTCTAAGAGGGTGAACTTATTCTTCGAGAGAACCATAAGAATTAGAAAAATAGGGAATAGAAAGGGAAATTTGAGCCTAATTGATTGGGTCCTTACATCATCACAGTAGTGTTTGGATCTGGTGCATAAATAACTATCTACACCTAAATGGGTATAACTCGCTAAGCCTATTAACATTCTACATCTAAAAAAGTTTTATGCCTTAGGCTCTTTGGTCTCATCTTTCTATAAATATCTTATAATCCTAAAAATATCCTTAAAATTTTAAAATTTTCTAAAAAATGAGTATCTTAGTGAAAACCTATCAATAGGTTCTTTGATGTATCACCAAAAAAAATCAAAAAATCAAAAATACAAAAAAATTGAAAAAAAAGTCTTGAAAAAAAAATTGCCAAGTGGTAAAAACCTAGAAATAGAGGCTAATTGAGACTCTCGCACCTATTTCTATTAGTATCACTTTACACTCACTCATTTCACAACATCATTTCCTAGCTTAGAATTGTCTCTTTGTCCTTGTTTAGGGGGCATGGTTGCTTAGCTTATCAGGTTCTTGTGCATTTGAGTTTCTTTGGAAACTCATGAAAAATAGAGTTTTTCAACACTCTCCCCTTGACATTGAGTGTTTCTCAACACTTTTTAGATACCTTACCTATAGTATAGCATGCTATGATATTCCTCACTATCAAATGTGAGTCTTGAAGAAATGGTCATGTGATTTTCACACAAGCACTTAAACATTAAACTTGTTGAGATATGTTGAACCTTTATCTTCTTTATATGTTGTGTGTGACAATTCTTTTTCTAAGTGTTCCCTCCCTAATAGTCTTTTGAGGATGTCATTTTACTTGTTTTGTGCTTGTGGGTGGGTAAAAGTACAAAGTTGTATCACCTTTTAGGCTGACTTGTTAGAATAGCTAAATTTGAGTATTTCTACCTAAAAATATTTTTTTTAAAAATATATGATCTAGATAAATTTATTCTAGCGAAGTTATATATGGTATCACACTTTTCCAATTGGAAATTTCTATTAAATGGATGTTTTATACTAGTTTGTATCCAATTACTGAAGAAATATAATTATTTCAGAAAACTGGCATTTCAATAACTGTTGCTATTTTTTATGATATATTATTAATAACTTATAAACACCATTTTATAGAGCTCAAAGTCATAAATATTCTCATATAGAGTTTATATTGTTTGAGAAGATGTCAATTTGAGAAAGAAAAAATATATTAAATCATATAAAAAAAATTTAAAACTTATATGACATTCTAGAGGAGAGAGTCCTCTTTTAGAATGTATAATTTTTATTCCAATTAGAATATATATTTTTTGAAAAATGTGGTGGGAAATGAAAACTATTAATTTTAGGTGAGTTGAACTTTGAATTATTATAAAATGTAAATATAAGTCTAAAGCCAAATTTTATATTTGAATGTTCTAGATATATGTTATCTATAACATAGTCTAAGATCAAAGGGAAATAAATTTATTTTCATATAGTTTTCTAGTGGGAACTAGACCCCTAATTTTCAACACTTTTCAACAACTAAAAAATTGTCTTAAAAGAATTGAAAATATATCAATTCTTATTCCAAATAATTGTTAAAAATTATAATCTTAAACTTGATCAATTTTTACACATTTTACTAGTTTACTTTATTTTCAAATTCTAAATAATAATACCAGTTTTATATCATTGAAGTTGAACAATTATACTTTTGTTAGCCTTTTCTTTTACAAAAGGGTGACACAGGTTTGTGCTTTGACCTGGGTATACTTTGTTAGTCGAAGGTGTTGACAACCTTTGTGCTTGTCCTACTTGATGCTTTATACCTACAATGTATCATCCTTGTCTATTTTTGCAAGACCACACTCAAATCTGCTACATCTGCTAGATCTACATCTACTAGATCTAACCTGTAGTTCCAAGGATCTAGCATAAATTCTACAACATCCCCCATAACTATCTAGTAATCTAGCATAGGAAACCAAACCTAATCCTCCTCCCCATGAAATCAAGCATATGTGGTTGTCTCCATCGAGATCACTTATCTTTGTGTGAATTGTCACCATACTCGACTAATCACAAACTACTCCACTATATCTGAGTGTCTCCCCACTAGTGGCCAGTTGTATCACATGTACTCTAACTCCTATGCATCAACCCATCTAACACACTATTGGTATGACCACTAGAAAAAATAGGTAAGCTCATAAAAAATCTTTCAATAGTATGTCACATCCCAATTGTGGCTCTCAAGGATGAATCTTATGTATCTCTAAACATAGGGGTGATGGCACTCTCGCAATTGCACTTATGTAATGTGCTCCCATGTCCATATCTAGGCCAATACCACATTACATACCTATGTCTTACCCTCATGGTAGATGATCTCATTTAACTTATGGTACATATCAACAAGTATGATTGGTCCCCATGCCATCCTCTAGGGCCTCCCAATCAAATCTATCACTAATTGACCCCAACCCAAAGAAAATCCCTTCTAGCTCCTATATATGACTAGGTCCTAGGATACTAATGAACACACTAGATAGGACAATGGATATTGGTCTTCATACTCATATATGGTTCTCTCCTAACCTAAGTAATGGTCTAAAATGGTAACATCCTCAAACAATTCCTTCACTGTCAATCTTCATTCTATCAGGGACTAATCATAATAAACCTATGACATACAAACGACTCACATCAACACACCTCATATGGATATCACAAAGGCTAAAATAAACAAACATCAAAGAAAATTGAATCATACTCATAGGATCACCATGGCATGGCACACAAAGGATGCAATATACATCCTCTAGAGATATGGTTGCCTAGCCAATGGGAAAATGAAAGGTGTTATGCTAACTATACCACCGCTTAGCTAAGGCTATCAAAAAACCATGGTTAGCCTAAATATGGGGCATACTTAGAAACTATCTAAACCTTATGCTCTCAATGGAAGCTCCCTCATCTATCCCTAGTAGACAAGCCACATGCAAACCCACTACCTTAGGGTCTCTAATCCCCAATGTTGGAAAACAAATTTGCATAGTCAAGTCAAGCTAAAAATGAAAGCATCTATCAGTCTTGAATGATCATGTGACATCATAAATTGATAATACAACAACTACACACCCAAAAATTTCTTAAATATATAAATGCTAAAAATATACTCATGTGTCACTTTTCCTAATATGTAGGTGATACAATTTGCATCTTAAAGCTTGTGTGACACTTTTTATATTACACATGTGATACTTTTCAATTGTGTGATAGTTCACACATTATCATGTGACAATTGGGTATGATTCATGTGATACAACTTCTAAGACCATGCGATACAATATTGATGACATAAGTGTCACATGATATTTCTCAAAGTAGTCATGATGCAGGAGCAGCCAGAGGTATAAGGGCAATCCTGTGTCACCCAAAAAAATGTACTTAGACTTAGTTTCTATTTTAGGTTTTTTCATTTTTGGATACCCATTTGGGTCAAATAAAGGTTCCAACTCTCATAGTTCCACTATCAATGTTCTAAGATAGAGTTTTTAATCACATTGGGATACGTGTAAATGCCAAAAAAAAGGAGTATGTAATTGAGCCATCATTTTGGTGAACTAGAAGGTGTAAATTGGTCAAAAAAATTTCATTTTAATTTAAAGCATTCCAAAAAAAGAATCAGGTCAAAAGGCCCCACGGTTTGAAAGTTATCGCAGTTTTTCAGTTTTTGGAGACATCCTAAAAATGCTTCAAAGTCAAGTTAGGGGCATTAAATGAACTTTAATAGGGCCAAAAAATGGGGGATTATTGAAGCTTTTCCATAGGGCTATAGAGCACTTTGAGATCTTTTTGGAAATGTAAACGGTTCGTCAATCGGAGCTACGGTTCAAAAGTTATGCCTCTCGAAAGTTCGGTTACCATTTCTGGATTCTTCTAATTTTGCACCAACTTCTAATGTGACTTCTAGAGCCTTCTATTTGGTCAGTGGATGCTTACTAGCACTTTCTAGAATTTATTCCTAATCCTTAACCCTCTGGAGTCTATTTAAGAACATTTATGGCATTGTAAAATGCAGTTCGGAGTGGAGTTTGAGAGGAGGTACTGGGAGAAGAAATTATCTCCAGATTTATGCTATTGTAAGCCCTTAGGGCATGTTTTGAAGTCTATTTTCTCTGTACTGAATGTATTAGCATATTTTCATAGTTAATAAAATTTTCCATTTCTTGTTGTTTCCATTCTGTATGTGGGTTGTGTCCCCATCAAGTGGTATCAGAGGATACCTTTGTCAGTGGTAGTAGAGTGTACCTACATAAGTGGTATCAGAGCCAAGTCTTCCTAAGTGTGTAGATAGAGTGCCGACTGTGAGGCAATTTGCACCAGGACTATGTGGTTGTGGGTTTGAGTTAAGAAGATGCCTCCATGAAGAGAGCATGGTGGAAGGGTCAAAGCTATTAATCCTGAGGAGGTTAGAGCCCTCCAAAGGTAGGTACAAGCATTGCAGGAGGAGCTCCATAGAGCAACAAATGTTTCCGCAAGCAATGAAAGTGAGGATGACAATGAAGAAGAAGAAATTGGACCAGAAGGGGAAGTTCTAAATTAGGCAAAGGAAAGGCTTTTTAGGGCCATTACTAAGTTTGGAAAAAGACCTACAATTGATGTGGGTGTAATTTCAAGAAATTTGAAACCAGATGAGTAGATCAATTGGATCAATGAACTGGAAGAATACTTTGAGTATGAGGATATCAGAGACCAAGATAGGGTTAAGTTTGCAAAGACCAAACTGAAAGGACATGCCAAAATTTGGTGGCAAGAGGTTCAATTGGAAAGAAACAGAAGAGGAAAGGAGAAGATTACAAGGTGGGATCGTATGGTGGACAAATTGAAGAAGTAGTTCATTCATGTTGATTATGAGATTGATTTGTTTAAGAAGATGCATGGGTTAAAGCAAGCAGGAAAATTAGTCCAGGAATATATAGAGGAGTTTTATCGACTTTTGATTAGAGTGGGGCATGCAGAAGCAAATAAGGAGAAGGTTGCTTGTTATATCAGTGGGTTGCAACCTAGCATCTAGGAGGAATTAAGTCTGGTAAGAATGACCAGCGTTGAAGAGGCATACCAGTTTGCCCTAGGAGTTGAAGAGAAGCTAAATAAGAGGTTTGAAGGAGACAAAGACGGTGTGGTCAAGGAGGAAGAGGTAGTGGTAGGTCATCTGGAGGCCAAAATGAAACCCAAAAGAAGAATGAAGATGTGGGTACTAGCAGGAACCAGAGGAACGAGGGTTTCAACCGCTCCCATGATCAAGACTTTGGAAATTAGAGAGGAAGAGGTAGAGGACATGGACAAGGAAGAGGAGGCTTCTATGGTACCTATTTCCATTGCAATGAAGAAGCTCATCGTGCCTTTGAATGCCCTAAATGAAAAGGAAGGACAGATAGGAGAGTTGAGGGTCAAGCTATGATTGCTCATGTGGATGAGGATGCACAATCATCACATTTAGAAGATGCAGAAAGAGGAGAGACTTTGGTAAATGAAAGGGTCCTACTAAGTGGTGAGATTGAACCAAGACAAAGAAGGAGTCTATTTCATACCAGGTGCAAGTGTGAGGATAAATGTTGTGATGTGATAATTCATGGTGGTAGCACTGATAACTTGGTATCAGAGGAGATGGTCTCTAAGTTGAAGCTCAAGAGGAAGAAACACCCCCAGTCCTATCAGATTGCTTGGGTGTCGAAGGATGATCATAAGGTCTTGGTAAGTGAACAATGTTTAGTGAAATTATAAATTAGGAGTTACCATGATGAAGTTCTCTGTGATGTTATTCCAATGGATGTTTGCCATCTATTGTTGGGTAGACCGTGGTAGCTTGATAGGCATGCAATACATGATGGTCATGCAAACACATGCTCTCTAACAAAGGATGGAGTTCACCACAAACTAAAGCCCATGAAAAAGGAAGGTGAAAAGGTATTTAGCAGTGCTAAGATTTGTCTTGTTGATGGAAGGAAGTTTTTAGATGGCATGAAACATCAACGTATGTGCTATGCTTTGATTCCTAGGAAAGATAAAGAAGGTAGTAGTGAAATACCACTTGAAGTTATAGATTTACTAGGTGAGTTTGGAGATATTATCTCTGATAATGTTCTAGAAGGATTGCCACCAGTAAGGCAAATCAATCGTTAGATATATTTAATCCCAGGAGCTAGTTTGCCTAACAAGGCTGCTCAAAGGATGACTCCTACTAAAACTAAGGAGCTAAACAAATAAGTGCAGGAACTATTGAGGAAGGGCTTGATTTAGGAGAGCCTAAGTCCATGTGCAGTACCTATAGTACTGGCACCAAAGAAGGATGAAGAGTGGAGGATGTGTACAGACTCTCAAGCTATAAATAAGATAACCATCAAGTATCGATTTCCTTTGCCAAGAATGGATGATCTTATGGACTGCTTGAGTGGAGCTCAGTACTTCACAAAGATAGATCTGAAGAGTGTCTATCATTAGATATGGATATGAGAAGGAGATGAGTGGAAAACAACCTTCAAGACCAAGGAGGGTCTTTATGACTGGTTAGTCATGCCCTTTAGATTGACGAACGCCCCAAGCACCTTCATGCAGCTTATGAATGAGGTACTTAAGAAGTTCTTGGGAAAATTTGTTATTGTCTATTTGGATGATATTTTAATTTTCAGCAAGACTTTGGAAGAAAATTTATTGCATATTCGTAGTGTCCTTGAAAGGTTAAGGGAAGAGAAACTGTTAATTAATCTAAAGAAGTGTATCTTTGCAAAAAGGGAGTTAGTCTACTTGGGATTTTTTATATCACCTGAAGGTCTCAAAATGGATCCAGAGAAGGTAAAAGCCATCTTGGAATGGCCTACTCCAAGGCTTGCTATTGAGGTAAGATTGTTCTATGCTCTAGTTAGTTTTTACAAAAAATTTATTAAGAATTTCAGTGGCATATGTGCACCCCTGACTGACACAATAAGAGGGGATATAAAAGAGTTCAAATGGACTGTGGCAGCTGCGAGAAGTTTTGAAATGCTAAAGAAGAAGGTGATAGAATGACCTGTGTTGGCACTTCTAGATTTTAGAAAGGTGTTCCAAGTGGATTGTGATGCTAGTGGCAGTGCTATTGGGGCTGTATTAAACCAAGAAGGTAAGCCTATTACATATTTTAGTGAAAAATTGAATGATGTGAAAAAGAAGTATTATGTTTATGATCAAGAGCTCTATGCAATAGTTTAGGCCTTAAAGAAATGGAGGCATTATTCATTGCCAAAGGAATTTGTTTTATATACTGATCACCAGCATTATAGTACCTAAATAGCCAAGGTAAATTGAATCAGAGGCATATGAAGTGGGTAGAGTTCTTGCAGAGCTATACATTTGTGTTGAAGCATAGAAGTGGAAAATCTAACAAGGTTGCAAATGCACTAAGTAGGAGACAGTTGTTGCTTATAGTAATGCAGGTTGAAGTAGTTGGGTTTGATGAACTCAAGAATCTGTACCTTGAGGATCCTAATGTTGTTGAAGCGTGGAAAGCTTGTAAAGAGCCTGTTGTTGTAGATAGAACTAAGTGGTTAGACTATCTGATTCAGGATGGTATGTTATTCAAGGGTAGTCAATTGTGCATTCTAAGGAGTTCTATGAGGGAAAATTTGATTAAGGAGAAACACAGTGGAGGGATGGCAGGACATTTTTGTCAAGATAAGACCATTTCCATTCTCAAAGAACATTATTTTTGGCCTTAGATTTCACAGGATGTGAAGAAGTTTGTACAAATTTGTCAGATTTGTCAAGTTGCCAAGGGATTTAATCACAATACTGGACTATATCAGCCATTGTTTCTTCCATCAAAGCTATGGGAGGACATAAGTATGGATTTTTTTCTTGGATTTCTGAGGACACAAAGGGGTAATGACTCAGTATTTGTGGTGGTTGATAGGTTCTACAAAATGACACATTTCATTCCATGCCACAAAACTCATGATGCTTTCCATATTACAGACTTGTTTTTCAGAGAGGTCGTAAGACTACATGGTCTCCCAAGGAGTATAGTTTCTGATAGAGATACTAAATTTGTGGGGTATTTCTAGAGAACATTGTGGAAAAAGTTGAGAACAAACTTGAAATTTAGTTTCACACATCAACCGCAGATTGACGGCCAAATAGAAGTGGTAAATAGAAGTCTGGGCAATTTGTTGAGATGTTTAGTTGGGGATAAGCCCAAGGGATGGGATTTGATTCTACCACAAGTGGAGTTTTTTTACAATAACTCTATAAATAGGAGTACTGGTAGATCACCATTCCAAATTGTATATGGAAGTAGCCCAAGGACTGCACCAGAATTGAGGAAGATAGAGCAAGGGGAGAGGACATGTGCTAAAGCTGAAGAATTTGCTAAACATATCAAGCATCTACATGGGGAGGTTTAGGCACACATTACCAAGATGAATCAAGAGTATAAAGCTAGGGATGATCAAAGGAGAAGACATAAGGAATTCGAAGTAGGGGATCTAGTCATGGTACACTCACAAAAAGAAAGATTTCCAGCCGGTACTTACAACAAGCTGAAAATGAAGAAATTTGGCCCTTGCAAAATTTTGAAGAAACATGACTCAGGAAATGCATATGAGGTGGAGTTGCCAGATGGGCTATCCGATGCAGGAGCATCTCGAGGTATAAGGGCAATCCCATGTCACCCAAAAAAATGTACTTAGACTTAGTTTCTATTCCAGGTGTTTTCATTTCTGGATACCCATTTGGGTCAAATAAAAGTTCCAACTCTCATAGTTCCACTATCAGTGTTCTAAGATAGAGTTTTTAATCACCTTGGGATACGTGTAAATGTCAAAAAAATAAGAGTATGTAATTGAGCCATCATTTTGGTGAACTAGAAGGTGTAAATTGGTCAAAATATTGTCATTATAATTTAGAGCATTCCAGAAAAAGAATTAGGTCAAAAGGCCCCACGGTTTGAAAGTTATCACAATTTTTCAGTTTCTAGAAACATCTTAAGAATGCTTCAAAGTCAGGTTAGGGGCATTAAATGAAATCAAATAGGGCCAAAAAATGGGGGAAGAGAAAATCTGGTCCATAGGGCTATAGAGCACTTCAAGAGCTTTCTGGAAATGTAAACAGTTCGTCAATCAGAGCTACGGTTCATAAGTTATGCCTCCTGGAAGTTCGGTTACCATTTTAGGATTCTTCTAATTTTTCACCAACTTCTAATGTGACTTCTAGAGCCTTCTATTTGGTTGGTGGATGCTTACTAGCACTTTCTAGAATGTGTTCGTAATCCTTAACCCTCTGGGGTCTATTTAAGAACATTTCTGGCATTGTAAAAGGCAGTTCGGAGTGGAGTTTGAGAGGAGGTACTGGGAGAAGAAATTATCTCTAGATTTATGCTATTGTAAGCCCTTAGGGCATGTTCTAAAGTCTATTTTCTCTGTACTGAATGTACTAGCATATTTTCATAGTTAATAAAATTTTCCCTCTCCTGTTGTGTCCATTCTGTGCATGGGTTGTGTCCCCATCAAGTGGTATCAGAGCATACCTTTGTCAATGGTAGTAGAGTGTACCTACATAAAGTTGAGTGACACTTTTTAAAGTATCGCATGAGATTTTTCATACAACCCCTAAAAACATGGGAAAATGTGCAAAAAATGCTTTAAATGATCCAAAAAGCATAAATTTTTTGGAGAATGACTAAGGATCATACTCAAGTTGTCAATTGTGCAACCAACTACATTCAAAATGGTGTGTGTGAGTCAGAATGCTTGCTAGTGCCATCATTCTCACTCTAAATCACTCACAAGCTCTCAAAATCACAAAAAGACAAATAAATTTAAAATGACCTTTGGACCCCTTATATAGTCTTCTGACCTCCATTTGACCCATTTTTCAAACTCCTTAGAATCCCACAAAAATTACACCCTTAACTAATTTTTATGCCCTAAATCTGTTGTTGAGATCAAAATTGAAATCTAAGTTCATCTTCATGGTCAAAATCACATTTTAGAATTAATATATCTTCCTCTAGGTAGTTATCTAACCTTTTGAGGTCCAAATATATCTTTGTTGGGGCATCTTCATTTCTCCATGTCTTCATCATTTCTACACTTTATACCAATTTAAATTCACATATTTCTCTTCTACATCATCTTTCTACTTGAATTGGCCTAATTCTCGTGCTTTATCTCTCTTGGTCAACTCTAATCAAATTGGGGCATTCTATCACCTCCTTATGGCCATTCTTTGGTTCTAATTAGATATTTATCATCATGAACTTGGCTATATCTCAATTTTCTCATATCTTTCTCATTTATGCATTCCCTTTACCTCATTTCATTTTTTATCCTAAGAGGGCAAAAATACTCTATCATTGCTTGAGCATATGCTTAACCTTTTCATTTTCTCTTAATCTATCTACTTTTATTGGTGTTAGTACTCTTCTTGAGTCTTGTTATTGCCCCCCTCCCACTGTTTAGTATTATCACTACCAAGTTGAACATCTAGGACTTGCTATCTCATTCTACATTTTCATTCTTCAAAATTAGATCTATCTATCTATTGCTACCTACTTGGCTTTTGTATTCTTTGATGTAATTTGTTCCCAAATCAATCACACATTAGTCAAAGAGGGGCAAATTTAATCACCTAAAAAAATTCATATGGACTATTTGTCCCCTTCTAAAATTTTTGGCTAAATTAATTAATCATTTATCTAGGCAAAATTGTTAAGAAATTAATTTATTTGAGTTAACCTATAGTTTGACTATAATATCATAAGTTCATATTTGATTAAAAGAACATGCCCCCTTTTAATTAAAGAAAAAGTCTCATTCTTCTAACCCACTCAATATGCACACATAAAGTCTTTTTTCCCTATTTATAAATTAAAAGAAAGGACTTTTTCTCACATAAAAAGTCAACTCCTTCACATTGGTTGACTTGATCTTGCACAAGGATCATGCCAAAAGTCAAGCCTTGCCCTTGATCATCCATTTCTTGATCTTGATCTCAACCATTTGTATACCTTTAAAAGAGAAATATCTTTCCCTCTCTAAGGATGCAATTTTGAGCTAATGTTATGATGTAGGATTGTTGATAGGTTTTCTTAGAGCTTTGTGGAAATCTTCTTGCTTCTAGTTTAGATGCATTTACAATGCTTAACTTTTCTATTTATATTAACATAGCTCACATAGCTTAATTAGAAATACTTTTAACACAACCATCTTGTTTTTTTTAGATGCACTCTTTCATTTCATCATAATAGAGTTCATTCTTGCATTACATGTTTGAGAGCTCTCTTGGACATTTTTACTCTTGCTCTTTTCTAAGGAATCTCTCATTGCATGGTTTACTAGCAAGGGTTTGTGTCTCTAAGGCTCGACTGAGAGCTCCTCATATGCACAAACACACACATTTTTCCTCCATGGATAGGGAGCTCTAAGCCACCATTCAAGTGTTCCAATCTATGGGATACCTTGGATAGAAGTTCTTAGAGAAGTGCACAAATTGAGTGTACAACAAGAACCAAATTTGTGATAATAATTCTTAGAATGATTTAGAATAACTAAGAGGTGGTGAATTAGTTATCATTGGGTCTAGGTGTACCAATTCAAATTTTAATAACTTCAAATACTTTAGATCTAATCATTAAGTAGTTTAGTCTCTATAGAAAATAATCAAAAACATAAAACTTGTATTCCACTATCCTAATAGTAACAAACTTGTAGAATTTAAGACATTAACAGTAAAACATCTTAGATAACATCTGCATGAGTGTGAAACTAGGAGTTACTATAGAAACCCAATTTGGGAAAAATCACTAGTGACCATGTAAAGGGATTTAATCACCCTATTAGAAGTGACTTGGTTTCACCCTATGAGTGTGAAACCATTATTAAATGTGATCATGTAAAGGGATTTAATCACCCTATTAGAAGTGACTTGGTTAGAGGACTTTAGAATATTCCATTAGAATGTCACCTTGATTAAAGGATTTACAAATGACTATTAGGTCAACCTTGGTTAAAGGATTTCAAGCTAATATAATGTTTAGAAAGTAACAATAGGTTTATTTGAATAAATACAACTCACTTCCCAACACAAATCATAATGTACCTCATATACTGCTTTGTTGTCTGACCTTCATTATCATCTTCATTTCTTCCTTTAAGAAATCACACTTCACCTCTTCAAAACTCTTCTCAACCTCCTTCTTAAGTTTTCTAGTCAATAGCATCAACAACCTAACATGTATAAAGTAAATTGTTGAATTAATAAAAATCTATATTTCTCTCTCCTTCTGACATTTTCTCCTAATGATTTAATTTTATTCTATTAACTCGAAAAGGTTGCATAGTAGTTAGATGGCCCTAGTTATCATCTTCCCTTATGTCACACACCGATGGGGTTTGAACTATGATGAACTTATGCCTCTTTAAATAATAAATTATGATCTTTTTCCACTTAAATATCATCATAGATCTTTAGGGTTTCAATCAAATTCAACATAAACAATGAATCTATCCACCTTATCATTTATCTTCTTCTTTTCTAGAAACTTCTCTTTAAACCAAACCTTTAATCACTTACCTAACCCTTTCCTTATATTAAATAATTTATCTCATCAATCCTTATCTTCAATACACTTTTTATATTCCAAGAATTCAATTGTGTTAGTTGAAAATCAAGATATTGTCACATACTATCAAATGGTGACACTTGGTCATCACTAAATTATTTGGTTAATATGAACTATTGTACTTGACACACTTTATGATACTCGGTGAACACTGATGCTCAATTGACACTATAGTTGTCTTAGTTTATACTTTCTTTCACGTAAAACTAGCATCACTTGGAATATACTTCTAGTCTCTTAATCATCTTCTCTTTTTTCTTGATTAAGCCTATGCATTTCTTCTACCTTTGATCATTCCTTGTAGGCTTTAATACAACTATTTTTTGATTAAACAATTACATTATTTTTTCAAGGTCTAATTGATCAAGTTCTCATTGTAGTTTCACATAACTCAAACTTTCCTCTATGTCCCTTTGTTACCTCTTCTTCTTAAATCCTCTTCATCAATCACCTTGATATGACACTCTACTCAAATAATAAGGTTTGACATTAATGGAAACATAGCAATTATTCCAATTGTAGTTCAAATAATATCCCTCTTGCAACACCTTTAGTTACCATGTAATCTAAAAAATTCAATTTCTTTAAGTATCTCCTTCTGTGTTTAGTATCATATCTTCATTAATATCCTTAGTTTCATTCTTATTCATTCTCAATTTCCAACAATCTCCTATTTTAGTTTGATTTTGATTCTCATCTATAGAGCTCTGATATGAAAAACATTGACTACCTCTATCATGTCAGATCATGAAATCTGTTAGCTCCCTCTTTGATATGAAACTCCTAAACTTTTGAGTTCTTTGATTTCTTGGCAATACCTCTCACTTATTTTTCTCTTTATGCACTCTCCCTTTTTGCAACATCTAGCAATATTTTTCTCTAAGCTATCGGTTCATGGTTATTGCATGAAACATTCTTGCTTCCTCATTCTATGGCTAACTAATGATAACTATATGACATCTCCCTCTAGATGTTAACTTCATAACTTCTCCCTCTTTGACAACAATGTTAAAGACATTTCATACTTCTTATACATATTCACTATGTAGATATCTTCAAGTCATACTTCTGAATTTGATTCTTCATCTATCATCTTTTCTTATGATTATAGAACATCTTGTACTTCTTTCCTCACTACTTTAGGTAACTCCTAAAGTATGACTCTCTACATCAACTTGTAAGATATTTTGATCAACACATTTTATGTAGAGCTCCATCATAGATTAAGTAGCTTTAGCTAGGGGAATCACGCCTAATTTATCTCTTAGATACTCATTGTGTGCATCCTTAGGTAAATCCTTAGTGAAAATATCATCTATTTTTGCCTTAGTATTCACATATTCTAGTCTTGCTTCTTTATCTTGAAGCAGTTCCATCAAGTAATGATACTTGATAGCAATATTCTTGGTCTTTGTGTGCATCATAGGGTTCTTTGATATATTTATAGCACTTATGTTATCACAATAGATAACAAGTAGATTAGTGATCTCTTTCTTCGTTCCTTTTAATAATTGCTTGATCTACACAATGTTAGAACAATTAATTATTTCTTCTACACATTAAACTTATGTTGTTGATTGTAAAATATATCTCTTCTTCTTTCTTATCCATGAAACCAATATCTTTCCTGGAAAGAAAGTTCCACCACTTGTACTCTTTTTTTCATCAATATTTTCTACCCAAATAGAAACTATTTAAACTTTTAGTTCAAACTTGTCATTCCTTTTGTAATATAGGCCATAGTCCTCTATTTATTTGAGATATCTTAGTATTATTTTCACTACCATCATGTGATTCTCCTTAGGATTTTCAATTAATCTTGCAATAATCTCAACTAGTAATGTAATATCTAGTCTATTATGAACAACATATTATAGCTTCCTAATAATTAATCTATACAATGTTTGGTTCACATCAGTAGAATCATCATTCTTAGAGATCTTATGTCTAATATCCATAGGTGTGTTGAGTGGTCTTGAATCTTCCATCCCAAAGGTTATTTATTATCTCCTTGATATATTTTAATTGTGTAATATAGATATGTTTTTTCATCTAATATACTTGTAAACCAATAAAGAATTTGATTTCCCCAGTCATAGACATTTCAAATTCCTTTTGCATCTCATTTTCAAATGATTAGCATAATGCCTCTTGTCCTCCAAATATGGTATCATTTACAAATATTTAAGCTAATACTATCTCATTACTACCTTCATTTTTCAAGTATAGATTATTGTTGTCATTGGTCCTTTCAAAACCATTTCTTACCAAATAGTTGTGCAACATTTCATACCATGCTCTAGGGGCTTGTTTCAATCCATATAGTACTTTGTGTAGTTTACATACCATGTTCTTCTTGCTAGGATCAAAAAATCTTTCTAGGGTTTCAATGTAGACTTCTTCTTCCAACATTCTATTTAGAAATTCAAATTCAACATCCATTTGATATAATTTAAATCTGTTGTATCCAACATATGCAAGTAGAGTTCTAACTCATTCTATTTTTGCAACTAGGGAAAATGTTTCTCCATAGTTAATTCCTTCTTCTTGTGTATATCCTTTGCACACCAATCTATCTTTTGTTCCTTGTTAGTTCTCCTTTCTCATTCAACTTGTTCCTAAATACTCATTTAGTTCCATTTCCTTTGGTCTAAGTACTAGTGACTAGGTTTTTTTCTTCTCTATATGTTCAATTTCTTCACTCATTGCTCCAATCCAATCTTCATTATCCAAAGAATAATTCACTATTTTATGCTCAAACTCACCAAGTAAACATGTGTCACTTCTCAGTCTTTTCTTTTTCATAACTCTAGAGTTTTTGTTTCCAATGATTTTCTCAAGTGCATGATGTCTTCTCACATATTTTGCTAATGTAGTATGTTTCCTTTTTTCTTCTTGTCTATATTCATTGTGAACATTTAGTTCAATTTCATTTTTTATTTTTTTCTACTTCAAGTTGCTTGGTACTATCTTCTTAAAGCTTGGCATCCTCTTCTCATATCTTCATATCATTTTGCTAAAGCTAAGATCCTATAATTTGTTTCTTAGTAGCCTTATTTTTTGGCTCAAGTAAGATGCAAGGCACATCTTCATTCACATATATAAATGTGATGTAGTCTTCAAGTTCTTTTTTGCATTCTACTTCATTATTTTCTACATATTCATCAACTTTCACATTTTGCACTTTCCACAACTTTGTTACTATTAGAATCCAAACACTTATAAGCGAAATATCCTAGAAATATAGCTTCATCATTTTTAGCATCAATTTTTCTATTTCTGTTGTCCTTCACTATATAACATTTCATTTTAAAAACTTTAAAGTGTTTCACATTAGGTGCATACCCATACCATAACTCAAAGGGAATAACATGTGTACCTTTTTTGACTTGTACATAATTTAAAATATAAACTATTGTACTTATAGCTTCTCTCCAATATTTATGTGATACATTCTTCTCCATCATTAGTATTCTAGCACAATACATGATTAATTTGTTCCTTCTTTCAGCTATTCCATTTTATGGAAGGGTCCTAGGTGCTGAAATTTGTCTCTTAATTCCTCTATCATTGCAGACTATGTTGAATTCATTAGAGATAAACTCACATCCTTTATCAGATCTCAAGCACTTAGGACTTTTACCTTTTTCATTTTCCACTCTTTCCAAATACCACGTACACAATTGAAAAGTATAATATTTTTCTTTTAAAAATATTGTAATCATCATTTTAGAGTAGTCATCAAAAAATATAATGAAATATTTATCACCATGGTAGCTTTGCACTCTAATAGGTCCACAAAGGGTTAGTATTTAAAAATTTCATAATATCATTAGATGAGTAGGCCTTTCTCTTGAAACTAGACTTTGTCATTTTACCCAACTAACATTGTTTACACAACATTATCAGGTTTCCTCAATTTTGGTAAACCTCTTACTTTTTTAATCTTACTAATGCTTGTCAAACTATCAATGTTTACATGACATAACCATATATCATTAAATTGTGTAAACAAGCATATCTCAAAAAATAAATCTAGATAGATCAAGTTACCTCTTGTTTGTTCTCTACTTCTAATTAGTTCACCAGTGGCATCAAATATCTTGGCCTTCTTGTGATGGAATTCAACTTTGTATCTTAATTTGTTCAATTGTGCAATACTCGACAAGTTATAGTTAAGTCCTTCAACCCAATAAACATTGTCACACCTGATCTTATCAATCAATTTCATTGATCCTTTACCTTTCACATGACATTGTTCATCATTACCAAAGTTTACACAACTTTCTTTATATTGTTCCAAGGTTTCAACTTACTTTTATCACCAGTCATGTGATGTGAGCATCCACTATCAATTATCCATCTATCACCTTTACTCACATATGAAATTAATGTAGTTTTCTCATCTTTGTCAAAATTTATTTCATATCAATATAGACAACTTTTTCATCATTACTATTAGACTCATTGTAAATTTCTTCTTTAGAAATATAACAAGATTTCTTATCTTTATCTTTGTAGTCCTTATTTCTTATATTATCTTTTTCATCTCTCATTCTTTTATACATGTTTTTCCTCCTTTCATCCCTGTCTTCTCTATCACAACACCTTCCAGAAATATAATCAACTTTGTTACATGAAAAACATATTAGGATTGACATTAGTCACTAATACATTAAGGGTCAATTTGCGATGGCAAGAAAATGTAATGTGTTTTTGGCTTATTTTTTCAATTTTAACCCGATGATGTCACAATTGTGATGCTAACTCCAATACATATGGAGTGGAATTGCGACAGTGAAAAATGTTATGTATTTTTGGCCCTTTTTTTTCAATTATAACCTGAAAATGTCATAATTGCAATGCTAATGGGATATAAGAGAAAAAAAAAAACCAAAAAATGTTGCTCATTTGAAATCAACACAGGGACTGTTCATTCAATCTTGGTTCTTTGGAAAGGAAAGGTGGGAGACTTCAGTAGCTAGTATACTCAATGCAAAAGCCTGATCGCCATCTACTAGACATCTCATTCTAGAAATTTATCTCCCTCAACTCAAGACATTGAGAGAGGTAGAGACCCACATCTGCTAACTGGTTGCTTGCCCTACTATTCTATGGGGATCTTTGCGGCGAAAGGGCCAAGGCAACATTCGGAGGAGGATGACGGCAAGGTGCAAAAAAAAAAAACCCATTACTCTTCGAATCCTTTTTTCTCCAATCATTATTATTATTCCATGATCAATGAAATCCATTCCCCACATCTACAGACATTGGCAGTTTTAAGGGCTTTTGTGAATCAGATGGAATCTTTGTTTTTTAAGAAAGATCTTTGGCTTAGAAGCTGGAAAATTTTTGTGCCACATAGGGCATCAATGTGAAAAGAGTTTAAAGCCACATAGCTTATTGGAGTTAAGGTCAGAAGACATTCATGCTCATGCTTAAAGCAGACACGTACATTGTTTTCCATCTGAGGCTATATCTAAATTATGGGAGGAAAAATATTAGTATCTGAATGGGGAGATTAGAAAGGTGATCAAAATTTGTCAATCTATTTGTAATTTATCTTAATTTTTTGATTGTGTTCAAGAATTATTTTGTTTTCTTGCAATTTTAGGTATGGATTTTACGATGAATGTCTGAGAAAATATGGAAATGCAAATGTATGGAAGTATTTTATAGATCTCTTTGATTACTTGCCACTAACAGCCCTTATTGAAAGCCAAGTAAAGAACAATATATTATACACTATTTTTTTGGTACCCTGTGCAGTACAAAAAACTTTGTTCTTACTATAAGAAAATTTTCTTTTCTTTTGTTTCATTTTTGATCTTTTGCTTGCACGGAGGTCTCTCTCCATCATTGGACACACTTGATAACATACGAGCTTTGGATCGCATACAGGAAGTGCATCTATACACATAAGTATAATGTTCTATGCTGCATAGATTTGAAAAGAAGATCACAACCATAACATTCAATTCTATGCATGATAGTGTCTTAGATCTGGTTCTATGTAGTGTTCTCTATTAGAAGAATTTCCTATACTAGTTACTAAATAGTTTTTATTTGAAAGTATTTTGGTTGTACTGGCTATGTAGTGCTCTGCTAAGGAACCCTTGGAACTAAGCGTAAAACATGTAAGGGATTCTTTTAAAGCAATTGCATCATTACACACTTAAATTAGGACAACAATGCTAACAACATGAACAAAAAATCACTATCACTTTGTGCTTGTGCACAAGTAGAAGTCTTGACACACTTCCAAGGGTCACCAGACACTCTACTAAACAATTGTAATGAAATTCCCACATTCCATTATTTTGCCTGACACAAATGGCCTATTATTAGACCAATAGGGATGAAGGTGCCAATTACTAGTTGGAGGTGATGATTAATGTATGTGTTGAAATATTGCTGGAGACATTAATCTAGCAGACTTGCCCGCAAGCTGAGTTAATATTCACCCAAGACTATGCTAACTCCAACATATATATGGCTGAATACATAACATCCTCTTCAGTTAGGGTCCATTAACATGATTTTCAAGGCCAAATTACTTGAGTATAGCAACATACATATACATCAATTTGCTACATTACAATATCCATGAATACATGCATGACTCTTACTAAAATTGGAAGAGAGAGAGAGAGAGAGAGAGGTGCAGAAGGAACTCGTGTAGGTGCCACTAAATCTGATTTAATACTTGTACACTAGTCCCCAATAGTGCCCTGTCACACCACTCAATCATGTGGTACTCTTAGGTCCGCCTCACTATGCTTGTGGAGATAGTCACATAGCCCAAACAAGAACACAAGGCATGCAAGGAGGTATAAGCATACTCAGACCAATCAATGTATATAGAGTGAAAATAAATCATAGGCTTATTTAAGAGAAAACATGGAGCAACACAACATGAAGCAATGGCCACAATGCAATATCTAAACACACTCAATCAACCAATACCCAAGAGGTTCTATTCATACTACTAGGACTTTGGTGGTTTAGTATAGTGAATAGGAAATGTCATCACATGCCCATACATGTGTCAACTATCCTCACAAGTCACCCATTTCCTTGAGGAAGTGCTCATGGTATTATGCTTGTGGATTTAATTGTGAAACTAGCCTCACAACTCACCCATTGCCTTGAGGTAGCACTCTTGGTATTCTTGGGGATTTAATTGTGAAACTACCCTCACAATTCAACCATAGCCTTGAGAAATCACTTATGGTGTGCTCAGGGATTTTATTATGCATACTACCCTCAGAAGTCACCCATAGCCTTGTAAAAGAACATATGGCATGCTTGGGGATTCTATTATGCATACTATCCTCATAAGTCACCCACAAACTAGAGAAACTACCCACAACATGCTCATACATTCAATCATACAACTACCCTCACAAGTCATCATAGCCTTGAGAAAGTGCTAACGTGCTCATGGATTCTATTATTTTATTTTCCATACCTAGTCAAAGCACCTAATCCTATGGATTAAACTTTTTAGAGAAGGTAACAATATAAACTCAAAAGACTTGATTGGTCTTCACCAAGAGTGCAGGTCCCAAGATGATCACACAATATAGTAACATGACTCCATTGGCCAACATGCCAAGAGGGTGGATCTCAATAAGATCTCACATTACCAAGAAATATCCCAATATATTAATATACCAAATCACAATATCCACAACATCACATAGATCCCCTTTTACAAGCAAAGGCAATGTGCAACAAGCATACTCAGTTGGCATCTCAGCCAAGAGTATGAATCCCTAAGTGATCCAAAGTACATTTCACATCACATAGCCATATAATAGCACATGTAAAGTTTAAGTGTATTACCACAAAGAATATAACCTCAAAATGAGAAATGTCCAATCATGCACATATGCACACTCAATCGACCTCTATACAGAGAGTTCAGATCCCAATGCACTTGAAATGAAAATTCCACAACAATTATACCCAATGCTCCGCATGGGGATAACATATCACAATGCACAAAATCTAGTGTTAATAAAATGCCATTCATGGCCTAAAACTAGTTTTAGAAATTAATAAAACTGATCTAGACTTTACCTATATATAGTAATCAGAGGTGCAATTAGTTAAACAAAGATACATTAACTCAAACAGAAATGATAATAGCTATAGATTATAAAGGGCCAATGTGACTATCTCCTCTAACCACTGTCGGGGATATAGACACAGGTAGACTTGTGAAGCTAGTTGGAGTTGATGTTAGGTACCTACCATCACTACAATACACATTAAGTATAGCTGCTCACTAGTTAAACAATTTTTAACCAATGATAAAGGGTGATGCTGATATCTTGGACTGGTGACTAATATCTAACTCAACTTTTAATTGCTAAGAATATAGCCTCAACTTCCCAAGGAGAATTCTTAGTTCATTTATTTTAAAGTCAATGATGGTCTGCCCAAATAAACTTGTTATGGAAAATTTGTAAGGCTTAACAAAAAAAGTGAGCTCTGTGCTCAAAGGAGGAATCGATGTGATCTAAATATATTGCTAGGAAAGACTGAAATTGGGGGAAATCGTGTGTCCCCAACTCAGTATATTTCCAGCACATATCCTATTTGACATTGGCATTAATGTTCCTCCTTTCCTTCCCAATCCCTTCTTCATGAGAATAACACAAGGCACGCATCCAAGGACCATCCAAATTGAAGACCCACCTTGAGGACACTCAAGAGAGTGCAGAGGCAATTTGATCTAAGGATATATGGCTAATTATGGATGTCTTTCTCAACTTGATGAAAGACAAACAAGGCTTTGAGTCAATGAAGAAAGAAAATAAACCTGGAAATGAAATCAAGATGACGAGACTGACAACTAGATCTAGTATTGACAAGAAGTCTGAGAGACTGTCCATTTACAACAGGTCATGAATTGGAGTACCAAAGGATGAGCTACAATTAAGTTTCTAATTTAGTATAACCAGTGGGAGACACCTTTCTGGACCTATGAGGAAATTAGCTAGAAGAATGGCTACCCTACATATCCATATTTAATCAATCTTTGAGCTCCATGAAATCTGCAAACTTGATATTTTAACTAAAACTCCAAACTTACAGTGTTATTGTTGTACTTTTGCTTGCAAAATTTTGTTTTCGATGCAGATCAAGGATACTATAGGTTGAAGCCTATACCAAAATTCCCATTGCAATATTAGTGAACACTCAGCAACATGTTACTTCTAGACTTTTGTTCATTAATCTTGAGGGGACACTCTCAATATAAAAGTCAAATAAAAACCAAGATCTTGCATGCTCTATCAGTAAACTAAGCAATGTAAATTTATAATTTTCTTCCAGCAAATGCAAGCTATATCACTAAATAGTCTAGAACATAAGAGATGACATTTAAATACTCATTATTATCCAATCAGAATTTGGTTGGATCTATCTTAAGAATTTGAAACGGAGGCAATAATTCTAAGAACTCCAGATTCTAAACTAAAACTTAATGAATGGAAAAATGGCTTCACACTACCCATTGCCTTTCAATATGACAATTCAGAAGCATGTTGAAGAATGGAATTAATAATTGAAAAATCTTCCTAAAATTAATAATGCTAAATTCTAATAATTAAAATTTAAAAATACAGTCTCCTATTTTTTCAGATATTATTGTAAAGATCATTCACACCAGTCCAAGATATCAACATCACCCTTTAAATAACAATAAAGGGGTATTTGGATGGCGTAATCATTCTTATATATTCAAATGTTAGGACATTGACCCTTTCATATCTGATCACCATTTAAACCATCATAATAATAATGTAATTAAATATATGCATTTAAATAGCATTTAAAAAGAAACAATGAGTATATATCAAATCTCCAAACTAGATAATAAAAAAGTATTATCAACAACAATATGTCAACAAATCAATAACTAGATAATTTATGTGCTTTTTCATGACTATGTTTGACTCATATAATTGTGATCTCTCTAGCACTATGATGTCGTTTAATATGTCTTGCTAAAGCTTGTAAATTTTGTTCCTTTTTCCATGTCATGTAATATGTCTTGCCTTGTAGCTTATATGTTTTGAAATTGTTGTTAGGCCTTGTAGCTTGTATAATTTGATTTCTGGAGAGCTTCTATAGCTAAGCAAGAAGGTTGTTGCACGAGTTATAGTTGCATGCTCGGGTATGAAAATTGTATATTTTTTAATCTAATGTATATTTTAACTAGACTTTTAGCTTATATGTTTTGAAATTTCTTTTAGTGGCTTAATGTTATCCAAAAAAATTTAGTTGGTCAAAGTTTTACAAATAATCTTATCCACAAATTTGCCTAGAGCAATTGATTGAATGTTATAAAAGGTGATTGGGTTAAATGTCTTAGGAATAAAGTCAAAGAAAGTATTTTTAAAATATTAAAGTATTTAGCTAGGTCTAAGAAGATTTGTGTACTTTCGATAGTTTTTCTTAATTTGTGAAAGTTGTAGACCAAAGTTTTCATAGCCCAATTTTTGCTTCTTGTGAAGAATGATCATGTTAGATAATATAAGTGAAGAACAAAATAAGGAGACAATCGATAGATTGTGGTCTAACTTGAAAAGAAAAGGTGATGGAAAATGTTATTGTCCTTGCAAAATTTGTAAGGGCTTAAACTGTAGAAGATTTCTAATCAAGACAGTTAAGAGACATTGTAGGGAGAATGGTCACATTGAAGGGGGGCATTACTATCATCCACTGGTAAGTTGTTCATTATATCATTTTAACAATTTATATACATATGAAATCACTTGATGATTAGTTGATGATCATGGTTTATTTATGTTAATCAATTTTATATAGGTTGATCTCCCCAAGGAAGTACATGATATGAACCACAACAATCCAAAGAATATGGTTTTTGAAGTGGAGGAACATGGAGGTGTGAATATCCAAGGTGAAGATAATGATCCCATAGAAGATGATGATTGTGCGCCAAAAAACACAACTGAAGATGATGGTATAAATACATTGATCCATGACACATTTAGTCCAAGTGTATCTGATCATGATGATGATGATAGCCTCGATGTACCTCTACTTGAGAAGGCATACGATACCCTATACAAAGACTCCCAAACAACTCTTCTCTCTGTTGTATTGTTGTTGTTGAACTTGAAGGTTATGAATGGTTTATCCAACATAACAATGTCATGTATGTTAATGTATGTTAAAGTATGTCATATATGTCTTTATAGTTAACAAAGGGTGAATAATGTACCACTAATATTGTTTATATTATCAACTTATATTTTTTGCTATAGATTGATAGGCGAGTTTTTGTTACCACCATCAAATATTCTACCTTGCTCATATCGAGAATTATCTGCCGTTATGAAAGATATTGGAATGGAGTATGAAGCAATACATGTTTGTCCCAATGATCATATTATATATTATCAAGAACATGAATTTGCAACACAATTCCTTGTATGTCATACGAGTCGATATTGAACAGATCAACTAACAAAAAAGGTGCCTCAAAAGGTTCTTCATTACATCCCCATTATTCCACAGATGCAACAATTATTCAGGTGTAGTAGCTTGGCTCAATTTATGGATTATCATGCATGCAATAGAAGTCGAGATGACATTATTTGAATTCCTATGGATGGTTCAACATTTATGCACATAGAGAAAAAGTGGCAACACTTCAAAGAAGAACCTCATAATCTCAGGCTTTCATTGGCAGTGAATGGTGTCAATCCATTTGGAGAGATGAGATCTGTTTACTCGGTGTGGCCTATTTTTGTTATCAACAATAACATTCCTCTGTGGATGTCAATAAAGAGGGAGCACATTATGTTGGCAATGATTGTTCCAGGTATCTTATCATTTGATAGTTATTAATTTACATGTACTTACAAATCTTGCAGTAAAATGGTCACGATAATTATGTAATGTTACTATTCATTCAAGTAGGTAAATATCAAGTTAAAGATATGAATGTATATATTGAGCCTCTTATCAACGAGTTGGTGGAGTTATGGAATGGTGTCACTATGTATGACGTGTCTAGACCAATAGGACAAAGATTTCAATTCCATGCAATAATTGCATGGATAATACATGATGCTCTAGGGCTAACACATTTTTGTGGTATGTTATAGTGAATTCATGTTGCGCATGATAATTCTAATTATAAAAATCAACATATTTAATAATCCAATTATATCATTATCTTGTAGGTCATCAAACGAAGGGAAAATTTGCATGTCCAATTTGTGGTCCAAAGATGAAATCTCATCATTCAAAAAGTTTAGGAAAGCAGGTGTTTGATGAGTGTAGACACTTCCTCCACAGGAATCATAAGTATCAAAGTACGAAAAAACATCTTTTCAATGGGAAAGAAGAGACTACATCAAAGCCACAAAGAATGACACCGTACTTATGGAAGTTGGAATATAATAGAATTAATCGTCGAGGTAATGTTGTTCCACCTAATGGTTTATGTTTGTAATTTATATATTTCTATTGTGATTTTTTTTTACTAATTGTGTAATTGATGATCATGAAAGTCATCAAGGCAGTAGTGATAACCTTCCAAAGGGACTAAAAAGCTATCTCAGACAATTTAGCAGGTTGCCCTACTACGAGCACTTACAAATTGTGCATTTGTTTTATACTATGCATATTGGAAAGAATATAACAGAGACATTGTGAAAAATATTGGATGGAAGGCATGACAAAGAAAAAATTATCAAAATTTGTTATGATATTCATGAATCCAATCATGCATTGAAGAATTTCATTCACTCAAATAGCAACAGAGATCAGATTAATATAAGTGCCCTTCCTTGGTTATTAATGGAGCAGCAAAGTGATGCCATAAAAGAAGTCATATGAAAAATTTGATTTCCCATAGGATTTTCTATGAACATAAACAATCTCATATCAAAAAAAAGTGAATTTGGGCCAGGGCTCAAAATGCATGATTGACATACTTTCATCAAGGTAAGTTATGTTCTTCTATATTTACAATATATTCATAAACTACGTGTATTGTTCATTATGTTATGTTAGAAAGCAATGAAATGATTGGTTTATAATTACTGCAGTACGTGCTTCCTCTATCTCTCCTAGAGCCCTTCAGCAATAACATCAAACAAGTGATATACGATCTTGGAAAATACATGAGGTAAGTAGTAATATCTGTTCAATTTGTTGTATATATTTATTATATTTGTGATTTGTTTTTCTTGCTATGTAATCTATTGTATATTATTTTGTAAAGTCTCATATCTATTTTTTTTTGTGACTTGAATCTCTTAATGTAGTTGGTTTTCATCTAAAGAAATCCATAAAGAAGATATAAACTACTAGAAGATAAGAATTCCTCATTTACTATGTCAAATGCAAAAGTGTCTACCTCCAAATTTTTTCAATGTACAGGAACACTACCTCATACACCTAGTGGAGGAGATTGAATTGTGTGGACCTGTACACACTAGGTCAATGTGGATGGTTGAGAGGCACTTGAAATCTTTGAAGGCTTTGGTTCGACAAAGAGCACATCCTAAGGGTTCTATGGTAGAGGGATATATGGTATACTAGACTATAGTGTACATTACTGAATATCTTTCTAAGTTTGGATCAAATATCCATGCAGATCACATTTGGGATCTCGAGCCTTTTAAAAAATTAGAAGGGGAGTACTTGATGGGGAAAGGTACATTGAGGAAAGTGAGAGGTAATAAATTATAAGATGTTATTGTAATAAATTATTTCTTAATGTTCAAAGTAAATCGGTTGTAAGTTGTCTATTTTTTTTTGTACAGGTGCTCGAGAGTAGGATGCACTACATTTGTATATTGCAAACAATCTTGATTGGATGATGGTATCGATTGAACGATGTCAACATTCTAGTTAGACATTAACATGGGAAGGTGTATCTTCATTGGTTAAAGAAGCTCATTGTAATGGAGATTCCAATGTTACAAAAAGGGAAATAGATTTAGCACATGGTTTAAGAGATTTCTAGGTACGTACAAATTTATTAATCACCCATATGTTTATCAACTCATGATACAATAATTTTGACATGTTTCACATATTATTGTAGGTTAAACACCACAAGGCTATGTTCTATAATGGCAAGAAATTTTGCGTCAAAGTGTTGGATGAAACGGAGAAAACTTGTGATTCAAGAATAACTATAGTCTTTCAAGTGACTAATATTTCATCTAGAAATGACTTACATCCTCGAGAGTCTAAAAATTGATACTATGGCATTTTGGATGATATACTTGAGTGTGACTTTAGTTCCTTCAAATTAGTACTCTTTGTTGTGAAATGGTACAGGCTACAACTTAATCCAAATGATCCTGATAGAACTGTTATTGAACATGATAATGGATTTACAATGGTTAATACAAGGTCATTTGAGCTAGTTGGGGATGATTCCTATGTTCTTCCAAGCTAATGTGAGCAGGTATTTTAATCAGAGGTTCCACATAAACTAGGTTGGTCATTTTTTGTTAGACATGAATTGAGAGGAAGGCCAATAAAGTATAATGCGATGGAAGAAGAAGATACTGAAGAAGTAGAAGATGATGTAGATGGTGATCATGATCGACAGTTATTGGATGATGTTCCTAACACAAATTTTCATGAAGAAGAAGAAGAAGATGATGATGATGATGATGATGATGATGCTACTAATGATGATGATGAAGATTATGTTGATGTTGATGATGACAACGATGACGACAATGACGATGATGACAACAACGATGATGGCGAGGATGATGATGATGACGATGATGATGATGATGAGGATGATGATGATGATGATGAGGACGAAGATGATGATGATGAAATTTAGAGGTATGCCATCAATCCTTAATCTATTTAATATTAATTTCTTGATAGAAATATATTTGTCTTATATATATGGTTACATAGTTTATTCATTATCTATTTAAAAGCTACAAGTTTCAACTACAAATAGAAGACTAGTAATCTAAGTTAACTATTAATCTAAATTAATTAAATAAAACTATTTAAAAAACATATTGATGTGTGAATGTATTGAGCCTTATTTTCTTTTAGGTCTAAAGCATTTGTAAGTGTTTAGTTTAGAAAAGGGAATTCATTAAATATCTATAAAAGGGAGTTGTACCTAGAATAAAATTCATAGGGAACCATAATATAAGTGCTTACCCAATTTGTTGGTTAATAATTCTGCCTCTATAGGTGATGCAGAGACCTTAGGTGGACTTGCAATCATTCATAACAAGAGGGACATCCATAGTGTTCTCACAACACCAACCAAGCATCTTCATAAGATCTCTCTCCTTGATCCAAGCCAACTCCATAACCTATCAAAGTGCACACCAAATCCTTATGCCACCTTAGGTTCTACATCTTTGGAATAATCCCATGAATGTCCCTTAATCCATCCAATGGATTCATCAAAGCAATCTAATCAACAAACTATCAAATGCTCACAATGCCTCAATAGGCACCAAACTTGACCTCACCTTAATTAGGTGTTTCCTCCACCTCCACACACATCAAAAAACTTCAAATAGCATGTCCCCAAGGTGACTAAGCCCTCAACTCATCATTTGATACAAAAACCCAATTTTAGCCCTTCACTAGGCCTACTTCCCTAGTAGGCTTATAATGTGAGCCTAATTTAAGTGTTATATTGTGTACCTTTTAATATTTTTAATTATTATGTGATGCTTATGATGGATTTGATTATTATTATGATGTGATTATGCTCACAATAATTGAATTACATTTGTAGGAAATTGAACCCCTTTCAGGAGCATCCCACACAGTCTCATGGATCGACAGGTATAAGTCAATACTCCTTATAGATAGTCTATTTAATACACTTATCAATAGTAAGATTGATGTCTTCTAAGATCTCTTCCATTTGTAGGTACCAATGAATAGGTATTTGTTAGAAGTGTCTTCCTCGAGTGAGGGAAATATAGGAATAGAAGAGGAAAGTGAGACATGTAGTTTATCTAGAACAGGGAGATTAACTAGAGGTCAAAGGACTAGAAGGAAATTTAATAAATGCATGAAATTTTTCCTTGCTCAAGGGGGGTCATGTTCTTATGATGATGAGATGGAAGGTGACATCGAGGTGCCTTTGAGGTACCAACATCTACAGAAACATTGGGTACCCAAGGAACTTCCTCCAATAAACACTAATTTTTGTGGTAACAAGAGGATATATCACATAGCACCATCATCATTACATGGTTTGGGCCTATTTTCTATGGATGGCATAAAGGTGTCTTACAACAAAGTTTTTGAATCGATGGAGTATGTTGGACCATGTTACAATTACAAAAGTTGGATGCATATTGCTCAATATAAAAAAAAGTATGCATAGGTATGCCCTCTTGGCAAATTATATACAACAACAAGACAATAATCAAAGTAAAAGTGTGGCTATATACATTGATGGAAGGCCAAAAGCAATAGGAAATATTGCGGGTTTTATAAATAGTATATGACCTGGGTCAACTATAAAGCAACCCAATTGCATATTTGAGGTGTGCGAGGGAAATTGTGTATTCATATGTGGGATAAAATCAATACGTGTAGGGGAAGAGCTTCTTATTGATTACAATTTGAACCACATAGATACAAATGAGGCTACTATCATGGGGTGCTACATACTATTAAACCAACTTCTAATCAATGACTCCAACATACCATTTAGTCATAAAATTTTGGCTAACATTTTTATAGTTGATCTTTGACACAGGGGCACAATATGGAGCAACCACCCAGAGGGGATGTTGGCGATGTTCTCGGCTCATCTACACATGAGCAGGTAAAACTCATTATAATTGTGCAAACTAGATAGAAGCAAAATGTTATTTTTTTAATGTTGTTTTCTTCATTGTTTTGGAGTAATTTTGATAATACTAATACTATTGTTGTCATAGAGGGCCAGTGGTCGGAGGGAGGGAAAGGAACCTACAGTACCTGATCAGCAGCCCCCCCTTGAGGAGGACCCTTTTTATATTGATTTAGCAGAGATCGATGACCCGATCGATTCGATAAAAAAGTTGCTAAAGAAAATTGGCAGAGAAATTATACGTTTGGAAACCATAAAGCCTACTACTTAGGAAATAAAAGATAGGGGATCTGAATTGTTGCACACCTCTAAAACCTTAAAAGTAAATATTAATGAAATTTTTAATTATAAAAAGAGTTCAATAATGGTTTTTATGTTATGTTCTTTTATGGCATTAATTAAAATATGGATGCATTGTCTTTAAAGAGTTTTTTGCATGATTTCGAGCCCCATTCCCATGATCAGGGTGCTATAGGTGGTTCAGGTAGATCGCATGTTCCATTCCCCACTTGTGTTTTTCATTGAATATATATAGGAATGATCATAATCATTGACAATACATGCTCGAAAAATCTTTTTTTTTAATGCTCTAACAATCTTGTCCATGCTAGTCCACGCGTTCTATATTTATGCATGCCCTAACAATTTTATTCTTCAGCTTCAAATCAATTGAATCCTATGAAAACACTGCCTCCATCTAGGACAATCACAAATCTCTTTCTGACTACTGAGTCAACAACACATAGCTTACAGACATCGACTATTGCACCATCTATTGGTACACAAATCCCTCTTTTTCTCTCTTATGACAGCAACAAACAATTTTTTTTTTACAACTTTTTAACATCAATTATCATTTTCTCTTTTATACTTTGTGACAAAGACTTATGAAACTTATGAAACTTTTTGCAATAGGAGCTACAACATCATTTCTTGGATGTTCCTATGTTCCTAGTATGGGAACAGTGAAGGATGTCATATTGATAATCAGTGACGATGAAGGCATTCCATTAAAAGTAGCCAAAGTTCTAGGTATTTTAAAGTTATTATTATTCTATAGTGATATAATAGTAATTTAGTTTTTGATCACTCTTCATCGACTAATGATCCCATGATTGTTTTGTAGGGAATGATGTTTTTTGGAGAAAACTTGGTGATGAGTATTTACAAATATTCAGGCCCACCTTGCATACCTAGTGGAACATCATATCCTAACTAAAACCCCAAACCACTATTTTGATTTCATATCATTGTTAGAATAGTTTTCCTTTTCATCCATTTCTTGAGCTATATTAAAAGTAGCTTCACTTCATTTATGAGTCTAACATGTTTTTTTTTTACTTAAAAGGTAGAATAACCAAGACAAACCATTGAAGGATGATCTTATAAAGAGCATGACCCAACTCTTTGGACCTCGTGCATTTGAGAGAAACAAGCTCCTTGAAAAAGCTGGTTTATGTTTGAAGTATATTAGGGACCAGTACAAAAAAAATTTATGGGATAAGCCCAGGTACAAGCGTCTACCTTATGTTCCTAAGGCTGAGTGGCAGGCTCTGATTTTGGATGGAAAGTATAAAGCTAACAAGAAAAATAATATTACACCAGTGGAGAGTACATCAAGGTATGTGATACTATTGAGAATCTAATTATGTACTAATTAACCTCTATATTTATACTATCTAACATATTCCAAACTTTTCATAGATTTCCTGACACATCAAAGGCAATAAAGGCAAGACTAGAAAAGCACGGGACACACAAGCTCAGCTCTGGTGGTTTTTCGAAACTTCAAGCAAGAGTTGTAAGTATTAGTAAATGAAAAATTGTATCAAATTTTTTATATAATGTGATGGGAAATGGTAGGATAGACTATCTTTTCTATGTTTCTAATCCTCAATTTGGATCTCAGTGTTCCTCCACATCGATATATGATGCAGAGTAACACGCTTTGGAAGCACCAACAAACTCCTAGCACCTTGGAACAACTAAGAAATTCAAGTTATCACCCCAATCCTCTGTTCTCCACAAGAACATTCAAGGCTTGATTCAACTTCAAACAAGGAACTAATCTGCTATTACAATTGCTCCTTTAATTCATGGACCCAACTCATCACATAAGGCTGCATACTAGTTACTTCTCCCTTGTACCATTCAAGGCCTCATACACCCAACCTTGACACCTAGTGTGTTGGATAACTCCAACCCTCTAACATAAATGGAAACCAAAATAAAAATCAACACAACCCAAAGCAAATCAGATCTAAGGAAAACTTGTTGTTACCAGTCACAAGGCAGATTGGAGCACTTGACCTTTATTCTACACACCCAACCAAGAGTGCAATTGAATCCTCTAGGACTCCCAAACACCAAAGACAGTTTAGAACAACTCCAACATGACCAAAATAAGGTGTAACAAGGTTTGGAAACCCTACTAACTATTTACCATTTCCTTTTGATATTTTAACTACCCTCCATTGGTTGATGAAACAATGCAAGTAAAATTCACCATACCATGCAAAAATGCAAGGCTCAGAGTTCAAGAAATGCCTTATACAAGAGGATAAGAGAATTGACTTCCAACAAGGCTCTAGAGCTGTGGCTGAATGGCTATGAGTTGAAATCAATGTGGAAGGTTCTAATAATGATGCATCTGAGCCATAGGTAAATAAGCTAAATGAAATTTATTTCAAATTGAATACTTTACCAATTAGTCTATTTGATTTTAAGTTCCAATATAAAGTGATTATATCTATTTTAAGCAAGCAATGATAACAATGCATCATATGTTGGAATGCAGCCTGACAATCCTTCTACACAATTTGTGGATACTGAAGGTTCACATGATGTGCATCCCAGTGGTGGAGTTATACATTTGCTATTATATTTTTATATGTAATTGCAATTGGTGTTTGGATTAACGTAACATTTTTTATAGTAGCTGTAGAGGATTGAGGGGCCGATGTTCATGAGTGTGTTGATGTTGAGTCCTGACAAAATGATGTGGTTAGATCAGGTAAAGAGTGCCACAGTTATGTTATTTAAAATAATTAAATACTTGTAACAATTATAATAAATTATTTTTAATTTAACTCTTTTATTTGTTATTACAGAGGACCCCCCTTTGCAACAACATAGGAATTTGAGATCATCAAGAAAAGAGAATAGAACAACTGATGAGGGGGGAATTGATGATGACACTGATGCTCCTCTTAGAGCTTACATAATAAAAAGAAATAGAAAGAAAAAAAAGAAATGATTGTCATCTACATACCTTAATTGATAATGACTAAATTTTATGTCTCAATGAATTTAATTATGTGCTAATGAATGTTCATGAATTATGTGTTAATGTAGAATATTGATGAATGATGCATGTTAACGAATCTAATGTGTTAATGAATGTTATCATGTGATATTGATTGGATGGTATCATGTGATATTTATTGAATGTTACATTTTATTAATGGTTGAAAGAATGAATGAATGTTAGATGTTAACAAGGAATGTAGAGTGATGTTAGGGGGAGGGGGGTGGGGCCAAATGAGCTTCCACCTTCACGTGGTTGGCCCTGTTTAGTAGAGAATATTAAACTATTCTTGAAACAAAGTGAAGCTCAATAAGATACTAAATATTTCTCTATTTTGTCCTATGTTTAGACCTATAACACTATGTCTTGCTAAGGCCCTTTTCAAGTGGAAGGACATGAGCATCTTTTATAGTGGAGAATGTAACCAGGAGCACCAAATTAAGATGCACACATGTCGGATATAATACATTCAAATAGGCTACTATGCTTGTAACCCTATTTTTTGTTGAGAGCTTCACTTTAGAAGAAAATAATGGATCTCCTAAGATTGACTTGTGCAACCAACCCATTAGCTCTGCTTCTGTGTGGCAAAGATTTTAGGGTTTCCTCCCTCAACTTGTTTATCGAGCATCAATTAAGTCCATGTGATAGTTTAGAGTCTACACAATGGCTTATGTCTAGCTTAATAGATTGACTCAATCTATTTCATACCTGCCTCTAACTTTCCTTCACAAGTGGGAGCAAGATAGTGTAGTCTGATGCAATCTAATCTAATACATCTCCCAAAGAACACTTTTGTGTTTGGAGGGTTTCTTAAAAATCTATGCCCTATATTACATCTGCTATATCTTCTGCAATGAGCCAATTTTAATCTTAAAGATAATGGTGATTATTTGTTATGTTTTACATCAAGTAAGTAAATCCCCCTCTTCATTAGTGCTCAATTTTGACAGAATGACTTTGGCTATCTCAGTTTCTATAACTGATACTTTGTTGATTTGAGATTTTTGCAACTATGTCTGGGGTTATTTCTCTTTCATTTTTATTAAATGTTTCTTCTTGAGGCTATTAAGATACGGTTCTAATTGTTAAGTAATATTAAGAACTGTTGAATTCATAATGTGTCAAATGTTGGCTAGAATAGTTATCATTTTGTGAAAGCTACTTTGAAAATAAGTTTGGTGTAGAACTGAATACTTTTTTTCATAGGACACAAAAGCTGTGAAAGGCCAGTTTAATAGACACTAGGAAACAAAGACAAATTATCATGATAGAGGAATGGTTAAGGAATGATGGATTGTTGGATTCTTCAATATATAAGCATCTCCTCTATTAGTGTGCAATTCACTTGTTTTCTTTTAGAAACTTTAGATAGCCATAATAGTGGATTTTGTAGTTAGTTTTACCTAGAGGAGGAATACTCATGTCAAATGAGGCATAATAGCTTGGCACTTAAGTGTGTGTGATATTGATTTTTTTTTTGTTTCAATCTTTCTCAAACTGATTCTTGGCTCCATTAAAATTTAATATTAACAACACTTAAATAAAAAATATGTCACATGATAGGTAGAGCCTATGGTTACTGTTTTGTGAAAGAAACTTTTAAATAGACATTCCTTTGAATTTAGTTCAACCTGACTTTCATAAAATCAAAATCAATTTGGACATACAAGCTTCTCATCTACCATTTCACTAACTAACCAAATTGAAACAAAGCTATTTATTGTTATTCTTTTGTGTAAGATTAGGAACTCTTTTTTTAAGGTACACTGATTACAACACTTGTCCAATGATAGCTAAAAAAGGGGTTCATGAGATTCTGAAACCTTCTTTAAAAAAAAAATTTAGCAGAGAAGCTTAAACTATTGAACTTCAACATATCAGTATTGAATTATTACAAATGAATAATTAGTTTAAATATGATACAAATCAGTTCATGATATTCTATGTCCCATCACCAATATTTGTTTGGATTCATAACCCGTATGTCCATTATTTGCCTCAGTTTGTGGGTGCATAAAAATGACATCTCCAGTCACAGATCTAATCCCTAAACATGTAAAACTAAATTTCACAGATCCAATCTCTAATCTCTAAACTTTTAAAATGTAATAAAATTCATATTCTGACTTGTTTATTATTTGACAGGTTGTTCTTGGAATCATGATTGTAACTTAGTTTCATCACAATGATCCTTATGAACTTACATGTACATTCACTAACAAGTAACTCTAGATGAAACTTTAAGTTTATTTATCACATTTTAACATTCTCACCATAATTTTAACTACATTATCTCATGATTTTTGCAGAGTACCACTGCTCACATGTGAAATAGGCATCCAGATTGCTGAACCCTTCTTAAAATTAGTTTCATTGAATTAATAAATGTTATGCTATCACTGGGTGTGTAATTTGAGCATGAGAATAATGTCATATCTATCTACATGTTTTGCCTAACAAACTTCTGAAATATAATTTCTATAAGTTTTTAAAATTAGAGTAGATGAATTATTCTATAGGAAAAGGTGTTGCATTTAGGCATTTATTGATAGGTTTGGACATGAAAAATTTTCTATTTCTAGTAGATTATAATGATGATATTATTGGATTTTTTTCCATGTTTAATTTTTCTCATGATTCTTGAACTTTCAGGTTGTTGCTTCACAAGATTGGCCTAAACTTATAAAGGATGCAGGTTTGTTCTATGTATGCTCAAGCACATCGGAAAGAATTGACTCAAGAGATAGAAAGATCATGTGAGAGGCACTGTATCTAGGGCCATGATGAAGTATGTGTTGTCTTGCTTATTCATCCCTTGAAGGTTTTGACACAGCCTAAACATTTATTCTATATATAAATCAATTATAACATCTCAATATGTAATAATAGATAATATAAATATTTCCAAACTTCTAAGGTGTATAAAATTTTTAATTAGTATGAAATAATTGTTTAGAGTAGGTTACTATGTGTTAGTCTTTTGTGCTGTTTAAAATACTTCTATTGTATTGAATAAATGATTTGTGGGAGGAAGAGTAGAGGGAACACAAATATGAGTCTTTTAACCATATGAATTACGATTATAGAAGACATTGCAGTCTCCTTTCTTCTTGACCATAGTAATAAAAAGTAAAACAACGTGTAATATGGGGTGGTTGCTGGGGGATTTTAATTTCCTTCTTGAACCAACCAACCAACAAAATTTTCTTATAGGAAGGTACAATTATTTAAAGCAGGTTAATAAATTTTATTACTTCAAAACTTGTAAATGCTCTAGAGACTTGTTAGATGCACTACATGAAAACAACATAGCCATAGAGTAAGCTTTTCATACCAATTGTATATAGAAGCTATAGAATTTTACATTTTTATAGTGTAATTTCCCTTTCTAAGTATGATAAAAATATCATTAGTATTCTAATTTAAAAAAATCCAAAATAATATAGTTATTTCTTTTCACTCCAGGATTTTCTAAGACAACTAATTATTTTATCTAACTGCCTTTCAGCTTGCATAATCAATTGCAAGATTATTATTTTATCCTAACTCTAATTTCTTATGATACCATCCTTATCTATTTGGGAACATTGTAGGTAACAATCACTTCCTTGGCTTCGATTTTTAATGAATATGATCTAAAGAGCCAATTTGAGACAAGCATCTACCTTTAGGTGAGTAATTTGTAGTGATCTACTAATATCCTAGAGATCATTACTGGTCTAATACAGGTTTGTCACTCGAGCATGCTTAGTAGAAATGAGGATTTTCTATTACTCATAAAACTTAGTAAGCATATGATAGTATTTTCTATGATATTTATATTGAGTAGAAATTGTGTCCTTACTATTTGTGAAGTGCTAAAATATTTTTCAAAAAACATGATTGGTTTCACCCTGAAAGCTTTAGTTTCCCCCAATAGGTTGGTTATCTGACACTTGAGGCATTTGTTCAATTCTTGGACGAGTTTTAGGAGAAGAAACCTAGGGATTCAATCCTGAAAAAAAATGAACATGAAATTGGATGGCTTGAAGTTGGGAAGCCTTTCTATCCAACAATGTTTGATCTTGTACTTCAGAATTTTAGTCATGACCAACCACTTAGTTGTCTGGGAAGACCCAGGTATGTAATTGTATTGTATTAGATATGGTTTACATTTTTGTCAAGATTCTATTACTACAAAAATGTTGTGCAGTCTGTAACTTCTAATTGTATGGTGGTTTAACATAATTTTTGTTTTAATCGGAATGCTATTAGCTCTGCTTCAGTTTAAATTTCCATATTCTCCAAATTTTATGCAAATTCTCCTTGGTGTTTGGCTGAGCTTTCTTGAATTTTTGGTGGGCTCTTTCTTCCATGAAAATTTTATACTCTACATGCTTTATTTAATTTGTTTTTAAGAGGAAATGGAACATTTTGTTGTAAGCATTACATACCAAGAAAAAAATAAGTCAATTTTGATTATTTAACACCTTTTATAGAGGCAATCATGGGTGCAAAGAAGGTCAACGATCTCAATTTCAGACCTGTATTTCATCTTCTAAAGGGTTCTTATCATTGTTGGGCAGATTTATTATGAGAATTTTGTCATTATTGGACCCCAATGTTGCATGCCAACATTACCAGGTTTTTGCAATTTGAAATTTCAATGTGTGCATACTGCATTGTATACAATTGCCATTGTTGTCTTAATTTGCACGATAAAATATAGAAGGAAGGATCTGCACTTTCCCATGCATTGCTATATATTTCATATCCTAAACAAAGGAAAAAATCATATATTAAAAAAAACACAAAAAAAACATAAAACTTTCTTTCACCAGTATGAGTATATTTATCTATATTGTTTAATTGAATCACCTGTTGCTTATGAGAAGAGTCTAGTACATAAAATATTTGGTGGCCGACTCATAAGTTAGTTTGTGATTTTTAGTTGTTTATATTTTCAAAATTTTCTGTACTTTGTTAACAAGGATGAGTGAATGTAAGAAGATATCAGAACACCTCCAGGATTTACTGTTCATTTTGAAAGAAGATATCAGAACATTCATATCTAAAAATCATCTTTTTTAATATTAGCAAGGGAATAGAGAGGGCTTATAGACACCTCCAGGATTTACTGTTCATTTCATAAATGGGATTTTTTGAGTCACTTAAACCTTTCAAAATTATTTTTATGTTGGGAACTCTAGGTTATAGTCTTAGAAAAGTATTTTATTCATTAACAATTGCTTCAACCTGGCTTGTAGGTGAAGTGCACACAATGTTCTTATTGCTCAAATAAATTTGATCCTTTCTTAGATTTGAAACTAGAGATCATTCAAGAAAATTCCTTGTTGAAAGCATTATCCCATTACACAACAGTGGAGTAGTTAGATGGGGGTGTAAAAAGATATGAATGTGAACGATGCAAAGTAAAAGTGAAGGCTCTAAAACAACTCAAAATTGATAAAGCACCACATGTTCTTGCAATTCATCTCAAATGCTTTAGTATAGTTGGATTTGGAGGAAAAATTGACAAAAAATTAGACTTTGGTTGTACGTTGGATCTCAAACCATTTGTTAGCAGTTCACATGTAAGTAGCCCTTACAATATTATTTGCCAGTGGATCACATTTTCAGTGGAATCTAATAATATAGTTTTTGTAATATCTACTGGTTTTTTAATAAATTTTGCACATTTGAATGATATTCTAGTTTCTCTATCTATTGATCAATCACATGAGGGTAATTTTAAGTACACTCTTTATGGTGTTCTTGTTCATGATGGCTAGAGAACACATTCTGGTCATTATTTTTGCTTTATTCATTCATCCACAGGAATCTGGCATGCTTTAGATAATAATCAAGTATAGATTTGCTATAATTGTGAAGACATGTTTAATTTTGTGGAGCAAGCTCATTATAATTTTTGCATAACAAAATACACAAAAGAACTACAATTTTATGTAGAACCTTTTCTTTATATGGTAACACTAATTATACTAAAGTTGCTTAGATTGATTGAAGTTATTCTTATGACATTTTGTACTCTAGGTCTATTTAGTTAGTGAGAAAAGTGTGCTTTCCCAAAAAGCTTACATGCTATTCTATTTACGAGATAAGAAAACTATCATTCAAATAGCAGGTGGGTTTGAATCTCAGTATAATGGCTCTAAACTAAAGAAGAGGGTGTCATTGATCATTGGAAATCCAAAGGAAAACCACTTACAAGATTCATATGCCCCCCAAGTGATAGAAAACATGCATTCTTTCCAAACGAAAACAATCTCTTTTAGTGTTGCAGGTGTAAACAAGATACTCCAATAGGTAGAAAATTTGTCAAATGTCAATTTCATTTCAGAAAGTCTAGAAAAGAACACAAGTTTTGGCTAGTCATGCAATAAATCCAAATCATCGGCAAATCATGATGCTACATTACAGATGGTGCCTCCAAGAACCAATGGTATTCAAACAAATAATATCTTCTCAAGTCATACCATAAGTAATGGATGCACATCAAATGGGTCTAGTAATAATGTTAAGAAGCAGGAATTTGAAATAAAGGGAATTGATTCTATGGGTAATTTTAATGATATGGTTGTTAGACATTCTCAGAACTATGGTGTGAACAATGATAATGAGAACTATATTGGTAGAAATTTTGAAGCTTATTCAAAAATTAATGGTAATAGATCATGAGAATGTCAAACATTCTACAGATGGTTTGATAGGTATTATTACTCGGCATCATGCTACTAAACTTCCAAAAAATGATTCAAATGGTAAACTTGTAGCTGGTGAGCATCTAGAGAATGTAGTGTGGTCCACAATTCTATAGATAATGAGAGTGAGGTTGCTAAGCTCCTATCCCTAGAAGATGGTTCCTTATTTCAGGTGCTTGTTTTTTGTATTAATGTTGTAATGTATATGTTTGTTTTTGAGAAAATTTCTTGTAGTCCTAATGAATCTTTATATGTTCCTTTTGAAAGGGAGGCAAAAATGGTACTTTTCTCTGTAAGGGAACAAAAATGAATGGGTCATGTGTAAAATCTATGCATCCACATAGGTTGCAAAGATATAGTCAAGAAACTAAATGTATTTCCAGCCAAAAGTACCAAAAACACCATGAGGACAACCACTACCTCGTTAGTAGAAAAAGACTGAAGCTTACGAAGCATCTTCCATGTCCTCAATTTTTACAAGCATTGTCTTTTAGGAGGCATTTTCTTCTAAGAGCAATGCATATTTTGAGGAAGAAATGATCCAATGAAAGGAAGAAATCCATGAAGTTATAGCTTAAGAATGCTGACATTTTTCTTAAGCAGAAATGCTCTGCAAAAATGCCTTCTAGAAATGAGCATCTAGCTGTGAAAAGTTTTGCATGTTTAGTCACTTCTAAGTATCCACAACAATCCCGTGGAAAGGGACTGTCAAAAAAAATAAATGGTTGTGTTTCTATGCAGAAAACCAAGACATCTGAAATTACAGCTGGTGTGGTTCAAAATGGGTGTAACATTGTTAAATTTTGTGATACTCCGATGCCTCTTGTAAACAGGCAGCTTTCTAGTGGAAATGGTACTAAGCTAAAGAAACAAAGAGAAGTTCCTGGAAGACATAGTTTAAGTAAAGCTAGACAATATTCTGATGTTGAGCAAGACTCTAACATTAGCATAGAGAAAAACTTGTCTGCTCTCTATGTTTCTGTGCAGCAAACTGAGACATCAAAAATTACAACTGGTGTGGTTTAGAATGGGTGTAACATTGCTAAATTTTGTGATACTCCGATGCCCCTTGTAAATAGATAGCTTTCTAGTGGAAATGATACTAAGCTAAAGAAACAAAGAGAAGTTCCTAGCGGACTTGGTTTAAGTAAAGCTAGACAAAATTTTGATGTTAAGCAAGACTCTAAAATTAGCACGGAGAAAAACTTGTCTGCTCCCCGTCAATCAAATAATAGCTTTACAGATAGAGGAGAAGCATGCCAACAAGATGGGGCTCTATCTATAAAATATTTTGAACCATCTTTTCTAAAGGCTAGATTACATGGGCCAGCAGGTATAGTCACAATTTTATTTTATTCTATGCAATGTAGCTTAATTAAGCTCAATGTTCATCTTCTGTTTATGTGTTGGGTATTTAATCTTTTTTGACAATGGTTTAAGTGGCTATTGTGCAGTTCCATGTTGGGATAGTATTGATGATGGCTTGGTAAAAAGTAGTAGAACTATAGAAAAACATGCAAACCATGTTGGTTATGTCTTAGATGAATGGTAGGTTATCTTTGTACAAATACAATTGCATCATGGGACTTGGCATAGTAGTCTATTTGTGCATAAAGTGTTTCTATGGACAATAATCAATTATCTATGTCTATGTTATTGTGTTTCCATAATTTTTTGTGGTTTATGCAGGGATGAAGAATATGACCGTGGTAAAAGGAAAATGGTTAAACAAGTACAGAATGAAGATGGCATAGACGACTCTTATGGAAAATATTCCAATCGACAGAGCAATCCTTTTTAATCACTTTCAAATAGAAAAGCAAAGATTGCTGGTAAAGGGAATTCATTTACGAGAACAAATCAAGAGAAACTACAACACAATGCAAGATAGAGTTTTTTGTCAAGCTCAATGCCAAACCAATGTTGGGGAAAAACCTATAAAATAGAGGGAAAATCACATTGCTAGCAACCATTCAAAAAATATGGAAAACACTGTAGAAAGTTGATAATGAAGTCAAAATATCATGAAAAGATGCATTACGATGAATTGGCATTACGATAGGGTCATTGTGGTAGCAATGGTAGTTGGCATTGCTGCCACAATGACCCCTTTGCAATGCTTGCGACAGGGTCATTGTAGAAGCGATGATAGTTGGCATCATTGCCACATTGACCCTGTCACAATGCTTGTGGTAGATATTACAATTGCGACATTTTCCACAACCATTGTGATGACCCTGTCGCATTGCTTGTGGCAGGCATCACAATTGTGACATCCTCAACAAGCACGGTGACGACAATTGGCATCATCACCATAGTGACCCTATCACACTTCTTGTGGGGGATGTTGCAATTGCGACGTTTGTGACAAGCATGGTGACAATAGTTGGCATCATCACCATCGTGACCCCGTCGCAATGCTTGTGGTAGACGTCGCAATTGTGATGTCTGGCACAAGCATTGCGACGGGGTTCATGTCACAATAAAGTGGTTTCACAGCAATGGATAGGTGTTGTAATTGTGACATCATAGGATAGATGTCATAATTTGTGACTAAAAAGAAATGACGTCTATTACTATCATAGTGGTGACACATTGCGGTCATAATTGTGACACCTAGCTGTCGCAAATCGATGCCAAATGTATTAGTGAGTTGTTCACACTCTAACTCTGAGGAACAACTCTCATTATTTCATGGATGGCCATTAATTTTCACACTTGTCCCCCATTCAATGCTTCTCCCCATTGACATTAATAAATACATGAATAATTCTCCCTCATACATACATCTCTCATAGAATAATTTACCATATACTCTTTCTCCCCCATTGTGTTAGAGGATTTTTTTCATTCAATCTTTCCCCTATTGACATCAATGACAAAGGCTTCATTATATCAATTATCTTCTCCAATTATTCAATGAAATCAAGTGGCCAAAGACATTGTTGTAAACCATCTACCAAGATTAATTTATGACTCTTCTCATCATAAATACTCTCCCATACAAGAAACAACATTTAGTCTAGGCAAACAATAGCACTCTGTACCACTAGAATGATGCATTTTCTTCATTATCTACTCAGAAGTAAGTAGAGGCATAACCTCAAGCATGCCTCACAAATACTCAAATGTATTCATAAAGATATTTTTAATATGCTCTTTTATACTTACATAATCTAATATGATATCTTTCTCTGCAACTTTCTCTCTCAAAACATGATACTTAACAGATATATGCTTAGTCTTAGAATGCACACATGATTCTTAGACACACTCACTATACTTGTGTTATCACAAGATATGATAACAAGTTCTAAAAATATATCCCAATATCCTTCAGCATTTACTTCATCCACATGATTAGATTACAATTGTTTGTTGTTACTACATACTTTGCTTCTATTGTACTCTATGAAATACAATCATGTTTCTTGCTTAGCCAAAAAACCAATCTTCCTCATAGAAAAAATGGTGCATGACTAGTGCTCTTTCTTTCATTTGTACTACCTACCTGATCCACATCAGTATATGCACACAAAGTAAAATCACTTGATCTATCATACCATAGTCCAAAATCAGGTGTACCCTTTAAATATCTAAATATCATTTTTCTACTGAATAATGTGATTCTTTAGGATCAGCTTAAAATATTTCTACTATTCTAGCTACATTATCTATATCTAGTCTAGTCTGAGTCAAAAATTGCAAACCTCCAATTAGATATCTATACTTCTTCTACTTAGTTGTAGGTTTTTCATCTTTACTAGATAACTTTTGACTAGTTATCATAATTGTACCAATAGGCTTACAACTTTCCAAGCGAAATATTTTCAACAAGTCTTTCAAATACTTAGCTTATGATAAGAAAATACCATCACTATTTTGTATAATCTATAAACCAAAGAAAATTTTCATGTTACCCATCATAGTCATCTCAAACTCATTCTCCATCTCATCAACAAACTAATTACTTGCTTTATCATTACCTCCAAAAAAATTGTCATCAAAAAATATTACAAGGATCAATAATCCATTCTCAATTTCTTTCAATAATAGGTTACTATATATCATACCTTTAGAAAATCCCAATTTTGTCAAATATTTGTCCAACCTTGCATACTAGGTTCTAGGTTCTTCCTTTGCATACCAATCTTGATTTATTCCTCACAACTTCACCTTGTTCATTCATCTTATTTCTAAATACCATTTAGTTCCTATAATATTCTTGTCTTTAGGTCTAGGAACTAATTCTCATGTCTTATTCTTCATAATATGATCTAATTCTTCCTTCATTGCTTGAACCCAATGATTATCCTTGCATGTCTCATCTGCACTCTTTGGTTCAACTTGAGAAATCAAACATAATTCCTCATGTACTTTATTTCTTATCATCACTCATTTGTCTATATTCCAATGATCTCATTAGCAGGGTGATTCTTGTTAGATTCCTATTTGGTGTAGGAGTTGATGCTTCAATTCTTATTTATTCTCTTGGTTCTAATTTGTTTTCATCTCTTTGATCAACAATTTGAACATCATTCTACAAATTATTGTTAGTCTCAAAGAAAAATTCAATATTCCTCTAACAAATTTAGGATTATCTTCTTCTTTATCAAAAATATATTCCAACATTCTCTCTTTAACTCCAAACTTTTCATCCACTTTCACATTTGCACACTCAACAATTCTTTTAGTTCTCTTATTGAAACATCTATGATTTTTTTTTTCAATGAATAATCAAGGAACATACCTTCATCACTTCTTGCTTCAAAGTTACCAATATCATCATCTCTCTTTATGTAGCACTTTCTTTCAAAAAAATTGAAGTGCTTTACTAAAGGTGCATGTCCAAACCATATTTCAAAAGGAGTCTTGTTTGTACCTTTTTTGATCTATAATTTGTCATGGTATATATTAATTTTTTGATTTCTTCTCTCCAAAATGTCTTTGATGCATCATTGTTCTTGTTTCTTCTAATATAGACCTATTTCTTCTTTTATCAATCTCATTTTTCTTAGGATTCTTAGGTGCTCATAGTTATCTCTTAATACCACTTTCTTTGCAAAATATTTTAGATTCTCTAGAAGTAAACTCTCCTCCTCTATTTGATCTCAAACATTTTATCTTTACACTAGATTCATTCTCAACTCTATTCTTGAATAACTTGAACTTTTTAAATACTTCATAATTCTTTAAGAAATGCTACACACATCATTCTAGTGAAATCATTAACAAAAATCATAAAGTACCTTTCTCCATATAATCCTCTTGTTCTAATAGGACCACTCAAATTCATATGAACAATCTTCAACTTTGTTGTTAGGAAAAGAAACTTTCTTCTACTTAGCCATAATGCATTCTTTATAAATAACATTAGTAAGCTTCATGATTCTCAATAGATCTTTTGTAGAAAATGTACTACTAGCCTTCAGAATGTTCTCAAAATTTATATGAAAAAATCTTCTATGTCATAGCCAATTTTTATCCACCTTTGCAACCAAATAAGTCATCTCTATAGGGTTTAATTGGAATACATTACCTCCCTTGTACTAGTTCCAATCAACTTACTATCTTTACCCTTGATAATGCATGTCTTCTTTGTGAATTACAACTGATAACCTTTATAAACCAATTTTCCAATGCTCAATAGATTATTATTTGATCCATCAACAAAATAAACATCATCAGTGTTAGTATTTCCATGAAGGGTAATATATCATATTCTTATGATATGACAAGCTACATTGTTACCAACTCTAACAATCCCTCCATCATGATTTCTAAACTTAACAAACATATTCATATCTCTAGTCACATGGTGTGAACACTCACTATCTATAATCCAAACATATTTCTTTTCAACATATGACACTAAGACTTTTTCTTCACTAATTTTTTTAAGGATTTTCTTCTTTTATAGCCACAAATCCTAATTCATCATCACTTTCACTTTGAACTCTTTCCTTAGACTCATCATTTTCATTTGCATACAAACAATCTCTATGTTTTATATCCTTCTCATATCTGGATATGTTGCTACTAACATAGTTTCTATTGGTACTTACACTTCGTGATAAAGGAGGACAAACACTTAATGTACTAAAAGTAGTTTCCACTTTGGGAAAAAGTCTAGATTGCTTCAATCTTTCTTCTATCGCATCCAATCTTTCTCTAGTAAAATTTTTAGTGGAGGGTATCACTAGTTCAATGATCTACACTACTTTCTTGAATGGTGGTGTCAAAATTTTCCATACAATCTCATCTTCCTCTTTAGATCCTTGGCCAGATTTGATTCCTACAATAATTTGTAATATTCTACCAACATAGCTTCTCACTAATTCATCTTCCATCATTCTAGCATCTTGAAATAAACATATCCAGTTTTGTAGTTTGATTCTTTTAGCATATTTATCACCTTCAAAATTAGATTCTAAGGTTGTCCAAAGTTTATGAGATGACTTAAGGATTTCAACTAAATGTATTTGTTCTTAGGAAGAGTTGGCAATAATGCTTCTCTAGCAAGCATATTATACATAAACATATCTCTTTCAGGTTCACTACATTCCTCAAGTTTTTTTTTCTTCCACAATCTCCTTTTCATATTTTTTCATTAGCTAATATTCTAAACCCATACATAGAAAATGAGTCTTCATCTTCTCTTTACAACTATCATAGTCAACTCCATTAAATTTAAGACTTCCTTTTTCTAAAATGATCCATCATTGATCTCCCACAGTTGTTAATCTTTTTCTTTAAGGACCTGATGCTATAATACCAATTGTTAGAAAGTAAAGTCTACCATGATAACCAAGAGGGGGGTGAATTATTTATCTAACTATTAAAACACTTATCATCCTTATTAAACCTTAAGCATGTAAACAATGTAATCAGAAACCATAAGAAGATATACATACATTGGATATGTTAATTAAGGAAACCCTTGAATAGAGGGAAAACCCTAGTGGCAATGATACCCATAGAATTATGTATTAATATAAATATTATTTGTTAGAGGATGGACTCTATTAGGATCTAATGAAATACATTCAGTACATATCAATCCATGTTAGGAGATTCCAACTCTATTAGGAGTTTTGCCAACCCTGTTAGGAGTTGTAGAAGGTAGAAGGGCCCACTATCAAACAGCTTCAAGGGTAAGACCACTAAACTCATTGTCCAATTGGTCTCTATATTATTCCTTGTAGAATAATATAAATGGAATAGTCTTGAACTCATTTTTCCACTTGATTGGACTTATCCTCTTCTAATCTTGATATCAGATCACCAACTTTGCATCCAACTAATCCCTTGGATCACTTACATGCATTCACCAACTTTTCATATTACTTACACAATTTTCACTTTATACATCAATTGCATGATTACAAACTTCATTGAGAGGAAAATAACATTTCTTTGTACCATATCCTCAAGATAATTTCTCGAGTCTTAATTAATTATAATAGAACCTCATTAAGATATTACAAAACTTTACATCTTTTCATAATTATAAATCACTCTCAACTCACAATCTTCACAACTTCTCACATGTATGACCTCTTTCCTTGTGCACTTTCTAACATCACCATTAGGTTGTCTATTATCACTATCTAACTACACACATCATTATTCTATCCCTGTCAGGAGATAAAATCCAAACATTAGAAATGGTTTCTCAGCTATTCTCTTTGTATATTGTCCTCTATAAATCAAGCATGTCTTCTGCATGTCTTTAACTCTCTGTATATGCACTTTTCCACTTCATCAGACACAATTTAGAATACATCATTAACTATGATTGACCTTATTGTCAATACATAGTCCTTATAACCTCATTCTCTATCTATTACTATATCTACTATGAAACAGTGCTATATTGACATCAATGAAAAACACAGTCATGAATGGAACATGTCAAGACTCTCTAATGCTTAGGATACTACCCAAAGTAATATCATTGGCATTAATGTTGACACTTTCCACTTCTATCATATCTTAAACACTTAATATTTAATCCAAAATCATTCTCAACTCTATTCTTGAACAACTTAAACTTCTCAAATGCTTCAAACTTTTCTCTAAGGAATGCTACCACATCATCCTAGTAAAGTCATCAACAATAATCATGAAGTATCCTTTAGTTTAGAATCTTCTTGTCTTTTTAGGATTACTCAGATCTATGTGAATAGTATCCAACTTTTATATTGTATTAAACATCTTTCTAGGAAATTTTTTTTTCTTTTTCTTAGCCATAACACATTCCTTGCACACAACATTAGTAGGATTCACAATTTTTTGGAAAATCTCCAATAGAAAATAGACTACTTGCTTCCAAAATATTATCAAATTTATGTGACAAAACATTCCATGCCATAAAAAAATGTTATCAACTCTAGCAACCAAACATGTAATCTTAGAGAGATTTAACTTAAAAATATTACCTCTTGATCTTGTGCTAGTATCATTCATCTTACCATTCATATCCTTGATGATACATGTCTTCTCTATGAAGTGTAATTGATATCACTTTTCAACCAAATGTCCAACACTCAGGAGATTATGTTTTAGTCCACCAAAAAAGTAAAAATCATTTGTGTTAGTTTTCCATCAAGAGTAGTAGATCTTAATCCCTTAATATGACAACTCACATTGTTCCCAATTCTAAAAATTCCTCTATCACAACTGTTGAACTCAATAGATTTATTTATATCACCAATCATATGATGTGAACAACCATTTTCTATGATCCAATCAACTTTCCTCTCAACTTATGACACTCGAGCTTTTTCCTCTCTAACTTATTTTTCAAAATTTTCTTCTTTATAGAAACAAAACCTAACTCATCATCATTTTCACTCAAAATTCTTTCATCTAGTTCATTTTCATCACTTGCATACAAACATTCACTAGGATTTCTAGATTTCAAATTATTTTTTTACTTCTTCACTCTTTTAGGACATTTAGAATCATAATGACCAAACTCATTACAAGTCCAACATTCAAAGATTTTTTTACCATTCGGTTTTGTTCTTACAAGCAAGGCAAATTATTTCTTCAATCTTTTTATCTTCTTTAGATCTTGATCTATTGCTACTAGCATAATATCCATTAGTGCTTGCACTCCTTGATAGGGAAGGACAAATAATCTGTGTACTAAATGTAGTTTCCACTCTAGACATATCTCCAAACTATTTATACTTATCTCTACTACTTCTAATCTTCCAAGAAGAGTTGATCCCTAGGGAACTTCTTAGTACAAGGTATCACTTGCTCAATCATCCACAATGTCTTCTTGAATGGTGATGTTACAATTTTCAAGATCTTCTACATGATCTCATCTTCTTTTTTGTGTTCCTTCACAAACCTTGATTATTGCAACAATTTATTATATTCTAACAATATATAACTTCTTATAGATTTATCTTCCATCATTTTAGCCTCCTAAAATAGACATATTCAATTTTGTAATCTATCCCTTTTAGCATGCTTATCACCTTAAAAAGTATATTCCAAAGCTTTCCAAATATTACTAGATAACCCTAAAGATTTTACCAAAATATTCTCATTTTCATGAAGAGCTGATAAAAGTGCTTCTCTAGTGAGCATGTTATACATGAACACATATTTTTTAGCTTCAGTGCACTCTTCAAGTTTTCTTTCTTCAACTATAATCTTTCCATCCTTTGTGATCATCTAATATCTTTGACCCATACATAGTATATGTCTCTTCATCTTCTCTTTCCAATTTTGATAGTTAACTCCATAAAACTTAGGACTTTCTTTTCTAAAGTGGGTCAGCATTGATCTCCTTAAGCTATTAAGATTTTCCTTCAAGGATTTGATTCTTTGATACCAATAGATAGAAAAAAGAAGTCCACCAAGGTAACTAAGGGGAGGGTGAATTAGTTATGAGATCAATACAAGATGTATTAACCTTATTAAACCTCAAACATGTGATCAATATAAACATCAACCATAAGAAAATACGCATACACAATAACACCAAATATGTTAACTAGGGAAACCCTTGATTAAAGGGAAAACTTTAGTGGGGATGGTACCCACAAAATGATGTACTATGAGTTCCATGTAAGAGGATGGACTATTTTAAGAACTAATGAATTATATTTATTACATAGTAGTTCATGTCAGGAGACTTTGAATCCATGTGAAGAGATTCCAATTCTGTTAGGAGTTGTAGAAGGCAAAATGGCCCAATGTCCAAATAGATTCAAGGGAAAGACCACCAAACTCATTGTCTAACTAGTCTCTATATTATTCCTCTTATCGTAATAGAAAATACAACTAATCTTAGAAAATTAAACTCTTTCTCTATCCTTGTACCATGCCTTTTCTACACCAAACACTTCTCAGATCTCAATACAAAATCTGCAAACTTGCATCACAATAATCCCTTTGGTCTATTACTCACATTTGATTTTTCACTTATCACATACAAACTTCTCATTACCAACTTATACACTTTATTAAAAGAAAACTAACTTTCCTTTATACCAAGTCCTTAAAATAATTCATTATGTCAGCCTTGAGGTTTTTCCAATAAATTACAATGGGATCTCATTAAGATAACACACTACATTACATAGTTTTTTAATTTAACAATACTAGTAGTTCATAGTATTTAAAACTTCTTGCGCATGTAACATCAAAATTTGTGCACTCAAGTACATCATCATTAGGATGTCTTCTTCCTTTTTTAATTGGACTTATCTATATTCTATCCCTATTAGGAGATATAATCCAAATTTCATAAACTACTTCTTGTGAACTCTTCCTATAAACTATCTATCTTTTGTAAATCCTAAATAGCTACTACTAGTCTTTGAATTTCTATACATTCTCTTAGCCATGTCATTAGGACACTCTATACAACATGTCCTCAATTGTGCTTGACTTCATCTTAAAACCTTGATCCATATGGTTTCAATCTCTATCCTCTACTCTATCAATCTTCATAGTATATTGACATCAATGATAAATATAGTCATGAATACAACACACAGTCATGCTATCAATCAATCTCTGTAATGTTCTAGCAATGCTAGCATACTCCCCCATATGAATATCATTGGTATTCATTCTAACATGTACATAATGAAACTAAAAGTAGAAACCACTACTTCACAGACAAAATGCTAGCAGAAAATATAAGAAATATTTGTGGTTTTAAATGTCCCAAGATGCTCCTACATCAGACACCTAGGGTTAATAAATAGATAATGTCCACAATTAGGCATTCTTGATATTCTAATTTGATCATAAAAATCAAAATCATCTTGTGTAATATATGAACTATTTTCAACTAGATTGTCTTTCCAAAGAACTATATATTCCATGTAGTCTTTTCCTCTGGTACTCTTTCCATTTATACTATATAGGAGCCTCTAAATATTTGTTGTCTTCTCTTCTTAGGATAATCCTATTAGCATGTATGCTAATGATACTACTTTGGGGGAGTATCCTAAGCATTGGAGGGTATTAATATGTTATATTCATGATTGTATTTTTTATTAATGTCAACATAGCATGGTTTTTGTAAAGAGTGGCTAAATAGTAGATAAAGATCTTAATGGTACAAATAATGGTTTGATTGTCTGGTGATGCGTAGTCTTAGGCATGTTCTACATAGTGTCTTGATGACATGGTCAAGTGCACAAAGTCTAAGTTGAAGACGTATGAAAGTTGTACATAATTTATAGAGATTAGTTTAGAGATAGAGTATTAGGAAATTAGTTCCTAATTTTTATTTGTTATCTTTTATCTAAGATTTAATGAGAAGATGCATAGATAGGAAGTGACAAAGGAAACTCAGTTGGTGACATTAGCAAGTGTGCAAGCCCTAGTGTTGCACGTGTGAAGTTTTGTATAGACTATGAACTAATAGTGCTATTGTAATTGTAATTAATTAATTATCTTATTATAATTAATTGGGAAAGCCTCAAAGGCCAACCAAAGAAATTATTATGAAGATGTGGTATGAAGGAAAGATGTTTTCCTTGATTGTGTAGTAATTCAAGGTATCTATTATTGCATGAAGTGAAAAGTGTGAAAAGGAATATAAGTGATTGAGGAATGTGTGTAAGCAATCCAAGGGATTATTGGATGTGAAGTTAGTGATCTGATTACAAGATCAAATAGAGCAAAGGTCTGGTTGATAGGAGAATGAAAGAGGAAGGAATAGTATAGCACCATTCTATTATTATGCAAGGAATACTACAGAGATCATTTGGACAATGAGTTCATTGGTATTGCCCTTGAAGTTTTTTGGGAAGTGGATCAAGTTGTTTTCTACTACTCCTAATAGGGTCAGAATCTCCTAATAGGGATTCAAAGTCTCCTAACATGGACTCATATGTACTAAATATATCTATAGACTCCTAATAGGGTCCATCCTTCAACAAGGAATATCTATATTAGTACTTCATCTTGTGGGTACCATTCCCACCATGGTTTTCCCTTAGATCAAGGGTTTCCCTAGTTAACATATCTTGTGTTATTATGTATGATTATCTTATTTTGGTTTTAGTTTATAGTACTCATATGCTTAAGTTTGTTTAAGGTTGCTAATTGTGATAATAGTTGGATAACTGATTCACCCCCCCCCCCCCACCAATTATATCAGTGAACTATATATTCTAACAAATTCAGGTTATCTTTCAACTCATCCTCTAATTAGAAGTACTAAAAGATATTTTCAATATTAAATATAGGTAAAATATCCATATCTTCTAGTAATTCAACTTGAAAGACATTTTCACTATCAAACTTTCTTAGAATCTTGCAAGGAGCAGACTTTTCCATTTTCACCTTGCTATAGGTACCAACTATAAATATATTCTTCTTCAAATAAGTAATAACCTCATCTCCAACCTCAAAGGATTTATGTCTCTTCCTCTTATTTTCTCTTTGTTTATATTCTAGATTACTATCCTCCAAATTCCCTTTTACTTCCTCATGATTTTTTTTTTATGAAATTTTCAAATTCCTTATCTTTAGTTCCTCTTCTCTCTATATGTAAATCTCTCAACTCTATGACTCCTTTATGATGAAATCTAATAACAATCTCAAAAGGTGCTTTCTTTGTGATTTTATTCAAAAAAGTACTATATGCAAACTCTACTTATGCCAAAACCAAATCCCAATAGAAAGCTTATCTTCAACCAAACATCTCAACTAGTTACCAAAACTTTTATTCATGACTGAATTTTTTCTATATATTTGTGGGCGAAATGTAGAACTAAACTTCAACTTTGTGTTCACCTTCTTCTAAAGTATACTCCAGAAATAACCAATAAACTTAGTATCTCTATTTGAAATAATAGTTTTAGGAAAACCATGCAATCTTTTTACTTCCTTAAAGAATAATTTAGCCACATGTACTGTATAATATGTCTTCTTTACAAGGTATAAAATGAGCCATCTTCAAAAATATGTCAACTACCACCAAAATAAATTCATTACCTCTTTGAGTTCTAGGTAAACCAAGAGTAAGTCTGTTAATATCTTCCCAAGGATTATTAGGTACAGGGAAAGGTGATTACAATCCCAAGTTTTGACTAGTTCTATTTTCTATTTGACAAATTGGGAACTTCTAACCATCCTTTGCATATCCTTATAAATATGTGGCCAAAAGTACCTATCTAAAATCAGCTTTTCTATCTTATCAATTCAAAAGTGTCTAGCAATTTTGCCACTATGTTTCTTCTTCATGATGTTCTCTCTCATAGATCCCTTGGGTATGCACAACTAAATTCCCTTAAACAACATATCTTCCTAAGAGAATAATCAATCCACTTATCACTCACTATCTATTCTTTACAAGATTTCATACGTTTTTTAAACTTATGATTAGTTTCATACAAATGCTTCAAAAATCAAAATCAAGTACCTCAACTCTCATCTATGTCAGCAAATTCCTTCTTCAACTCAAAGCATTAGCAACTTTATTTGACTATCCACTCCTATCCTTCAATAATAATAAAACTTCTAAAAAAACTCAACCCACTTCATGTGTCTCTAATTCAACTTATTCTAACTTTCCAAATACCGCAAAGCTTTACGATGAGTATACAACATGAAAACTTTAGACAATAAATAGTAACTCCATTTCTTCAAAGTTTGAACAATAGGATAGAATTCCTAATCATTAACAAAATATTTTCTCTTAGTATCTTTAAACTTGTGTCTAAATAAATCTATAGGTCTTTAGTCTTGACTTGAAATAGCTCCAATGGAACTTCCATTAGCATCAAATTCAACTTGAAAGACTTTACTAAAATTAGGCAAAGCAAGTGTAGGCAATTCTGTAATCTTTTATTTCAATGTTTCAAAAAAAAATTGTGCTCCATGTGTCCACTTGAAATCCCTTTTATCCCCTCTCATAGTCTTAGTCATAGCATTATAGAACTAAAACTTCTAATAAACTTTCTATTAAAACTTGACAATCCATAAAATGATCTTACCTCTCCAAAATTTTCAAGTGTAGCCCAATCAAGAATAGCTTTTACCTTCAAGATCCATCTTCAAACCATCAATTGAATCACAAAACCAAGATATGCATTTTATTTCTTCATGAATGGGCATTTCTTCAAGTTAACCAATATATTTTCTTCCTTCAACTTGTATAATACTTGTATGATATGTTCAAGGTTCTCTTCTTTAGTTTTACTAAATATTAAAATGTCATCAAGATATATAATCACAAATTTACTGAAGAATCTCTTCAAAAATTCATTCATTAGACTCATTAAATTACTAGGTGCATTAGTTAAACTAAAAGGCATAACCAACCACTCATATATACTCTAATTCATCTTACAAGAATTTTTCCATTCATTGCCTTCTCTAATTTTGATTGAATGATAATCACTTTTCAAATTAAGCTATGTAAAATACTTTGCTCCATTCAAACAATCTATTATGTCATTCATCTCAAGAAAAGAAAATTATAATTGTTATATTTTTTTATCTCTAGAATCAGTGCACATTCTCGATTCTCCATTCTTTTTAGGTCCTAACATAGCTAGTGTTAGAAAGTAAATTCCACCAAGATCACTAAGGGGTGCAAGGGGTGAATCAATTATCAAATCAAAACAACTTCTATCAACCTTATTAAATCTAAAACATGCAATCAATAAGTGCAACAACCATAGCAAGATCACCATACACAATAATACTAGATTTGTTAACTAGGGAAACCATTGATCACGTGGGAAACTGTAGTGGGAATGATACCCAAAAATGATGTACTAATATATAAGTTCCTTGCAAGAGGATGAACCCTATTAAGAGTCAATGAATTAAATTTAGTATATTCTAGTCCCTATTGTAATACTTTGAATTCCTATGAGCAGATTCCAACCTTATTAGGAGTTGTGGAAGGAAGAAGGACTCACTATTCAAATATCTTCAATAGAAAGACCACTAAACTCACTATCCAATTAGCCTTAGTACTATCCTTCATATAATAATATAAATAAACAATTGTTTATAAAAAATTCTTATCCAAATATAATCTTCCTAATAGTTCACCATGTCTTAATCATACCAAACACTTCTCTAATCTCAAGATATTATATACCAAGTTTACTCACATTCAAGTTCGTATACTCACATTAAACATATTTTTCTCATAGCCAAACTCTACCACAAGAAAATTAATTTTATTTTATACCAATTCATTTAACTAACAATTAAGTCAACTTTGAGCCTTTTCCAATTTACAAATATAATATGGGATGACATTAAGATATTATAATACATATTATACTATTGTTGTCAATTATGATTGTGCCTATAGCAAGATGCAAAATCTAGCTATCCTATTGAAACATCTAAACTCTCTTGGGTGGTGGGTTGTCATAAAATGAGAGATAAATATTCAAGAGCTAGGTTGGTTCTTATATAGTGATCACCTAAAACTTTAATTGTATGCGGGAAAAGGGATGAGAACTGAATGATAAAATAAATACTAAATCCTAAATGAGGTGATACACTAATGATTTGTATGTAACTTTAATTAGATCAACACAAATTATCCAAAATATAGATGATTCACAATACCTAGACAACATTCAGTTACAAAAGTGTTTCTATGCCAAGACCCAAAATATTTCTCTTTGAAAGGAAAAAACCTAGGCTTTACCAATTGTTTGTGAAAAAGAATAAGGACACAAATAAACACCTACAATTACTAATATCAAGATTCTAACATGTAATAAGGAATATAGCTTGAATGAAGGATGAACACAACATAAAAGCAAAGAACCTACAATATTACAAAAGAATCAATGAGAAGGAACCATTGAATTTGTATAATCAATGCTGAAAAAATATTTGCTACAAAGTGCTCCTACAATCAACTCAAAAATTTGCAATGTGAAAAAAATCTGAGCGAGAAAGAAGAGGATTCATAATAAGGTGATAATACAATAAATAGAGCTCAAAACCCTAACTCGAATATGAAAAAAATGCATTAAAAAATAAGGCTCAAAAGTGCTCCAATCTGTGAAGAAACCCATGAAATCTATTCTCAAGTACCTGTCCAACTAATAGCCAACTAAAATCTACCTCCAACTACTCAAAAGTCCATGCAAAACCCTAGCACAGATCTCAAAATCAAACCAAAATATAGCATGTCAAACTCCTCAAAAACATGGGAAAACTACATTAAAATGGCACCCCAAAGTGATCTACATGCATAATTGGCCTCAACTACTCAATAACTCACCAAAAAAAGCACTTAAGTCTCCATAAATGCATGAAGAAGTCAGAAAAAGAATTCTCTATGACATGCAGTGAACTCAAATAGTCTATCTTGGCTAAAAATAGAACTCCTTTCTCAAGTGTAAGTCACTTTAAGTCTTCAAAAATAGTTGTGACTTAATTGATCACATCTCTCTCATCTTGCATTTCAAAATAATTAATAAATATCAATTATTTTATAATTTTAACACTTGATATTATTAATTTTACAATAATTTTATGCAAGTGAAACTATTATCCATTATTATATTTATTGTTATTAATTTATTCAAAGTAATCAATGTGATTATTTGAAATAAAGTGAAATATAATTTTTTTATTAACATTTATTAAATAATGATATTTAATAAATATATATTTTTAAATGCATATCAATAAATATAATAAAAATATATATTTTAAATTATCTATATATGTTAGGTGACATTTATGCTAAAAATTACAAAATATTTATACAAAATATAAAATCTAATAAAATAAAGAGTTTGAAAGAATGATATATCATTTCAAAGGGTTGGACCCAAAATTCTTTAGATTGGATTTAATACATTTTAGGGCTCTTATGATAAAACAGGGAAAATCCCTAATGTTGATCATATTGCACTTTACTCTTTTCTAAAAATTTCTCTAGTTTGTGAGGCAATTGCTAGGTTTTGTGAATGGTGTTACATCCTTCAAGCACTTTGTTTGTAGTTCAAATGTGACTATCAGAACTATAATCACCTAAAAATGGTCATCTAGACTATTAGCCCCCTTCTCAGCATTTTGGCTAAATTAATGTAATCATTTATCTAGAACAAATTGCTAATAATCAATTTATTTGATTATAACCTATAGTTTGACTATGCTATCCTAAGTTCATTATTTGATTAAAAGAACATGTCCCCTTTTAATTAAATAAAAGACCCCATTCTTCTAACCCACTTAAAGTGCACACATAAAGTCCTTTTTCTATTTTGCAATTAAAAAAAAGGCTTTGTGACTTTTGTCTTATATGACAAGTTAACTTATATTCTATTGGTTGACTTGTGTGTGCACATGGATCACTCCTCTTTTCAAATTCCACCATTGATCATCCACCATTTTCATCTTGATCTCTACCCGTACAACTTTAAAAGGGAGAGAGAGCTTTCCCCCTCAAATCCATCTTTTGAATATTATTATGCTGCAAGTTTTCTAACAGGTTTCTTTGGAGCTTTGTGGAGAACTTCTATTTCTTGTCTACATTCTCTCATACCATAGCATTTTAGCTTAGATTCATGTTGCATGTTAGTTTAGCTTCTATTTTGCAATAATCTATCTCACATAGCTTAATATTTGGATTGTAACACTCTCATCCATACTTAGAATAGTTGCACTTTTCGTATTCATTCTAGTTTAATATTTAGTTGCATTGCATTCTTGAGGAACTCCTTGGGACATTTGCATTCTTGCATCTTGTCATTGGAACCTCCCATTGCATGGTTTACTAGCAAGAAGAGTATCTCTAAGGCTCATCTGAGAGCCTTTGAACTTGAAATACACTCTCTTGCACTCCGTGGATAGGGAGCTCTAAGCCGGCATCCAAGCATTCCAAACTCATGGAATCGTTTGGATAGAAGGGTTTAGAGTGGGACACTTTCGAGTGTACAAGAACTAGAGTAATATGGGGCTCTATAATAACAGACCTTCTCTAAATTATTCATCTCCTTAAGCATTTTCCTTTGAAGACCCATGTACCTAGAAGTTGAAAACTTTGTATTGTGCATTAAAAACCCTCCTACGCATTGGATATCGAACTATTTATTTCAATGTGACTCAAGGGCTCTTTTTATCTTATTTTCTTATAAAAAAATGTATTCTTTTTTACTATCCATTATTTGGTTGTAGTTTTGTAGATAATTATGGAAAAGGGCTATCTTATGAATACTCTATTGAAAATCTGCAACCTCCTCCTATGACAGCATTCCATTGATATTTTTGTTGGTAAACCTTCAATGTTTTGCTCCTTTTTAAAAAAAAGTTGCAAGCAGTATTGAAGCTTCCAAATTATTTGGTTGTTTCAGTATTTTTTTTGTATTATTATTTTCATATTTGTCTACAAAAAATGACATGATCTTTCATTTATAGCTTCTCTAGACCACCCCTCCTCTCAAATTGGACTAGCTCTAATGGTTTCTATGTAAATAGAAGAAGGGTTTCAACATACTCCTTTATATAAATTTTGTAAGACATATTCAATGCCCTACTATGGCCATAGACTATAGATTTTTCTTTAATTGATCTTATCTTTTCACAATTAATGGTTCTATTTTGGTGCTATAGCCTTGATGCTTCTAAATTTCTCTTTTGGAGAGGCACATCCTCTTTTATGGGCTTTTGAGTTTGATGCCAAAAGACCCTCTATGTAAACCCATTGCTATAGTTGTTATCTTCACTTATGTGTGCTCAAGCATATGGTTTCTCTTGCAACCTCCAATGATTGCTCATATTTTATATTGCTCTATAAATTTTGAAATTATGCATCTATGTTCTTCTCGTGTGGACTTTTCCCATGTGAGACATGTTTTGACTCATTCAGTACATAACCCAAATGAGAATTTTTTAGATTTGCACTCATTTACTCAAAACTATGGATGCAAATAAGACTAGGGTATTTATGATCATCTGGTTCTTAAGAAAGGTTTTTATAATCTATATCAACATTTAGATTTGTTAAACACTTGATCAAGAACATATTTTCTCATTAAAATTTTGATTTTGGCATATAGTTGTCAATTGATAACTCATTATTTGAACTCATCTCATTAAAAAATGAATACCAAAATGGATATAGTCATTTTGCAACTTCAAACCATCATGTGACCTTTCAAATTATTGTCTTTTAACTAATTTTGGTAGTAGCTAGCAATATTTTCTTATGTCAAATATTCCTTACATGATGTTACCCTCCTCCATTTGATCATTATCCTTTTTTGCATTAATTCTCTCAAAATGTGAGAAACATTGTACAACTAGCCCTCATTTGGTTGCTTCTTGATTGAGCCAAGTCATGTTTTTTTCTAATAAATTGTTGAACTATAGTCTATTTACTTATTGAAATTAACTTCATAGTTAAACAACCCGATGTTGCAATCCCTTTAAAATTCCTCATCCATTTATATTGAAGTTTCTCATAGAGATAACTTGTTAGATAAAACATGGTAATGATTAGTACTTTGCATTCCTTCTGTAGCTCTCTGCAAATTTGCAAGCTAATACATCATCATATGCACTTTAATGAGCATTAATATTCATGTTTTTATGATATCCATATGCATGATAGCCATACTTGTCATAAACATTTGTTTCTTGAATTTATCTTTTATCAAATTGTAGTTTCTGAAATGAGTCTTTCACTATTTGATATTATTATTGTTCTTAATACTAATAGTGCATTTTTTATAACAACGTGTATTGTTGTTGTTTGTACCATTTGGCTAACTTTATTTTTACAGTCACTTTATAAAATTTATGCAATATTTGATCAAACTTACACACTTTTCCTCTATTTAATACCTTGATGTTATATACAAAGATCTATGCATTATATCAAAACATGGATTTCTATAGATGATGTCTAAATTTTATTTGTATATCCAAATACTCATATCACTTTTAAAGTCATCATTGTAATTTTCACACATTCTTTGCAAGCCAATGTTCATTGTTAATTTGATTTCCTTAATGCAGACCTTATACAAGAAATTTAAATGTTGTCATTGCTTATTATGAATGATGAAGCTATTGTTCTTGCTGAAAATGAGATTTCTTTTGTAATGGCCATTTTAAGTATATCCTAATTGAGAATCCATGTAAGTCCCACTTCTTTTCATACTTTTTTGTTGACTATAAAACACATGTCCATTCACTTTAAAACCAAATATGTTGCAACATTTGATCATGACAAAATATTTCAAAATAAAATCACAAATTGAGGAGAATACTTTATCAAAACAAGTTGAGAATCTAAGAACCTTAGTATGCTTATCTAACTATTTGAACCTTATATGCACTTGTAGTCTTTTGTTGATTAATGCTTTATAAAAATTTGCATCTAAAATTGATTCAGGAGCATCCAGAGGTATAAGCGCAATCCTGTGTCACCCAAAAAAATGTACTTAGACTTAGTTTTTGTTTCATGTGTTTTCATTTCTGGATACCCATTTGGGTCAAATAAAGGTTCCACTTTATCAAATAAAGGTTCCATTTTAACTATATCCTAACCGAGACTCCATGTAAGTCCCACTTCTTTTCATACTCTTTTGTTGACTATAACACACATGTCCATTCACTTTAAAACCAAATATGTTGCAACCTTTGATCATGATAAAATATTTCAAAATAAAATCATAGATTGAGGAGAATACTTTATCAAAACAAGTTGAGAATCTAAGAACCTTAGTATGCTTATCTAACTATTTGAACCTTATATGCACTTGTAGTCTTTTGTTGATTAATACTTTATAAAAATTTGCATCTAAAATTGATTCAGGAGCATCTAGAGGTATAAGGGTAATCCTGTGTCACCCAAAAAAATGTACTTAGACTTAGTTTCTATTTCATGTGTTTTCATTTTTGGATACCTATTTGGGTCAAATAAAGGTTCCAACTCTCACAATTCCACTATTAGTGTTTTGGGTTAGAGTTTTTAATCACCTTGGGATACTTGTAAATGCCAAAAAAATAGGAGTATGTAATTGAGCCATCATTTTGGTGAACTAAAAGGTGTAAATTGGTCAGATGATTTTCATTGTAATTTAGAGCATTCTAAAAAAAGAATTAGGTCAAAAGGCCCCACGGTTTGAAAGTTATCACAGTTTTTCAATTTTTGTTGACATCCTAAGAATGCTTCAAAGTTAGGTTAGGTGCATTAAATGATGTTTAACATGGCCACAAAATGGGGGATGAGAGAAGCTTTTCCATAGGGCTATAGAGCACTTTGAGAGCTTTCCAGAAATGTAAATGGTTTGTCAATCAGAGCTATGGTTCAAAAGTTATGCCTCCCAGAAGTTCGGTTACCGTTTTTGGATTCTTCTAATTTTGTGTTGACTTCTAATGCAACTTCTAGAGCCTTCTATTTGGTCGATGGATGCCAACTAGCACTTTTTAGAATTAATTCCTAATCCTTAAGCCTCCGGAGTCTATTTAAGAACATTTCTGGCATTGTAAAAGGCAATTAGGAGTGGAGTTTGAGAGAAGGTACTGGGAGAAGAATTTATCTCCAAATTTATACTATTGTAAGCCCTTAGGGCATGTTTTGGAGTCTATTTCTCTGCACTAAGTGTACTAGCATATTATTATAGTTAATAAATTTTTTCCTTTCCTATTGTGTCCTTTTTGTGCTTGGGTTGTCTCCCCATCAAGTGGTATCAGAGTTGGTTTTCCTGAGTGTGTAGATAGAGCGCCGACTATGAGGTAGTTTGCACCAGGACTATGTGGTTGTGGGTTCAAGCTAAGAAGATGCCTCCATGAAGAGAGCATGGTGGAAGGGCTAGAACTATTAATCCTGAGGAGGTTAGAGCCCTCCAAAGGCAGGTTCAAGCATTGTAGGAGGAGTTCCATAGAGGAAAAAATGTTGCTATAGGTGATGAAAGTGAGGATGACAATGAAGAAGAAGAAATTGGACCAGAAGGGGAATTTGATAGGGAAGTTCCAAATTAGGTAGAGGAAAGGCTTTTTAGGGCCATTACTAAGTTTGGGAAAAAACCTACAATTGATGTGGGTGTATTTTCAAGAAATCTGAAACCAGATGAGTTGATCGATTGGATCAATGAACTGGAAGAATATTTTGAGTATGAGGATATCAGGGACCCAGATAGGGTTAAGTTTGCAAAGCCCAAACTGAAAGGACATGCCAAAATCTAGTGGCAAGAGGTTCAATTGAGGAGAAATAGAAGAGGAAAGGATAAGATCACAAGGTGGGATCGCATGGTGGACAAACTAAAGAAGTAGTTTATTCTTGTTGACTACGAGCTTGATTTGTTTAAGAAGATGCATGAGTTAAAGCAAGCAAAAAAATCAGTCCAAGAATATACAGAGGAGTTTTACTGACTTCTGACTAGAGCAGGGCATGCAGAAGGAAATAAGGAGAAGGTTGCTCATTATATCAGTGGGTTGCAACCTTGCATCCAGGAAGAATTAAGTCTGGTAAGAATGACCAGTGTTGAAGAGGCATACCAGTTTTTCCTACGAGTTGAAGAGAAGCTAAATAAGAGGTTTGAAGGGAGACAAAGAGGGTGTGGTCAAGGAGGAATGGGTAGTGTTAGGTCATTTGAAGGCCAAAATGAAACCCAAAAGAAAAATGAAGATGTGGGTACTAGCAAGAACCAGAGGAACGAGAGTTTCAACCACTCCCATGATCAAGACTTTGGAAATTAGAGAGGAAGAGGTAGAGGATGTGGACAAGAAAGAGGAGGCTTCTATGGTACCTATTTCCATTGCAATTAAGAAGGTCATCGTGCCTTTGAATGCCCTCAATGACAAGGAAGGATAGATAAGAGAGATGAGGGTCAAGCTAGGGTTGCTGATGTGGATGAAGATGCACAATCATCACATTCAAAAGATGTAGAAAGAGGAGAGACTTTAGTAAATGAAAGGGTTCTACTAAGTGGTGAGATTGAACTAGGATAAAGGAGGAGTTTATTTCATACCAGGTGCAAGTGTGAGAATAAATGTTGTGATGTGATCATTGATGGTGGTAGCGTTAATAACTTGGTATCAGAGGATATGGTCTCTAAGCTGAAGCTCAAGAGGGAGAAACACCCCTAGCCCTATCAGATTACTTGGGTGAAAGATGATCATAAGGTCCTGGTAAGTGAACAATGTTTAGTGAAATTCAAAATTGGGAGTTACCATGATGAAGTTCTCTGTGATGTTATTCCAATAGATGTTTGACATCTATTGTTGGGTAGACTGTGGTAGTTTGATAGGCATGCAGTCATGATGGTCATGCAAACACATACTCTCTATCAAAGGATGAAGTTCGCCACAAACTAAAGCTCATGAAAAAGGAAGGTGAAAAGGTATGCAGTAGTGCTAGGATTTTTCTTGTTGATGGAAGGAAGTTTTTAGATGGCATGAAACATTAGCGTATGTGCTATGCTTTGATCCCTAGGAAAGATAAAGAAGGTAGTAGTAAAATACCACTTGAAGTTTTAGATTTACTAGGTGAGTTTGGAGATATCATCTCTGATAATGTTCTAGAAGGATTGCCACTGGTTAGGCAAACTAGTCATGAGATAGATTTAATTCTAGGAGCTAGTTTGCCTAACAAGCCTGCTCACAGGATGACTCCTAGTGAAACTGAGGAGCTAAATAGGCAGGTTTAGGAGCTATTAAGGAAGGGCTTGATTTGGGAGAGCCTCAATCCATGTGCAGTACCTATAGTACTCACACCAAAGAAGGATGGAGAGTGCTAGATGTGTACAAACTCTCGAGCTATAAATAGGATAACCATCAAGTATCAGTTTCATTTGCCAAGAATGGATGATCTTATGGACTGCTTGAGTGGAGCTCATTACTTCACAAAGATTGATCTCAAGAGTGGCTATCATCATATATGAATTTGAGAAGGAGATGAGTGAAAAATAGCCTTCAAAACCAAGGAGGGTCTTTATGAGTGGTTAGTCATGCCCTTTGGATTGACAAACGCCCCAAGCACCTTCATGCAGCTTATGAATGAGGTACTTAAGAAGTTCTTGGGAAAATTGGTTATTGTCTATTTGGATGATATTTTAATTTTCAGCAAGACTTTGGAAGAACATTTATTGCATATTCGTAGTGTCCTTGAAAGCTTAAGGGAAGAGAAACTATTAATTAATCTGAAGAAGTGTATCTTTGCAAAAAGGGAGTTAGTCTACTTGGGGTTTGTTATATCACCTGAAGATCTCAAAATGGATCCAGAGAAGGTAAAAGCCATCTTGGAATGGCCTACTCTAAGGTCTACTACTTAGGTGAGATCATTTCATGGTCTGGTTAGTTTTTATAGGAAGTTCATTAAGAATTTTAGTGGCATATGTGCACCCCTGACTGACTCAATAAGAGGGGATAGAAAAGAGTTCAAATGGACTACGGCAGCTATGAGAAGTTTTGAATTGCTAAAGAAGAAGGTAATAGAACAACCTATGTTGGCACTTCCAAATTTTAGAAAGGTGTTTCAAGTGGATTGTGATGCTAGTGGTAGTGCTATTGGAGCTATATTAAGCCATGAAGGTAAGCCTATTGCATATTTTAGTGAAAAATTGAATGATGTGAAAAAGAAGTATTCTGATTATGATCAAGAGTTATATGCAATAGTTCAGGCCTTAAAGAAATGGAGGCATTATTTATTGCCAAAGGAATTTTTTATATATATTGATCACCAGGAATTACAATACCTAAATAGCCAAGGTAAATTGAATCAAAGGCATATGAAGTGGGTAGAGTTCTTGCAGAGCTATACATTTGTGTTGAAGCATAGAAGTGAAAAATCTAATAGGGTTGCAGATGCACTAAGTAGGGGGCAGTTGTTGCTTATAGTAATGCAGGTTGAAGTAGTTGGGTTTGATGAGCTCAAGAATCTATACCCTGAGGATCTTGATTTTTCTAAAGCATGGAAAGCTTGTAAAGAGCCTATTGCTGTAGATAGAACTAAGTGGTTGGACTATCTGATTTAGGATGGTATGTTATTCAAGGGCAGTCAATTATGCATTCCAAGGAATTCCATGAGGGAAATTTTGATTAAGGAGAAACATAGTGGAGGGATGGCAGGACATTTTGGTCGAGATAAGACCATTGTCATTATTAGAGAACATTATTGTTGGCCTCAGATTTCACAGGATGTGAAGAAGTTTGTACAAAGTTATTCGATTTGTCAAGTTGCCAAGGGATTTAGTCACAATACTAGACTTTATCAGCCATTGCCTATTCCATCAAAGCCATGGGAGGACATAAGTATGGATTTTGTTCTTGGATTATCAAAGACATGAAGGGGTAATGACTCAATATTTGTGGTGGTTGATAGGTTCTCCAAAATGGCACATTTCATTCCATGCCATAAAAGTCATGATGTTGTGCATATTGCAAACTTATTTTTCATAGAGGTGGTAAGACTACATGGCCTCCCAAAGAGTATAGTTTCTGACAGAGACACTAAATTTGTGTTGTATTTCTAGAGAACATTGTGGAAGAAGTTGAGAACAGAATTGAAATTCAGTTCCACACATCACCCGTAGACTGATGACCAAACAGAAGTGGTAAATAGAAGTTTGGGCAATTTGCTAAGATGTTTAGTTGGGGATAAACCCAAGGGGTGGGATTTTATTCTATCGCAAGTAGAGTTTTCTTAAAATAACTCTATAAATAGGAGTACTAGTAGATCACCATTCCAAATTGTATATGGAAGTAGCCCAAGGACTACACCAGAATTGAGGAAGATAGAGCAAGGGGAGAGGACAAGTGCTGAAGCTGAAGAATTTGCTAAACATATCAAGTGTCTACATGATGAGGTCCAGGCACACATTACCAAGATGAACCAATAGTATAAAGCTAGGGCTAATCAAAGGAGATGACATAAGGAGTTTCAAGTAGGGGATCTAGTCATGGTACACTTAAGAAAATAAATATTTCCAACTGGTACTTACAACAAGCTGAAGATGAAGAAATTTGGCCCTTGCAAAATTTTGAAGAAACATGACTTAGGAAATGCATATGAGGTGGAGTTGCTAGATGGTATTCACATTTCTCCTATTTTCAACATTGCAAACTTAACAGAGTATCATGATGATGGTGCAGATGAGGAGCTGATGTTAGAGCCATGTCCAATTTCTTCTTCTAAGAAGGAGGAGATAGAAGACATTCTAGATCATCATGTGGACAAGAGTACTAGAAATAGGCAGTATGAAGAGTATCTGGTCAAGTGGAAAGGATGACAGATAGAGGACTCAACTTGGATATTAGTAGATAAGGTTTCCCATTTGGGATTTCCTCTACCATTCATAAAGTGACAGGGTCACTTTTCAATCTACCCTAGGTGTCTAATGCAGCTGCATCCAGAGGTATAAGGGAAATCCTGTGTCACACAAAAAAATTTACTAAGACTTAGATTCTATTTCATGTGTTTTCATTTTTGGATACCCATTTGGGTCAAATAAAGGTTCCAACTCTCACAGTTCCACTATTAGTGTTCTGGGTTAGAGTTTTTAATCACCTTAGGATACGTGTAAATGCCAAAAAAATAGGAGTATGTAATTGAGCCATCATTTTGGTGAACTAGAAGGTGTAAATTGGTCAGATGATTTTCATTGTAATTTAGAGCATTTCAAAAGAAGAATCAAGTCAAAAGGCCCCATGGTTTGGAAGTTATTGCAGTTTTTCAATTTTTGGAGACATGCTAAGAATGGTTCAAAGTCAAGTTAGGGGCATTAAATGACTTTGAACATGGCTGAAAAATGAAGGATGAGTGAAGCTTCCATAGGGCTATAGAGCGCTTCAAGAGCTTTCCAAAAATGTAAATGGTTCATCAATTAATATTACGGTTCAAAAGTTATGCCTGCCGAAAGTTCGGTTACCATTTTTGGATTCTTCTAATTTTGGGCAGACTTCTAATGCAACTTCTAGAGCCTTCTATTTGGTTGGTGGATGCCAACTAGCACTTTCTAGAATGTATTCCTAATCCTTAACCCTTCGGAGTCTATTTAAGAACATTTCTGGCATTGTAAAAGGTAGTTAGGAGTGGAGTTTGAGAGAAGGTACTGGGAGAAGAATTTATCTCCAGATTTTTACTATTGTAAGCCCTTAGGGCATGTTTTGGAGACTGTTTCTTTGCACTAAGTGTACTAGCATATTTTTACAGTTAATAAATTTTTTCCTTTCTTGTTGTTTTCTTTCTATGCCTGGGTTGTATCCCCATCAAAAATATGAAATACTTTTGTGTAAAATCTACAGCTAAATAGCTAGAAGGTTTAACTACAGAAGTTATTTCCCTTCAGTTATCTCTCATCCATCTTGTGTCTTTAATCATCACCCCTTCCTAATTTGACCAAAAGGTTCCACACTTGTAAATTATGCATGCCCCTACTATGATCTCCTCAATGTCTTCAATAAGCCACTTTGGCTCTATAGTCTCCCCAAGACCTTTGCTTCTACATGATTTTACCAAATGGTTCCACACTGGTAATTTATGTGTGCCCCTTCAATAGTCTCCTTAGTCCTTCAATCTTGGTCTCTACAAATCTTCGCTAGAAGGCTTCATGCATGTAATTTAAACATGATCAACCAAACTATGCCCTTAAGTGGCAATAAAAAGCTAGCAAATTAGGGTTATATCAACTTGATATGCAATTTTCAAATTGTTATGAACTTTCTATCAAAAAATTGATAAAGAGAATATCTAGGAACATGATCCTTCCATAGCATCAAGTCTTTGTACCTGTATCTACACATGAAACAAACTTATTAACATAAAACTTGCTTTGCTTTCAAATATTTCTCTTTTTTTTACACCTTTTATTGTAGTTATCTAAGTGATCATATTGTAAGAACACTAAGTAGTGTAGAGATATTTGGAATGGTTTCCATTTCTTAGTTTATATGAACTGACCCCCCTCTTTACATTTTGCATGTCTATTCAATAATGGAGATGTGGTATCAAATCTTTATCAAAATTTAGATTAATGACCTTCCATCCAAGAAATGGGGGCTTTTCCCCTTATCTCTCCAATACTTTTTTGTTTATGCGATGTGTTTATTCATAAAGTGTATTAGGAGCTTCCATGACTTGTGTGGTATATGAATGCATTGTATCAAGTATTGTCTAAAATTTGAACATTTTGTACCTTATAAAATAGCTTTGAAACATATTTCAATAAATTATATTGTTTGGTACTTGTATCTAATTTGAATTAGAATGATCAGTTTATCTTATTTATTGATTTATTCATTTTATAGTATATATCCAAACTATTTTGTAATATATATCAACATGAACTTAAAATACATAGTGCAATACATAAGCAAGTTTAACATAGCAATTTAGGAGGTAGGCTAAATTGATAACAACTACACTATTACAACTTTTCATAATTACTACCAAGCTATCAACTCATAGTCTTCATAACTCTTCACAGTGCAACATCTAACTCAGTGTGATCAACCACACCATCTTTAGCATATCTTCTACCACTATCTAACCTCTCTTAACCAAATTATATCTTTTCTAGGAGATATAATCAAAATAATACTAACTACTTCTAAAGAACTCTATATGGATTTTATCCTCAATAAATCTTGAATAATTATCAAATATCTTCATATTTTTTCATGTACACTTAACCACACCATTAGGACACTCTCTATAGCATTTCCTCAATAGCATATAGTATTATCTTTGATCATCAAAGTGCACAACCTCAATCTCTGTATGTTACTCTATCAATCTCCATAGAATAACATGTATGTTGACATTAATGACAAACACTACAATGAATGCAATATATGCTCATTGTATCATCTCTCCAATAATTCTAGGATACTCCCCTATATGAATACTATTAGAATTCATGCTAAAAATATCCCCCTTTAGCATTGATGGTAACATAGATGAAAAATATCTAAGTTCCATGAATACCAAATGTATATCTCTACAACAACTACTCCATATTACTATAATCATATTATATTTTAAATCCTTATCATTAATAAAGTATGAATCTTGGGAAAATCTCTCCCCCATTGATACAATTCCCCATTGATATCAATATAATGTACCAAACTCTCCCACAATGTACTATGAGAGATTTTTCATATACAACTCTCCCGCATTGACATCAATGACAAAGGCATCATTATATCAATTCTAGTATATAAGATCTTCAATAAGATCAAGTGTCTAAAGATATTGTTAAATACCAGTTACCAAGAGTCTTCTTGACTCATCTCGAACATAGATACTCCTCCGTAGAGGAAGCATCAAGCATCCAATCTAGATAAAGAAAATATTGCTCTGCTACCACTAGATTCATACAATCTTTGCATCAACTACTTAGAAGTAGGTAGGGGCAGAACTCCAAGCATATTTCTCAGATACTCAAATGTATCCTTTGGAAAAGTCTTTTTTAAATATATCTTCTATTTGCACCTTTGTATTGATATACTATAATCTTATCTCCTTCTCTACAATTTCCTATCTCAAAATGTGATACTTAATAGATATGTACTTTATTTTTTATGTAATACAAGAATCTTAGACATACTTACTCTAATTGTTTTATCATAATGTATGATAAAAGGTGTTGTAAAATCAAGTCCAATATCCTTAAACATTTTCTTCATCCACATGATTTGATTATAATTATTTGTTGCTACTACATACTTTGATTCTATTGTACTTTATGAAATAGAATATTATTTCTTTCTTAGCCAAGAAACCAATCTTCCTCCTAAGAAAAATGCTCCACCACTTGTACTCTTTATGTCATCTATACTACCTTCCCAATTTGCATTAGTGTATGTACATAAGATAAAGTCATTTGATATGTCATACCATAACCCAAAATTAGGTGTACCTTTCAAATATCTGAAAAATCTTTTTTATTACTACACAATGAGATTATTTAGGATCAGCTTGAAATCTCACAATAATACTAGTTGCATTAGCTATATCCAGTCTTGTGTGAGTTAAATGTGGAAACCTCTAATCATAGATTTATACTTACTTTTTTCAACAATAAGTGTCTCATATTTGGTAGATAACTTATGACTAGTTACCATAGGCATACCAATCAGTTTACAACTTTCAAACCAAATATTTTCAATAGATCTTTCAAATACATAGTCTATGACAAGAAAATGTGATAATTATTTTGCATAATCTGCAATCCCAAGTAATACTTTATCTTAGCAATCATGCTTATCTCAAAAAATTTCTTCATTAAACTAGAAAATTCCTCGCTTTATTGTCACCTCCAAAGATTATATCATCCATAAACACTTCAACAATTAGTAATTCATTTTTAATTTCCTTCAAATGTAGATTATTGTCTACAATACCTTTAGCAAATCCCAATTTTTCCAAATAATTATCCAACCCCGCATACTAGGCTCTAGGTTCTTGTTTCAATCCATACAAATTTCTCTTCAACTTACAGAGAATATCTCCTTTTGTTAAAGGAACACCTTTAGCCTACTTAATGTAAACTTATTTTTCAAGTTCTCCATTCATAAATATTAATTTTACATCCATCTAATACACTTTAATTTTATTTTTAGCTTCATATGCCAAAAACATTCCACCTATGTCTATTCTAGCAACAAGTGCAAATGTTTTGTCATAATAAATACCTTCTTTTTAATAACCTTTACATATTAGTCTTGTTTTGTTTCTCACAACCTCACCTTGTCTATTCATCTTATTTTTGAAAACCCACTTTTTTCCTATAACATTCTTTTCCTTAGGTCTAGGAACCAATTCTCGTGTACTATTCTTCTCAATCTAATCTAACTTAGGTTCTACTTGAGAAATCAAATATAGTTTTTTTGAACGTACCTTGTTCCTTGTTATCAATTATTTGTCTTTGCTACCAATAATATGATCAATAGGGTGATTCTTTATCATATTCTTATAAGATGTCAGTGCCTCAACTCTGACTTTAGCTCTAGGTTCACTCCTTGTTTCTTCTCTTTGTTCCATAATTTGTATATCATTCTATAAATATGTGTCACTCTCTTAAAATAGCTCAACATTTTCTTGGTTAGCCTTTGGATAAGTCTCTTTTATCATAATTAAAATCAAGCACTCTTTCTTTAATCCCAAACTTCACATGAACTTCAACATCTGCACTCTTAACAATAGTCTTAATTTTTTAATTAAAAAATCTATATGCTTTTCTTTTCAATGAATAACCAAGAAACATACCTTCATCACTCCTTGCATCAAACTTACCAATATCATCTTCTCTTAATGTAAAAATTAATTCTAAAGATTCTAAAATACTTAACCAAGGGAGCATGTCCAAACCAAAGTTCATAGGGAGTCTTACCACTACCTTGTTAGATTTTTACTCTATTCATTGTATATATTGTTGTATTTATTGCTTCTCTCTAGAATATATTCAAAACATTGTTCTCAAACACCATGGCTCTTGATGCCTATATTACTGATCTATTTCTCCTCTCTCTAATATAACATTCTATTCAAATGTCTTAGGGGATAAAAGTGATCTTCTAATGTGATTTGCTTCAAAAAAATTGTTAAACTCATTAGAGGTAAAATCTCCTTCTCTATCAGATCTTAAACACTTAATCCTCAATCTAGATTCATTTTCAACTCTATTCTTGAATACCTTAAATTTCTCAAATGCTTAATATTTCTCTCTAAGAAATGCTACCCACAACATCCTAATAAAATAATGAACAAGAATCATGAAATAACTTTCACCACATAATGCTTTTGTCTTTGTAGGACCACTCAAATATGAGTGTACTATCTCCAACTTTGTTGATGTAGTAAACTTCTTGCTTAGAAAAAAAAAATTCTTCTTATTTTTAATAACACGTTGCTTGCATACCATGCTAGTGGGCTTAATAATTTTAGGAAAATCTCTAACAAAAAGTGTGGTGCTCACTTTAACAATATTATCAAAGTTTATGTGACAAAACCTTCTATGCCATTACCAATTGTTATCAACTTTAGCAACTAAGCATGTCATCTTAGTAGGATTCAATTGAAAAAAAATACCTCTTGATCTTGTACAAATACCAATCATCTTACCATTTTTATCCTTGATAATGCATGTCTTCTTTTTGAATTGTAATTGATATCCCTTCTCAACTAGTTGTCCAACACTCAAAAGATTATGTTTCAAACCATCAACAAAATAGACATCATCAATGTTAGTCTTTCATCAAGAGTAATAGATGATAGGCCAACATTGGGGTAAATAATAAGAAATAATTAATGATTTATGATGAAGTTTGACTAGTCTATACGTGTCAATCTAAGAGTGTAAGCTTGCGAAAGATGTCTATGTAGTATGCCATCAAGGGGTGATAGTTGTGAGATGAGGGATTATGAATGCAACTACAAAGTGTGAAGAAAATATATGAAAAACAAAATAAATTCTAGTGACAGGAATTGTCACTTCCTGGTGATAGGAACATCTAAAATAGAAATAAACATTAATATATAAAATATTAAAAATAATAATTTATGAAATAAATAATGATAGGATTACTAGTTATAAAAATAATACATTTAGATCTAAATTAATAAAATCATTAAAAATGTGAACATCTAATTTAGTAGCATGTATCACTATGAAATAAAACTTTTAATACAACATAATAAACAAACTATAGTAAATAAAATTGGCATCGTGCCTTACCAGAGAGCGGGCTCAGATTCACTAGTTTGCATGATGAGTAAAGAAGATCAAGTCCTATGCTATTGTGACCATGTAGGAAGTGTTTTATTTATTTATTTCAAAATAATGTCATTTAGACTTGTGTACAATAGTGTCTTCCTACTAAAAATTGTATATTCAAAATTTGCCTTCCGTATATGCTACACTGCCTTTTATATGCACAGCTTTAACATGTTTTAGAACTATTTTGATAATATGTACAATAACTAATATGTGGAAATAGAATAGAAATCTATCTCATGCTAGGAATAGGCAATTAGTTTTATGATTCCAAAAAAAAAAAAGTTTCCTTATTCGTAGTTGTTGATTCATGGTTTGAATTAGTTGATTCATAACAAATTCTAGTCCATGTGATACATCTCCAACAATAGAAAATAGTCTAATGTTGGGTCACATAGATAATACCAGCAAATGAAAATCAAAAGTCCCTACGCAATTAGAAAATGCATCTTGCACAAGTTTGCATTGTCTATAATAGGGTATGATCAAGAGAAGCCAATGTGGGTAAAATATCAGTTGTGTATAATAGTTGTTGTCCCAAATGAGATAGGAAGTTCTCATAACACATAATCAACATGTTAGATAGATATAATCACATCTTATTTATTCTAATATTTTATCTAATAACTAGATTAAATATCAATCATATATGTAATATCACATGCAACATAGAAGGAGAAAATGGAATATTAAAATGAATATGGAAATGAGTGTGAAGGCTAAAATATGCTATAATTTGGGACATGAATTGCTCTCATCATTCCCCCAAACTTAGCTTATTGCACATCCTTGTGCAATCATTATGATCATGAGGTATTTATTTTTAACTGGAAACACTTTAGTTTTATGGATTTTGGCTTTGTCTCCATCTTGAACATGATAATAAACAAAAATCCCTTTCTCTACTTCAAGCTTTGTTATTTTCTTCGATAGGGATATCATTGACTTTCCATAAGTTTTTTCTCTTTTCTCTTTTCTCTTTTATTTTTCTTTTCTTTTCATCTTTTATAGTATCATGGTTCACAAGGTTACATATAGGAGAAATTTATCTCAATTTGTACAAGAGGAGTTTAAATGTGTGAAATAAGAGAGATAGGAGACAAAGAAAAGGCTATTGTATGATAGATATAATGGATAATTTGATGGAATTATTAAGGGTGATGGATGGAAGATAGTAGATAATATTCCTCCCCCCCAACTTAAAGGTTGAACATCCATGGGAAACAAGGAGAGGATAGGGAGGGGTGTTGCATAATGATCAACATAATAAGCAATGTAAATAAAGTTAAGAGATAAAATAATGAAAAATAAAATTGAGAGTTTTACCAACATGCATGTGCAGGAAGACCAATGATAGAACATAGAGAAGTGCAGCAATTGTTTCCACCAAAATGGATGAATCAAAAACAAGGAATGAAGAGAGGAATCTAGAACTGCAACACCATAGAAGATTGAAATCTCTAGAGAGCACACTACTCAAATGAATCAAAACACTGGGCCAAAGAGGAAAACTTGGGGGACCACCATTAGTAAGTGAAGCATTGTAGACTAGACAATAGGTAGCACAATTCATTGAAACACCTCACCTAAATAGGAAACACATACTATGGGTGATCAAAAATTTGAGGATCACACTGAATAGGAGTAGAACTACAAGAGTGAGTGACAGGAGGTGATAGGAATGAAAGAACCACTGAAGCCAATGAGTGTTCCTAAAAAGAGTGATTAGCAGAAAAACCAAGAACACCAATTATTGCATTTTTTTATTTTTCCTTTCTAATTTTTTTGTTTTGTGTTTTTTGAATAAATTTTGATAACTACAAGTGACAATTGGCAAGCCAATTTTCAATCACTCACTGCTTAATGGCACTATAAAAATAGTTTTCACCCCTAAGAATTTATTTTATAGTTAACATCTACCACCAAATCAGTTTTTAGGCATTAATTGGCCAACAATGTCCAAAGGTTTTCATTGTTGGATCTTTTATTGATTTTTTTGTCAATTTTTTCTTCTTTTGTTTTTTTAATTCATTTTTTTCATTTTTTTTCAATAACTGCATACAATGATCAAAGAACAAGAAATTTTTACATAGGTGATGAAAAATGATACCATTCACAACTTCAAATTTTTCTATGAGCTCATAAAAGGTGCTATTAAAACTTGATTGCATAATGGACTGGGAATGATCAATATGAATAATCTCTACAAACTTGGGAATACAAAAACACTACACTAATCAACCTTGATCTATGTATCTCATGCCACTAAATTTTAAATCTTCTTGGAGAACTTTGCAACACACTAGCACACTTGGGTAAGATAACCACTCAAAATGATGTTGATACTTATATTTCTCTATGATGACAAAATAGGATGACATCTCATGAAGATGGGAAACCCTATTCATTTGGAGATTGAGAAATATCTATTAGAGGAAAATTCAAAGTTGCAAGTAACACACCTTCATTACCAAAGATAGGAGTATGGATTCAAATCCAATACTAGTCACTAATGCATCCATAAAACTTCAAAGAGAAGGAGGCACATCTCAAGAAATGAATGTGATAGCTGGTAAGATGCTCTAGATTCTTGTACATGTCTTCAAAGTATTATAAGATGTGTTGTTGAATAATCATGAATCTCATAGACCAAGTTGCATATTTTCCTCCATGTGATAGATCAACAAAGAAAGGAAATCTCATCTCAAGGTAATGAACACCTTATGCCACAATTTTCTTGTGATCTCTACTAGTAAAGCACGAGCAAAACTAATATGCACTAGATAGCTAGCAAGCCCACACAATTTTAATAAAACAATCATTGAATCTTGATTGGAAATTATCCAAGAACCACAAAATTAAAGGGATTCCCCCCAACTTAACTTCATGCTACAAGTTCACAAAATCTTTAGGTTAACCAAAGAAATTAGGAAATCCAAGAGAGTAACACAACTTTCTAATTTTGTGAGCCTTATCAAATATTTCAATAATTAAATGAATGTACTCCCAAATTAACTATAATAGGGAAGTCAAATCATCCAAGGAATCAAGAAATTAGCATGTATAATCAATTAATGATCATCTAGAGATACAAGAACCAAGAATGGAGAATATATGGATATTAATACCTTGAACCTTGTTAAATAAATCATCCATAGTTTATTTGGTCATCTTAGGACAATAGAAAGAATCAATAATGAGGAATAACAATCATCCAATTTTTAACATTTTGGCCATTAATGCATAGAATCTGTTATAATTATGCTTAATCAATTATTGGTCCTAAATATACATGTATGTGAGGGATGCACATTTTAACCATAGGCCCCCAATTACTAATATGTATAAGAATAAAAATAAAAATTGGAGGATCTGGCAGCATGTTTGTGTAATATGGAATGCATGTGGTTTAATATTACTTAGAGAATAATTAACATAAAAACACATGATTATGAGTTCAATAATTGAAATTGATGTAGTTTGAAGTATGGGCTTATTTGTGGGTATTTGGAATTCACTAAGTGGAAAAGAAGAACAAATTTGATTATAATTCAATAAATAATATTGCTCTTCTAATTTAATTAAACCAAAATCTCATTCCTTAAGTGCATCGATATATTCCACTATTGATTTACCGAATTCAAGCACATCATTAGATTGTATTGGGATCCTTGAAAGTTTTATATTATATTTATTTCCAACCACCTTATTATGAAGTGTTGTATGAGGAAATATAGTTTCCTTTGGTGGATATGATGTAGTGGGTAGAATATGATGTGAATGAGATAATGAATATGGTAAGAAGTGTGAATGAGATAAAGTAGATGGGAATAAGTAGGATGGGTGGAACAAAGATGTTAAAGATAGGTATAGTAGTTTTTGTGAGTGTTCTTGATTTCATTTATCATGCATATTATGTAAAGAAGTGTGCTTTGAAGAAACTTGTTGGATTTGTAATGAAATAGAGTGACTATACATGTTACCAACATTATTCATACCATGATCTTCTAAAGTTGGAGCTTGAGATTTTTCATCCATTATAAGGAATACTTGGTCAATTCCACCCTTATCATGGTAAGGATCAAAAATAGCCTACACCTCATTCACCATGTGCTTGTGATTGTTTAGGCATATACATTGGGCATCTTTCTTGTAGCAATTAAAACAAATGGTTAGATTTTCATCATCAAAATCACATTGTTCTAAGAATTCATTAATGATATTTTCTTGGTCAAACATAAAGTTACCATTTGTACATACTTGTGATGATGGATGATTAATATATTTTAAGATGCATTCATTAGGTAGAGAGGGTATTAAAACAACACCTTTGGTCAACATGATTTCCCCACCAATTTCTTAAAAAAAAATATTCAAATTTGAAATCTAGGGTCTTGGAGTGGTAGCCATCAGTGGGGTCAAGGGGAAACACCCCTTGTAGGGTCCTAGGGAAGGGGTCCAGTGGCAATGCCCTCAATGCCAAGCACATTTTTTCTCTTGTGTTCCCTTCATATTTTGCATTTTCGAAGCAATTTTTAACCAAAATTGATATACTTCAACAACCTTGAAAATGCATTATTTTTAACATTTTTCTTCAAAAGTATCTTTTCTTTACCAACAACTCACAACAACTAATGATAATATAAAACTAAGTTTAATTTATAAAGAAGTTAATGAATCTAATGTCTAAGGCCTACTTGCAAACTCTAAAGCAATGCATCTATATGATTTATGTTATGCAAATTAAGATTAATTACTTAAGCAAGGATAGCAGTTGCAAAAGCTTTCATCCTAACACATTGTTCCTAACTCAACTCCAAACTAGCATGCCTTTGACACCTTTCCCCAGCAATGGTGCCAAAATGATAGGCCAACACTGGTGTAAATAATAAGAAAGAAGTGATGATTTATGATGAAGTTTGGCTGGTCTATATGTGTCAATCCAAGAGCATAAGCTTGCAAAAGGTGTCCAAGTAGTATGCCATCAAGGGGTGATAGTTGTGAGATGAGGGATTATGAATGTAACTCTAAAACACAAAGAAAATCTATGAAAAACCAAATAAATCCCAGCCACAAGAACTATCACTTCCTAGCAACAAGAACATCAGAAACATAAATAAGCATTAATCTATAAAATATTAAAAACAATAATTTATGAAAGAAATAATGATAGCATTACTAGTTATAAAAATAATACATTCAGATCTAAATTAACTAATCTAAAAAATCAATAAAAATATGAACATCTAATTTATCAAAATGTATGACTATGAAATAAAACTTTTAAATACTACATAACAAAAAAAATATACTAAATTAAATTGTCATCGCACCTTACTAGAGAGTGGGCTTGGACTCTCTAGTTTGCATGATGAGTAAAGAAGACCAAGTCCTACACTACTATGACCATGCAAGAAGTGTTGTTTTTTTTATTTCAAAATAATGCCATTCAGACTTGTGTATAATAGAGTCTTCCTGTTGAAAGTTGTATATTCAAAATCTACCTTCCCTATATGCTACACTACCTTTTATATGCATAGCTATAACATGTTTTAGAACCATTTTGATAATATGTACAATAACTAATATGTGGCAATAGAACAAAAATCTATCAGATGCTAGGAATATGCAATTGGTTTTATTGCTCCAACAGAACAATATTGTCCTCATTTGTACTTTTTGATTCGTGGTTTGAATTAGTTCATTCATAAAAAAATCTAGTCTATGTGATACTCCAGTAGTAGAAAATAGTCTAATATTGGGTCACATAAATAATACTAGAAAATGAAAACTAAAAGTCTCTATGTAGTTAGAAAATGTAGCTTGCACAAGTTTGCATTGTCTATAATAGGATATGATGAAGAGAAACCAACATGGGTAAAATATCAGTTGTGTTTAATAGTTGCTACCCCAAATGCATTTGGAAGTTCCCATAACACATAATCAACATGTTAGATAAATACAAACACATCTTATGTATTCTAATATTTTATCTAATAACTAGATTATCACTCATATATATTGTGGCATATACAACATAGAAGGAGAAAATGGAATATTAAAATAGCTATGAAAATGAGGATGAAGGCTAAAATATGGTATAATTTGGGACATAAATGTCTCTCATCAATATATCCTATTCTATTTATGTCACATGCTTCATTGTTTCCAACTCTAAAAATTCTTCCATCACAACTATTTTGATTAAGTAAAAATAGGTTTTGCATGGACCCAAAACCTTTTACATCAAAATGAGAAAATACTAAGAGAAATTGTGCATCAACACTAAAAAGATAAACAAGCCATAACAGAAAGACCTAAAACAATATTCAAAAGATAAAGATAGTAGAAAAATAATAAAAATATAGCAATGGGATAGTTATAAGGCCTTTAATAGGTCAACAACTTGATTAGCCAAAATGTTCATGTTCATAGTAGAAGCCCTTAGCTCATTGATCTCTTTATCATCCATGACCTTAGTCTTCTTCAAATTTTCCATTGTGCATTTTCTAGGGTCATGGTCCTCCTTTATTTCCTTTGTTCCTTGGTTCTTTCTCCCATGCTCCAGCTTATCCAATGGAACCTTGATATTATCAATAATAGCTTTCAAAATGGAGAAGCTCTAATCAACAATCTTCTTCAAATTATTCTCAGTGACCTCAACTCTATTGTCCAAAAGATTAATCTTCTTTTGCATGTCCTTCACCATTTGATCCACATCTCTAGTTTTACCTTCAAGAGGGGGGACTCTCTTCATGATATTAGTAACATCTTCGGTAGTCCCAATCAAATCCGTGAGCCTATCCAGATGTTATTTTGGTTTTACTAAGTTGATTAAACTCCCTTCTAAGATCATGCATTTTCTCCTTCATATTGTTAATGTTCTTCCTCATCTCACTAGGGTTTCCAAAGATACCCTTCATATACCCTGGTTATCTGGGATAGAACTCTAATTCTGATTATCTTCATCCAGATTCAAATTATTTTTCTCTACATCAACATCATAATTATCTTTATCCTCAACCTCCACATGCGGCATATTCTTCTTATCTTTCATCTCCTTCACATTCTTTTGAGTTAGGGAATCATCATCTAAGGAGTTTTTTATGCCTCTCTAAATTTTCTTATTTGTATTTTTGGTGCTTATTCTACTACCAATTATCCCCTTAACAATATTTTTTCCCTTACTCTTCTTTCCTTTTTCCTCTGTAGTCTCCTCATCAAAGCTAGTCACTATCTCATCCCCCTCATTTCTTTTCCATTTCTTTGAGGATGAGCCCTCGGGGGTTAGATTATTTCTCTTTTTCTCCATTGGCTCTACTTCTTCCTCCTTAGTTTCCCCATCATAGGCCTCATCCGAGTCACTTCCCTCAGTTTCACAATCAAAAGTCTTTTTGCTCAAACAAGGTATGTCCACTTTCTTAGATTTTAAAAAACTCATAATCAGAACCATCAGACCTTAATGACAAGCATGATCCCCATCTAAGTCATTTTGAAGGGTTAAAATGGTACTCTCTAGAGGATGCCTAAGATAGAATGGAAATTTAATCCTAACCCCATGCCTAAAGTGAATAACCAGCATGAAACAGGGGCCATAAATCTTGGTATAGTAGCCATCTAGGGTTATATACTCTATAAAATAAAAATACAAAACCCTCCATGGTCTAGAAATACTATTAGGGAAAAAGTAGGAATTGCTCACTTTTACCAACCTTTTTCTCTCCTTAGCTGACTCTGCAAATTCATCCATAGCTTTGTTAGACATCTTCCTGTCCCTGTAGAAGTTAATCCCCTCCATTTCCAGGCCTATGGCTTTGGAAATGATTTCCTCTATGACCCCCATTCTTTTATCTCTAACTAGCATGATACCATTCCTCTAGGTTTTGAGAAACTGCTTGGTGATAGATGGGTTACTTCCCTTCAGTTTCTCCAAATAGGACATAATCTTACCTTGATCTAGAATGTCCCAAATCTCTATATTTTTCTTCTCAACCTTACAATTCCCAATCTCACACCTTTTTCTCCTACCTCCCATGTTCTTGATTTTGCAAAAAAAATTGATCTTCCTAGTGTGCTCGAGTAAGTCTAGGTTCTTGGTTTGAATGTCATAGTAGGCTTTTCTATTTTGCAAATACACCCACAATCTATGTGATGATAAGTAAGTTATCCCATCATACATTCATAAACCCCTACTCTAGAATTTCTCATAATTATTCTTCATTGGAATTACCATCATTATTAAAACAATTATTCTTACTACAAATCCTATAATACTCCATCAAAGATAGTCCATTAATTGGGATATCATTTTCATTATTCCATATCATCTTCATGTGACTCTACAAGCCGCATTTTTGGTCCAATCATCTGCTCTATTAGTTTCTCTATAACTATGCATAACAACACATTTAGCAAAGGTATTGATCAAATTAATAGCTTTACATATAATATTTTGAATAGTCCATGAGGTGCTATGACCTTGTTAAGAGAGTTGATGATATTTAATGAATCCCCTTCTAACCGTTTTTCTCAATATTCATACTCTTAGCATATAAGAGTCCATAAAGAGTAGCACTAGCTTCTACCATGTGATTATCTTGGTTACCAATTGGGACTATCATTACACAAATACTATACCTATTATCATTTTTTATTGTAATCCCACAACTCACAATCCTTGGGTTTCCTTTTGAGGCCCCATCAAAATTTACCTTATACCGACCTTTGGGTGGGTAGTCCCATATAGCATAGCTTCTCAAACTTCTTTCAATTTTAGGATAACTAGCCCCTTCCACATTCTAATTATTAATGACTTTGGTTTCCTACTCATCTTTAGTCTCTTGGAACTTACCACTTATCTTGACATTCTTAGTTACTAACCTCTTCATCTTATGAAAATTTTGATTGAAATTTGATTTCCCCATGAAAACCCTATCATTCCTATCCTTCCAGACACCCCAACATAAAAAATATAAAATGTACATCCATAGGGTGTTAACCAAGGTATTATGAGATGGCAACTTCCAAGCTAAGAACAAGTCTTGGATACTAAAAGGAAGAACCCACTCCATATATCCAATAGCCTAAAGATCCTTTCCCATAAGTTTCTAGTGAAGGAACAATAAATGGTCAAGTGATTGACTGAATCCTCCTCCTCCTTGCAAAGATAACATCTACTAACAAGAAAATGTCCTAATTTTTAAGTTGTCAGTAGTGAGAATTTTGTCCCACAATAAGAACCAAAAGAAAATGTTAACTTTAGGGGTCATGCCCTTGAACTAGGCTTTAGCCTAGCAAGGTTCATAACCATCATGAAAGGTATTACCATATAAAGAGTTGATAGAAAAAAATCCATTAGAATTAAACTTCCAAATGAGAGAGTCCTCCTCACTTATTTTCTATTCTCTTGCTCTTTATCCTGATGATGGATCACTATGTGTGATCTAAAACATTGATGCTAAAAAAATATAGACACAATCAAATCCAAAAAATCTCTAATTATAATTTTATTAAGGTCATTGAGAGAGCCATCCACTCTAGTTGGATCCATATAGTTTTCACCATCCCAGTAGTTAGAAACCAATGACACAAAGGTAGTCTTACATTACATCATATAGTCATTCCATTGCTGATCACAACCAAGGGCATGATCACAAATCCAAATATCATCCTAGAATTGAATAGGCCTACCATTACCAACCTTCCATATCACCCTTTTATAATTTGCTTATTTTTCTGAGCCTATTTCCAAATAGCTGAACCAACTTGGACATCATGACTACTAAGGAAATAATGAAAGATTTATATTCTCTATGTCATATTTGTTATTCCAAATGTCCTTCCATTCTCCAACATCATTATAGACTCTCCAAATGATCTTAGAAAGTAAAAAATAATTCATATTATTTATCTTTCTTAACCCCAGGCCACCTTTTTTAATGGGCTTACAAACCTTGTCCTAGGAAATAAGCACCATTCTTCTTTGTTTAATCATACCAACCCATAAGAAATTTTTCCAAATCCATTCAATAGCCACACTATATTTTCTAAAAATCCTAAAAGTACTTAAAGCATAAAGTGGAATGTTTTGAATAATAGATTTTAGCATAGTTATCTTATCGGCCTAACTAAGGAGGGAACCTTTCCAACCAGCCCATCTTAAAATGGATTTTATCAATCAAAGAGTTCTAGAAAGACTCAGGAGGATCAATGCATAGAGGTAAACCAAGATAAGACCTCAAAATACTACCCACCTCACACCCCATAATTCTTTGTATTTAAGCTTGTCTCCTCATATTAACATTAATGAAATAAATAGAGCTTTTATTGTAATTTATAAGTTGTCCCATGGCCTGGCCATAAGCTTCAAGAGACTTTTTAATATTCCTAACATTTTTTACTAAAGCTTCTCCCATCACAATTGAATCATCCACAAATTTTTGGTGTGAGAAAGTTTGATCCTTCGAAGAGGGTCCCAACCTCATAAAATCCCTCTTTTGAACCATTTTCTCCACCTAGCTACCCAAACATTTAACCATTAAAATAAATACAATAGGGGATAAAGGTTACCCTTATCTTAACCCTCAAGAGGCATGGAAGAAAGGAGTCAATGAACCATTAACCAACATAGAAAAGGTGGCAAAGGATACCAACATGTGGACCATATCTAGAAATCTATTATTAAAACCAAAAGGCTTCCAAATCACACCTCAAAAACTCCCAATCAACCCTGTCATAGGCCTTGGATAAAATTAAGCTTCAATAAGAACCCTTATTTATTTGATTTGATATGAGATTGAATATTTTCATGGACTAAGATAATAGAATCCAAATTTTTCCTTCTTGGAACAAAACCATTCTACTATAACAAATTAAAGAAGGTTAAAAAGTCAAAATCCTGAAAGTGAGGACTTTGGATATGGTCTTATAAAAAGAGTTACATAAACTAATGGGTCTAAATTGGTCCATACTATTTACCCCTAGCTTTTTGGGTATTAGGGCAATAAAAGTACCATTTAGTTATTTTTAAAAATTTCTAGAGCCAAAGAACTTTTTAACCCCATTGGTAACATCCTCTTATATAATGTGCCAATAAGTTTGGAAAAAAGGAAGGTAAAACCATTCAAGTTAGGTGACTTTTCAACATAAAAGGAGAAGACAACCTTTCTAATTTTCTATTTAGAAGGGATAGCAATGAGGCCTTTGTTCTGATCTTTAGTTAGGCTCTTGGGAATAAAGTACAAGAATTCCTTTTGTTTCTCCTTGTTTAGTTGAGGTTCTTTTTTCTAAAAGTCCACTAAAAAACCTAATATCTTACCCTTTAATATCCTCATCATCCTCATTAATAACAGCATTCACTTTTAGTCTAGAAATTTTCTTAAAGATTCCATGTTTCATAGTGGTCATATAGAAATACTTTGTGTTCCTATCCCCTTCTTTGAGAAAAATTTTTCTAGATCACTGCTTCTAGTAGATCTCCTCCTTGGAAATAATATCATGTAAATAAACCAATTTTGAATCCTCCTCCTCTCTAGAAACTTTCTCATATTCCTCAACCTGAATGTTATCCTGTATCACCTTTAGTTTTGATGGAGCTCTAATTTTTGCAAAGGATTACAGTCTCCATTTGAAAATAATATTGGAGACTTGGTGAAATATAGTTGCCATTAATGTCATAAATGAAAAATATAATCAATTTCCATAATAGAGATATTTTATACAGACTATCTGACATGAGAAGGAGATGAGAGTTAAGAAGTTACAAGTTTGTAGTTAGGATGTTAATGCCATAGTTTCTATACCTACACATGATTCTTTTGCTAAGGTGGACAATTATGAAGTGCATGAGGAGTACATTATGAACCCAATCAATTAACTATGAAATGAATGTGTAGAATAACTCATCTAAAAATATTGAGTGGTTGATGGACATAATAAAAAAACCCTACTTCAGGAGTTTTCATCATAATCTTATGAAATCATTTGTATGGAGAAAGATGTGCATATCAGTATTTCATAGGTTTGTGAAAGGTGGTTGTGCAAAGATTTGAATAAGTAATTTATTCTGAAGTAGAATGTGTATCTCTATTCTCAAAAATATATCAATGATGTACAACTAGATAGCATAAGTACATACTGTATGAAAGATGACTTCTTTCAATAATACCAAGCTCCAGTTGATCAGAGGAAATGATATTAACAAAGAATGATGACATAGTGATTGTTCTAAAATCAATTCCCATACATAATATGTAGTAGGTGAATAGTGATTACATTTTAGTCAATTGAAGTGTATCAATATATATAGAAGTTTTGAAGGAAGCTTAATTTTGAATCCATTAGTCGATTACAGAATCAATTTCCTATTCAGTATGTGGGGAGAGTTTGAGTAATATGATACAAGAATATAATGTAACCATAGTGAGTACAATTTATCTACAAAGAACTTAAGAAAGTAAACAAGCTGGAGAAAATAGTCAAATACGAATAATATTGATTTGAAGAAGCACTTGATGACACCTTTATTATAAAACCAATGCAATGTAAGCTTGAAGCCAACAACATATTTATAAAGGGTCGCAGGTTCATATAGCACATGCATGTGGATGAGCAGCAGAGGATTTTCTAAAAATTGAGGCCCTCAAATATGGAATCCTGGGTAGTATTATACATTAGCATTTTGATATTGATGTCAAGAAGCTAGAGCTCACCTTATACTACCCACTCAATCCAAACACATCAATACCTAAAATTTTTTTTGCCTATGCCATAAACCAGATATGGAAGAGGGAGAGTTACAATTCTAGAGCTATCAATTATACACACCCAAAATATTTATTGTGGAATGTTAAAGATCAGGCCTATGGAAGCAAAGAGTTTGAACAAAGAGATTCTATAATCAAAGAGTGAAAAGGTCAAGGTACGGTGTCAACAAAATAGACATAAATGCTATCAAATGGAATAGTTGAACAAAATTTAAGAATAATGAGTGTGAATAGAGATTGTATTCACCAATATGTATGTCATTGATACACCAGGAAGGATTCCCAAAAGTTATTGCATGTGTCAGGCAAATGAAATTGACTATATTACTTGTACAATATGCTTGAAATATTAAAATTTCAACTATAGAAATCCATATGGTCCAATATCCATCAATGACATCACTTGATTAAACTTGGTCTCTCATTAAAGAAATTAAAGTATAATTATTTTATAAGCAAAAGAGTTTAAATGAAGAGGTGTGATTGTAATTGAATTAAAAATATTATTTTTAAAGGGGAGGTACCCTTTCATATTTAAAAGTCATGTCTCTTTATATCTAAAATATAAATAAGGGACAAGTTATTTGTGACAAGAGATATTTGATATCTTTATAAGAACAAAAACATTTATTGTATGGAGGGATAAGGAGAATCAATATGACTTTGTAATATAAATTCAATTATTTTATTTTTATAACAAAATAAAAGGTCTTTTTTTATTACTAAATGGCATGGAGATTTAAACTATAGATGAATCATCCTTTGTAATTATTTTTTCGAATTTTGTATCCAACTTAAATTTCAAATAAGTGGACATGGTCATTTAGCATTTTAAATTTGATCATCACAGATATTGTGAATTATTAAATTATTTTCATATCTATGTCTAGTTTGTCTCCCTACTAGAGGAGTTAAAATTCAAGCTGGATTAATTTAAGATTACATAAATATTTGATCTATTGCATCTTGATTATTTAATTGGTGGTAGTATAAGTGCATAAGAAATTTATGAAGTTGTAGGTGAAAATTCACTGAAGTTGATTCTATTGCCCAGATGAGCAGAAGCATTGGTCTTTTCTATTGAAGTCAAAAAATCTATAAGTTCCTTCCTACAAACATCCAATCCATTATTTTAAAATATTTTCAATTCATTCAATTCAAACACTCAACATCTAGTTTTCATTTTAATTGAGTTCATGGACTTTGCCAACCAAAGAACTCCAGAAGTTTAAATTTGCTATAGAAAAGCCTTGAACTAGATAGTCAACATTTGAGGTGAAAGTCTACCAACCTAGGTGTAGCAAAGCCTGAAGTGTAGAGGAATCGAGAAGTAATCCTGCTCATTGGCCAGAATTGATTGAGAAGTCCTATTAGAGAAATGGCAAGATCTTGGATTTATAATCTATGGTTTTGGGAACCAACAAGTTCATCAAGAATATTTCATTTACTTTTGAAGATGTTCCCAAAAGTTTCTCTATTCCATATTTTAATGTTATTGTTGACATTTCTCAATTTCTTTGCAAATAAACATTGGAGTTCCCTCAACCTTAACTCACCACCAATATTTTATAATATTTTCCAAACTAGGGTGTAAAATCTACATTATTTCAAAATGAAAAGGAAAGCTCCTTTTAAAAGACATAAGGCCAACTAAAAGAAAAATGGGGCACTGATCAGATCTAACATTGACATGAGTTGTTAAGGAGAAATTATAACTTTGAAACTAATCATTACTAATAAGAGCTCTATCAAGTCTAACTCGCATAAGATCCTTACCCATTATTCTATTAGTCCATGTAAATTATATACTTTACAAGTCCATGTTATGAAGCATATGATTATCAATGAACTCCATCAAGTCCATTTTGTTGTCCAAATTTGGTTCACTTCCCCCCATCTTCTAACTTTCTTTCAAAGGTGTGTTGAAGTCACCCATAATAACCTAGTCCTCATCCACAAAGTCCCTCCTATGATTAGCAATATCCTTCCGACAAAATTTCCTTACCTATTGAGTATTAGGTGTTGTATATGCTAAAAAATGGTTTGCATCTATGATTTCATCAAAATAAAGCTCCATTTGACATATAGCACACTTTTTGAAAGAAAAAGTCTTCACTTCATTCTAACTAGTCCTCATCTCATCTCTTCAATCTTCTTTCATTCATATCTTCATTCACCACCATGATCATGTATTCATACACCAAATAATCTTCATCTTGCATTCCTATAATCTTACATCATCCAACACTATCTATTAACTTTATAGGGCTTTCTATCTAGTCCAATCTTAGTTTGATCTTTTTTTGACCAATTTTGACCAAATTTGACCATGTTTGACTTATTTTACCCATGTTATGGCCTCTTTCTATCATTTTTGGCTTCCACACATAGTTTTGTTTCATTTTGAGTCCAATCAGGTTGATTCTAGCCCCTAGAGCCTTCTAGTGCACAGTCTGCACCTTTAGAGCACACTTGGGCTTCCCAACTGTGCCATGGGCACACTTGATATTGTCATAGTGCACTTGGTCTTACCAAGTGTGAAATGGGTGCACTTGGGTGCATTTTGGGTGCACTTGGGGTAGTAAGATGCCCAAAACTGCTCTCATAACACCTATGTTGCACTCTAGAGGCCATAAGTTTTGTGTTTCAACTCTGATTTTTTAGTTTTCAACTACATTGGATTGATATCTTCATTGTGAAAAAATTGAGCTATAATTTTCATTATTTGGTCACTATATTGAGTTGTAACCCTTGAAAATACTCTTAGGCCCTTGAATCAACATCACTTATCATACTAATTCGTCTCATTTTCTCATTCCATTAACTCTGATCTTTTGGGCAACCTGATTGTATCTCAACAATATCTGTCATCATTCATATCCTCTTTCACATCAATTTCACATCATTTTGGAACTATTTCAACATCATCAAAAATCATATCAAACCAACTCAGAATCATATCAAATCAACTCAAAATCACACCTTATTAACTTGTCTATCAACCAAATTTTCTTCTTGATCACTTATCCTCATTTTGTATATCCAAAACATCATTATCAACCCTAGAAAACCATCCCTTGCATAGTCCACCTTTCATACATCAAACTCTAGCATCATTACCAAATCCAAGGTCTAACCCTCACCTTCATTTTTCATACCCTAATCTTCATTTTGCATACCTCCAAAATGTCACTTTGCATTCCCATTTGCATAGTTTCCCTAGGACACTTGCATTTTGCATATCAAAACCCTAGTTCTTTGGGCACTTACCTAGGTTTCATAACATCTTTAAACACCTAAAAACCCAAACAATACTCATATCTTGCATACCCACATCCTAAGTACCAAGTTTTGACCTATTTTACCAACTGCACCCCTATTTTACCAAGTACACATTTCAGGTGCTTAGTTGGTAGTTTTAGAGTGCACTTGGTAATTAGGGGTTTCATTCTAGGTTCTAGAACCCTAATATACATTTCCATAGCCTTCGTAGCATCCCAAAACCTTAGAAAACACTCAAAATCACTCATATCATTCATTTCTACATTTTAGGCACCCCAGTACCTCTACTTACAAAATACCTTCTGCTTACCAACTACTTACCTTCAGGGCTCCAAGTGAACCAAGGGTGCACTTGGTACTGTCTGAGCATAGTTGGTAGTTTAAGTGCACACTTGGGAGGTATAAAGTCCATTAAGGTTTTCCTCCACTACACTTGCATCCTTGGGTATCATGCCAGTGCTCACTAGGACACAATCAACTTAGACACTAGAAAAACTTTATCAACCTCTATTTTCTAAGCCACCAACACAAACAAAACCACATCCAAGATAGAAGAAGAGCAAGAAAGCCCAAAAAACCTTTGATAAAGACCAAGTTGAGGCATCACAATTGTTACTTGCAAACCCCTTAAACATGTATCTACAAGATCACCATAACCAAGAGATGATGCAACAAACCCTAAACAATGCACCTACTATGAGGTTTCCTTCAAACACTTCACCTACACATGGGATGGTTCAATGGATTCCTAACTTTGAACCTATATTTGTATCGATACCACCCAGAGGTGTAAGTGTACCAACCACACCCGAGGATGAACACACACATTCCTTTGAATTCAACAAACCAAACATAAATACTTTAAACCCTAACACATTAAACACAAAACAAGTTATTGTACACCTAAGTGATGACTCTGACACTAATTATGGCATCATTGATGAAGAAATGGCTAGGGCATGTCAAGAATTTTTTTTTTGCAAAAACTTCAAACATTTGTCAGCCCAAGAAATTGTCAAATTCAACCCAAACTTGGAGGGGCCTAAGTCCAAAAATCAAACCAACACAACAATTGAAAAAATACAACCTATGATCAATTTGGACTTAGATAAGGGGAAAAAAAGTTTGGAGTTTTCAAACACAATAATGGCTCCTATAAGGTATCATCAAGAATCAACCATCAAAATCCTCCAAGGTACATTTGAACACATCAACATTAATCCCTTGTTTGATGACTGCCTCCAATAAAGGGAAACACGACTCTTCCTAAATATCCTAAGAGGATGTTAAGACTTGATCTTAATCACATGATGCAACAAAAAGATACACCTAAAGGGACTTGTACTCTAGGGATACCAAATATACCTCCTTTGGAGGAAAACCAACAAAGCACACCTTTGCTCCTAACTCTTCCAAATGTTATGATGTCAAATGTTATGGAGCCTCTCTTGGGTACAACATGTGAAACATTAGTTGCAACAATCCCTATGGACATACAAAGGAAAAGTCTCATTGATATTACACCTATTACCAAAAGGAACACATCTCATTATCAAGCCAATATGGTTTCCCAAGGAGAAACATCTAATGCACAAAGATACCAAAACAACAACTCAAATATGATGTTCAATTCTCAAGGACATAAACAACTCCCACAACAACATCAACCTACAATAGTAAAAGGACTTAATGTTTCTAATGCTCAACCAACTGTAAATCCAATTAACACACATGTGACATATCAATAGCAACATCAAGCACAACAACAACCTCAAGTGGTGCAAGCATCCAACATCCCTAACATGCACTCCAATTTAAATCCACTTGACTTACATGCAATGTATCAACAATTCCAACAACAACAAGAGCAACTCAAATAATAGTTGGAATAGCAGTAGCACCTTGAGCAACAAATTGCATACCAACAACATTCATTACAACAACAACATGTGCCACAACAACCTCAATAGATACCTCAACAACTACAGTCACATACATGGTCTCATATGCAACCAATAGAGATATCTCAACAACAACCACAACAACACATGGTACATCAATTGTAGTCGATACCACAACAAGTGCCACATAAAACACCACAACAAGTACCCCAACAAGTATCACAATAGTGACCCTTTTTTTTTTGAGTTACTAACATACCCCCACCACCTAGTGACACATCACTAGACTCATCAGATATAGAAATTTTGGAATCGAGTAGACATAGTTCTCACCATAGAAAATGATCTACTCATAGACACAAAAGACTTAAAGGAATGAGTATCATGCAAAACCCTAATGAAGAGCTATTATAATAATTCAAACAACTTTGCAAACAAGTTGAGGAATTGGGAGTCCAAAAGAAACAAGATCTATATACAGAAAGGGACCTATGTCCTAATCCATTTGACAAAAGTTTGTATATGCCTCCATTCCCAAAACACTTTGAGGCTCCAAGGTTTGAAAAATTGTGAGGAAAAGGAAACCCCACTGATTACATCTGAGAATTTTATGCCTCTTGTACCAAACTCAATAATGAGCCCACTTACCTCATGAGATTATTCCCCTATTCTCTAGGTGGGCTCGCACTCGAATGGTACTCCAAACTTCCTGGTACTATCAAATATTGGTTAGAGCTAGTAGACAAGTTCATCTCCCACTTTCCTTTAACATTATGAATGAAGTGACACTTTCTAATTTGTGCTCAACTAAAAAAAAGAAGGGAGAACCATTTATCACATTCTTACTACACTGGAGAAGCTTAGTCAGTCAATGCTCACTAGAAATTCCTGAAGAAAAATAAGTTAACTTGTGCATTGAAAACTTAGTCCTGGACTTAATGTATGAACTTAAAATCAAAAGTCCAAGCACCATTTCTAAATTGATGAAAAAAGGGGCTAGTATTGAAGATGCTCTTATCTATAAGGGAATCCTCAAGATGAACAAGGAAAACACAAACATTAATTCATCTAATCACAAGGTGAAATTTTTCCCCAAAAACAAGAATGTAACTAATGATGGTATTGTGGATGCCTATACAATTATCACAACACAACCTCAATTGACTTTGAAAGGTGCAAACCATACAAATTCACAAAATCCGATTCAAACATCACCTCCACAATAGAAAATTGAGACTTCCACATAGGATGGACCTCAAAGAAATCCTAGAACCAAAGATAGAAAATTCACACCATTAGGGATACCTCTTGAAATTGCACTTCAACAATTACTTAGTAACAACTTCCTATAGCTACCCCCAATTAAGGATGAGCCACTGACTAAAGCTTCTTAGTGGGATGACAAAAAATTTTGTGATTACCATCATACTAAAGGACATAAAACCTTATCATGTTTCCAACTAAAGCATGCAATACAAGGCCTCATTAATGATGGTGCAATCACACTTGATCCATCACTACTAGCATCCAACTCTGATCACACTATCTTCAAAGATCCTTTAGGTAATCACAACAAAGAGAAACCCTACAATTTAAACTCAAACTCACAAGGTAATGTTAATTACATGTGCACTGGATATGACTATACTATCAACTATTTCAATGAGTCAGATTCCTACATATCCACATTCACCTTAAAGGTTGAAGACCCTTGTTTCACTATCACTACACATCGTACCAAGATAACTTTGCCTAGAACCCCATCTAGACCTACTACTTCTACTATACCCCTAGTAGATTTGTTGCTCCTACTTCATCTAATTATAGCCTTGTTGAATAGCTTGACAAGGCCCCTACACAAATATAACTTGGACCTACTATGTGTGTCTCCCTAGCATCAGAAGATCTTGGATCAAGCCCTTAAAGAGTCATTAGTCCCAAATAATATTGATGTTGCCCAATTCCAAGCCATGGTGGGGAACCTATCTACATCACAACATATCACCTTTTCCCCTTAGGATATCCCTAAAGAAAAACCCAACAACAATGATCCCCTTCATCTCAAAGTCTTTGTCCATAATGTTAAGGTTAGACATGTCCTGATAGATGGAGGAGTAGGGCTGAATATCTACACACTTAAATTAATTAAAGGTTTGGGTTATTTTCAAGATGATGTGGATCCCTCTTGAAGAATCAAAATAAAATCCTATGATGATGGTTAACATTTCTCTATAGGGGTCATCATCTTACCTATCAGAGTTGGTCTAGCTACTAAGAACACTTTATTCTAGGTCCTAGATATAGAAATGAACTGCAACATGATACTAGGACACCCTTGGATCCATGCTATGCAATCTATGCCCTCTACATATCATCAATGTTTGAAGTTTTCCTACAATAACGTGGAGGTGACTATCCTTGATGATCCAGATCCCTTCTAGTTCTATGCTAACCTAAGAGATGCTACTGCATACCAAGTCCCAACAAATAATGAAGCACAACCCCTAGATTCCTCTAAATATGTGGACACAGATATACTCCTCGGTAAGGCGAAGGAAAAGATCTAGATTCAAGATAATGTGTATGGAGTTTACTTTATGTCTCAAGTATACTACATTAGGGAGTCACCACTTTCTCCCTAGTCTTATACTAAATCCCATCTATTACAAGAACAACACTTTGAAATTAGTACAGAAAATGCCACTTCTATCAATGAGAATACATCTGTGTGTATTGAGAAAGAAAAAGCCAAAAAAAACCCATTTTGTTATCTCCTAACAAGTATGGACCTAGGTTTATAATCATGTAGAAATAAGGCTATGATTGCTATAGTGGTCTTGGATGTCAGAAATAAGGAATAATTGAACCTGTCACTACAAAAGGACAACCTTCAAGTTTGGGGCTTGGATTCAAACCAATGTGAATAGGTCATCCTAGTACTATGGTACCTACATGTAAAACTATGGATGTTTTGAATGATGAAAAGGCATTTGAGGATACCCCACCTAAAACCAACAATCCTCTAACTTCTGAGCATAATCCCAATGATACTACTAAATCAAATACCCCTATATCTACCTTCAAACAAAGCCCCAACACTAATGATGACATCCCCTCGAGTTATCCTAAATTGTTGGATTGGGACCAACATGGACCACCAATTTTTGATTGATTTGAAAATGATGATGTTTTCATAAAAGAATTTGAAATCTATGAAGGCATTAAAGTTGGTGATCACAAAGAAGCAACTACTCCCAAAGTGAACACATTGGCATATTTTGGGGAGATAAGTTCACCTTCTAGTTTCAAAGAAAAAAGAGAAAAAAATGACAAGAATAGATCTCTTGGTGAAAACAAAAAGGCAATATTAGACCATGAAAAAGAAGAATCTAAGCAACTCCCAAGGATACAAAATGAAAAAGATGATGCCATGAATATTAGTGTTCTAGTGTTCAACATGCCATGAAGTCTTTTTGAGTGCTCTCAATCAACCTTCATGTAGAAAGATGTTGGTCTCAATCTTCCTAATCCTCCTTTATATCTAGTTGTTTATCCCAAATCCAACTACCTAATTTTCCCAACACCCAAGATCAAATCTTTATCCAACAAGCCTTTGCATATATCATCATTAGTGATATCCCATACAAAGGATCCTTTGACCTAATTATCCTTAGATGCCTTGATTCACAAGAGGCAAACAATGTCTTACATATGGTACACAGTGGTATATCTCGAGGCCTTTCCAATGGTTTGATCTTAGCTACGGACTTGGAACAACTCCTATGTAGTTATGGTTAGTCTTGGATCTAGAGATTATCAGCTAGTAGCACCAAAAACAACTATCTTCTTAGCATTCATCAGCAACATTCATTATTCCGTCTAAAAGTCTTGAAAAAATATCAAAAAAATGGAAAAATGTCCTTAAAAATATTTTAAAAATAGAAAAAAGTCATGAAAAAGAAAAGAAAAAAAATGAAAAAAGTCATGAAAAAATGGATGCCTTGATGAAAACCTAGCAAATAGGCATCTTTGCATGAAAGTTTGAGTCAAGAGAAAAAAATTGTCCAAAAGTGAAAACCTGGCAAATAGGCACTTTGGACAAGTATCGTGGTGAAAACTTGGCAAACAGGTGCCATGCATAATTAGTTGTTACTCCTCCATCTATCAAGATTCCATCTAGTTTTTTCCCCTTTTGTCATTTCCTGATCATATCCTTCATATTGCAAGACATCCCTGGTCTCTTGTCATGGCCCACAAACTAGTTAATATACATTGTTATCTTACCTACAACATCACTAGTCTATACATACTCTGTCATTGGCCTTTGTACATAGTTTGTGTCTTGTCTAGGGGCATATTACATACATGGTGCATGAGTTTGAACTTGAACTAGGGGCATATCCCTAAGCACTTTTTATCCATTGGACTTACCGCATAATAGATTGGAGCTAACACTTGTATATACTTTTACGATCTTGAAAAAATTCTAAAAATTCAAATACGATCTTGAAAAATTCCTAAAAATTCAAAAATGTCCTGAAAAAGCACTAAAAACCATAAAATTTCTTGAAAAAATTACTAAATATCATAAAACATCCTGAAATAATCATTAAAAATCATAAAAGGTCCTAAAAAAATCACTAAAAATCATAAAACATCATAAAAAAAATCCTAAAAATCTTAAAATGTCCTAAAGAAACTAGTCACACAAAAATAATCAAATATCCTCAAAAACCCTAAAAATCACAAAAAACCATCACAAATTTATAATAAACCTTGTACATAACCATCCCTTTTGCATAAACACTCACACTTTTTGTAGATTGAAACTCAAAGCATTGCACTACAATGACAATCACACTTATCTGAGCAATGTGAACCAACAACCAATCCAACTTGTCACTGTGAACCTATCAACTAAATCAAAAATCACAACCATCACATGATCAACCTATCAAACACTATCTGGAGATCTCAAACACTAAAAAGAAATTAATAATGGACAAGAATAGTTGTTGGCTCACGTTGTTTAGTGAGTGATTTATTTTGCTTTATTTTTCTTCGATCATGATCCTATGCTACTTGATGATATAAACTAATCTATGAGATTGGCTAGGATGGTTCATGGTCATCTTTTATTTTCTATCTATTAAAATGTACCTTTGAGAGTTTGGGGCATGTATGTATGCCTTAAGAAGGACAAAATCATTTTTTGTCTGCATCGTGCTTGTTTATGCAAAAGGTTTGCATTTTGTGCTCTGGCCCTTTAGGCCATGATGCATTGCATTCCATTTTTCATATCAAAATAAAGCTCCATTTGACATGTAGTGTACTTTACAAAAGCAAAAGCCTTTCCATCATACTAACAATTCCTAATCTCATCTCCTCTGTCTTCTATCATCTTTATCTGCTACCTTGCATCTCATTATTGACAAATTGACTTACCATATACATATCTCGATCAATTTCTTGAGGGAGCACCCATATATATCATTCCTATTGGGGCATCTTGTTATGGCCTTCTCATTAGTATTCTTTTACACAACACTCTAAATCACATTGTATCAAAGACGGGAAAAAATGTAGAAGCTCAAAAATGGTTCACATCTGCGATTTCATCAAAATGAAGTTCCATTTGACATATAGCACACTTTTTGAAAGAAAAAGTTTTCTCTTCATTCTAACTAGTTTTCATCTCATCTCTTCAATCTTATTTCATTCATATCTTCATTTACCACCATGATCATGTATTCTAATACACCAAATCATCTTCATCTTGCATTCCTGTATTCTTGCATCATCCTACACTATTTGTCAACTTTTTAGGGCTTTTCACCTAGTCCAATCTTGGTTTGACCTTTTCTGACCAATTTTGACCAAATGTGGGTTTGACTCATTTTACCCATGTTATGACCTCTTTCTATCATTTTGGTCATCTGCACAAGTTTTATGTCATTTTGAGTCTAGTTGAACTAATTTTGGCCCCTAGAGCCTTCTAGGGTGTAGTCTGCACCTTTAGAGCGCACTTGGGCTTCCCAAGTGTGCCATGGGTGCACTTGGCACTATCATAGTGCACTTGGGCTTACCAAATGCACACTAGGCACACTTGGGTGAATTTTGGGTCAACTTGGGGTAGTAAGATGCTTGGAACTCCTCCTGTATCACCTATGTTGCACTCTAGAGACCATAACTTTTGTGTTTCAACTCTAATTTTTTAACTATCAGTTATGCTGGATTTGTATCTTCATTATGAACAAATTTAGATATAATTTTCATTATGTGGTCACTGTCTTGAGTGGTAACCCTTGAAAATACTCTTGGGCCCCTGAATTGACATCACTTTTCATACTAATTCATCCCATTTTCTCATTCCACTAACTCTGATCTTTTGGCCAACCTGATTGTATCTCAATAGTATCTATCATTATTCATATCCTCTTTCACATCAATTTCACATCATTTTGGAACCATTTTAACATCATTAGAAATTATATCAAATCAACTCACAATCATATCAAACCAACTTAGAATCATATCAAATCAACTTAGAATCACCCTAAATCAACTTAGAATCACATAGAATCAGTCCTAATCAACCTAGAATGTGTCAAACATCCAAAATCAATCATCATTTTTCCAATCCTAGGCATTTTTGTGGGTTTTAGTGCCTTGGAAACCTATTAATCAATCAAATCTTATCAATCTAACCTTAGTACTATCATGGCTCTTAGTGCTAGGTCAAACTATCATTCATGTCACCCAATATTTGACATTGTTGAGTCTCTCAATGCCAAATCATGACCTTATCAACAATTTAATAACATTGATAGTTTCCATTGATGTTATTATGATCAACCTTATCAATCAATCTCAATCCTGTAGCATTTACAAAATCTGCTAAATGTTACGTATCTTTAATTCATGTCTGTGTCCTTGGCATGTTATCAATTTCAATCAATCAATCAATTTGACCATGGCTTTGGTCTATCCATCATCATTCTAGTCAATCCCCATTATCATCACACTTCATCAAAGGATTATGTTGCATTTATTTAATCAAATTGGTCAATCATCTACTAACTCTTCTTATAGGATTAAACAACCGATAATTTAATCCTATGTCATTTCACTAATTATTCTTCCTAACTAACTTCCTCAATTAATTAATTTTATTAATTAATTGGTTCATCATTCACAAACCATGGAAATTCTAAATTTTGTAAGTCATGTTTTCCTCCAATAATTCTATTTTCACTAATTTTTATTTGTGTGGAATAATGGATTTTTAATTCAATTTTTCCACAAAATATTGACATCATCGTGACAAATGGGTGTGACACCTCATGGATTCTCTTTTGATAGTTGGCTAAGATATGTCATAATCCAATATTCTTATTCTCTTATCCACATCCATATTTGGCTTCCATTGTTAGAGATTCTTGGCTTTAAGTGGGTTTGAGGTGTCATATGACGTGTCATAGATTCTCTTCCATCTTTAGCCAAGTTGGACTTCCAAGCATCTTGTGTCATATGTATCATGGATTCTCAAAGGGATCTCTTGCTATGTCTCATATCCAAGGTGACAATTCCAATGCTCTCATCCTCTATGTTGATTATAAAATGAGCATTCTTTCTCTCATTTCTGATCCCTAATTCTTAAGTATTTTTAGGTCCTTACTTCTTAGTTTTTGCTCCATCTCTCATGCTAAAATCATATCTTCAAGTATTCTCATAGCACCATCATTATCCTAGGCTTTTGCTTCCAAATTGTGTGCAGCATAGGCAATTGGAGCTACATCACATGGAGAAGAAAGAAGGATATGGGAGCTACAAGTGAAAGAGGGAGTTTTAAATTTGTTTTCTTCTATTGATTCATTTGGATTTCATGGTAGACTAGAGGGTGTTAATATATGATTATTGAGTTTATGATTTGCTCATATTATGTTAGACATTAGCTCATTTTCTAGGTCCTATAGGTGTATAGATATTATTTGCACCTAAGAGGTGTTGTCCTCAGTATTAAAAAATCTAACATTGATCATATTCATGCTTTGAGATATAAGTTCCCCATGAATATTTTTATAATTCCATATAAATACCATCCCACCAGAAGCCCTATGTGAATCACCACCTTAGATCTTGTCATTCCTAAAGAAAAATAGACTTTCTACTTTATCTTTTGGCATCTTTGTTTCTTGAAGAAGCAAAATATCTAATTTATGATCTCTTATCATATTCCTCACCATATCTTGCTTATGAGGATTATTTAATCCTCTAATATTCTATGAGATGATTTTCATTTCTTATAGAATACTTTTGAGTCTAGGATATTTCTTTGACTACCATCTTCTATACTCCTACTTGCCTCCATATTTCTTTTTTTCCGATTTAAAGGCTTCCCTATTGGTGTATGGGTATAACCCACATCCCCTATTTTGTTGATCCTTGTACTTCTAATAATCATTTGATTTTTTATTTTTATTCTTTTGGTTGTTCTTCTTTTTCTTTTTCTTCCTTTTTTCTTGTTCTCCACATCTATCCATTCTTCTCCATTTCCTTCATACCCACCCTATAGGGCCATATCAATATCTTCTGCATCCCCCCATTTGGTTGTTAAATCTTCTTTTGGAGATAAGATTCCCACCTTGGGTGGTGAGTTCATATTGTCCTTAGTATTTATTTGAGAACATTCAGATACACTTAGTCTAAGAATAATACAATTTTGGTCATCTTGATAAAAAATTTCCTTTCTATTAAAAGTACTCAAGCCTGACATTTCTCTTTCAACAATACTCACATCATATATCTCCTTTTCCTCTGCAATTATTGTCCTTCTACTCCTATCTTCCTCTTCAAAGGTATTTGTTACCACTAAATGCATATGGAAATTAGTTGGGTCCTTCTCTAGAACTAAGACCTAATCCATTATTGACAAAGAGTTGTCATTCTCATTCTCCTCACTACTCTTCTCAACAAGCTTAGCATAGGAACTAGTAATATCCGCTTTCACATCCTTTTCTATTTCAATTTACTCCATATACTCAGATTCCATTCCACCATTTTGAACCCATTCTTTTTCTATATTTCTTTGGTATACTAACTTTATTAGGGCATTTATTTGCCCAATGCCCCAACTTTTAACAATAGAAACAAACAAATGTGATCGATTCATATTTGATCTTCTATTGTCAAGCACCTAGTTTAGATTGAAGAGCAATAGAATTAGGTATATAAACCCCTTGAATGACTCCCACACATATTTTGACATACATCAATCTCCTTCTTAACACTATCATTGGATCCATTGATAGAAGCTCCCCAAAGGTATTAACTATGCCTTGGAAAATGTTTTCTATCTAGAACTCAAGAGGAAATCTTGGTACTTTAACCCAAATAGGGGCTTGAATGGTTAATTAAGTAAAAAGACTTAGGTTAGGGCACCACTTTTGTAAAAAAATGGTATTCTTACCCACTGACCACAATCCACTACACAAGATATTTCTTTAATCTTCAATGCATTAGAAGTAGAAGGATAGGTTGCCTTTTGGCATAGTAACAACACCAACCTGTCCCTTCAAAGCCCATTTCCTCTTAACAAAGGTTGTAAATATTTCAATATTTGGTATGGCTCCCAAGAATCTCCCCACAAGGGTATTATCCATCCTAGATATATTCATATCAATGATTTGATCCAAAATTTCCAAAATAAATGAGCCTTTCTCGGTATCAGAGATATTCTTAATTGGATGGAAAGAATACTTATCAATTAGCTTGATGCCAAAAAAACCTAACTAACTTTTGATAGGAAATAGGATAGAAATAGAAGACCTAGGTCCCCTTCCAGGTCTCTAGACACTCCACCTCCATCAGGTTCCTTCCCTTGCTAGCCTTCTTCCATAGATGCCTCATGTTAACCTACCTCTCCTGATAGGCCTACAACATTGCTTTAAAAAATTTGAATTCCTCCTTTCCCACTCACCACCCTAGCTCCATCCACTCTAGTCATCAATATCAATTTTATTTCCATCCATCACAATTGTATGACTAGAGATATGACCAAATTCATTAAATTCCATCATAACTATTAATTCAATGAATTTTTTCATATCTCCAATCATATGATGTGAACAACTACTATCTATGATCCAATCACATTTATTTCTTTCAACTTGTGACACTAATACTTTTTCTTATATAACTTCTTCCTTATCATGTCTTTCCTTCTTAACATCACTTTCATTATCACTTTCTCTCAAAAATCTTTCCACACTAGCTTCCAAATCTTCATCATTTTCATTAACCCATTCTCTAGGCTTCCTAAACTTAAAATTCCTTTTATACTTTTGTACTCTTTTAGGGCACTTAGAAGCATAATTACCATATTTGTTACAATTCCAATATTTAAAGATTTTCTTACATCTAAGTTATCTTTTCAAAAGTATGGGAATTCCTAATTTGATTAGGATCTAGGATGATTAAAGAGGAATGCTAAACATAATTACATAAAGTTAATTCAAGTCTTTAAATAAGTGAATTAACATAATTAGAATGCTTAAATGCACAAATCATAATAAGGTAATGATTTGAAAGAAATAGAATAAAGAGATAGAAGACAAAATACAATTGATAAGAAAGTTCATCTATGGGTCAGACTACGTCTTTGGATCCTGCTAGATCCAATAGGGGGACTAATCCAATTAGCTCCAAAATTAATTACAAGTGATTACAAGATCTTCCCTTCAAGTAAAATAGAAGAATAATTTTCCAATGTATGAGAATAATCAACAAGCCTTCAAATTCATATTCTCATTCTCATCACTTGGATGCCTTCCAAAAGCTTGCAACCTCGCTTAAATACAAAAAATTAGCCTTAATTAGGCTTAAACCACTAATTCAAAAAATAATCCCCTTTAACCAATTTTAACTTCATATTTTTATATCCCTTTACCATTTTGTGGTAATGATTTTTGTTCCATAAATAGAGGTTTATTTTTAATAATCAACCACATTTAATTAAGGATAGGTGATGACACAAGGGTTAAATATAATGTCTGTCACTCACATCTCAAGTATTATTTGTGGTGTAGTAGTTGAAGAAAATTTTGGTTGGGTGGAGGTCAATAATTCAACCCCTACCAGCCATTTAGCAATGGAAGCCTTGTATTCAAGGAAACAACTCCTCATATTTACAATGTGGTTATAGCAACAGAGCGGTTTAGCTGGTGATTTTAGAGGAGAGAGGTTGTGGGTTTGACCCATGAGGAAATAGTTTCTTTTAACAAAAAATTTCAAGGGTGCCATGTTATTATTATGTAATGTTGATGTCAACATTACTTACCTTTTATCTCGAACATCAAACTACCATAACTTCCACATACAAACTCTATTTTTGATGAAATGACTACTGTTGGAACACCCTTGATGAGATTTTTAATTTGAAACCCATTGTTGACCACTTTTGATATGATTATTTTTTCACCTTTTTATGGCCTATGTTTCTAGTTTGACCAAATTTTGACTAGCTAAAACTTTGTCATCTGAACTCCAATTTTCCTCGTTCAAGTTGCTCGATTCTTGGAGTATTCAGGATATTTCAATTTCACTAATTTTTATCCCCTGGTCAATTTCTTCTTCAATCTTCTTATCTTCTTCTAATTTTTCTCTATTGTTGCTAGCATAATCTCCACTAGTACATGCACTTCTTGTCAATGTAGGTAAAACAATTAATGTGCTGAAAGAAATATCAGTTCTAGTCAAATATCCACCTTGTCTTAAAGTAATCTCAGTTGATTCCAATCTTGCAAGAAGAGTTTCTCTTGTGAAATTATTTGTGCAATGTATATCCTATTCAATCATCTATGTTATCTACTTATATGCAGATGTCAAAGTTTTTAAGATCTTCCAAACAATTTCATCTTCATCCTTCTTTCCATTACAAGAATTAATTCCTACAAAGATTTATGATATTCTACACTTCTTATAGATTCATCTTCAATCATCTTAGCTTCTTGAAACAAATGAATCAAATTCTGTAATCTAATCTTTCTATCATGCTTATCATCTTAAAAAGTAGATTCTAAAGCTTTCCAAATTTCATGTGCCAAATTTAAATATTTTACCTAATGTACTCATTTTCAAGAAGGGCTATCAAAAGTGCTTCCTTAGAAAACATATTGTACATAAAAAATTCTTTCTAAGGTTTAGTACACTTCTCAATCTTTTCTTCTTCAACCACTTCTCTCTTTCTCTTAGGGATTAGCCAATATTCAGGACCAATGCATAGAAAATGTGTCTTCATCTTCTATTTCCAACTATCATAGTTAATTCTAAAGTTTGGACTTTCTTTTCTAAAATGACTTGCCATGGATATCTTTAAGTTGTTAATATTTTTCTTCAAGCACCTAATGCTCTGATATCAATTGTTTGAAAGTAAAGTCTACTAAGATAACTCAGAGGGGTGTGCATCAATTATCAAATCAAAATAAATTTTATCAACCTTATTAAATATAAAATATATCATCAATAAGTGCAACAGTCGTAACAAGATCACCATACACAAAAATAGATTTATCAACTAGGGAAACCCTTGATTAGAGGGAAAACCATGATGGGGATGGTATCAATAAAATGATATACTTATAAATAACCTCCTTGCAAGAGGTGGACTTTGTTTGGAGTCAATGAATTATATTCAATAAATTTTAGTCCCTATTAGGAGACCTTGAATCCCTATGAGGAGATTCCAACCTTGTTAGGAGTTGTTCCAACCTTATCAAGAGTTGTAGAAGGTAGAAGGACCCATTGTTCAAATACCTTTAGGAGCAAGGCCACTAAATTTAGTTTCCAACTATCCTTAGTACCATCCTTCATAGAATAGTACAAATAAAAACTGTCCACAACAACCTCTTTTTCAAATACAATCTTTCTATCAACTTGTAATGCCTTAACTATAGCAAAAACTTCTTTGATCTCAAGATATTCAATATTAGGTTCACTAGATCTCACATCCAAGTTTGCATACTCACATTACACATATTTTTCTTGCAACCACACTCTACCACAAGGAAAATAACTTTCCTTTATACCATGTCCTCCAACTAATTATTGATTCAGCCTTGAGCCTTTCCCAATTTACAAATATAATATAGGACCACATTAAGATATTTCAATACTCATTACATTATAATATTTAAAAAAATTATGATCACAACCAAATTGTCAGCATACAGTCTTCATAAATCTTCACACATGCAACATCTAATTAAGTGTGATCTACTATTCCATCTTCAACATGTCTTCTACCATTGTCTAAACTTTCTTAACTAGATTCTATATTTGTTAGGAGAAATAATCAAAATTATAGTAATTGCTTCTCAAGAAATCAGTGTGAACACTATCTTCATTAAATTTTAAATATATGGCAACTATCTTCACCTTTCAACATGCACACTTAACCACATCATTAAGACATTTTGTAGAACATGTCCTCAACTACACACAGTCTTTGACCACAATCTTTGTTTCCTACTCTGTCAAACAGTGCCATCAATGTAACATATGTTCACTATATCATCTCTCCAAAAATGCTAGGAAGCTCGCCCAAAGGAATTGGTCAACATTCATGCTAAAAGAAGGTACTAAAAACCTTTCTCTAATCAGGCATTTCTCAAGAAATTCTTACACTTGTCTATTTAATTCAACCTTTTTATCAGGTGTAATCCTATGTGGTTCTTTATTAGAAAAAATTCCACTATGTATCAAATCTATACAGTGACTGATTCTTCTTACATAAGGTAAGCCATCAGGTACATTATTAGGAATGATGTCTTAAAACTTTACTAATAAAGATTCAATCTTAGGTGCATGTTCTAACTCATGTTATTTCTTATTCATTCTAGGAATCTAAGAAAAATAGGCATTTCTATTCTTTCACATCTTTAGTGAATTGATTACCCTCAACCAAACATACTTTGACTGTGGTATAGCAATTCTCTTCAAGATTTTTCTACCAAAGAAAATAGTACTTGTTTCTTTCCACCAACCCAAATAGTATACTAATTTACTCTACCATCATGCAAATCTTGTCTATTATAGTACTAAGATCAACCCAAAAGAATATGACAACGTAAGCATAATATCGCACAAGAATTCATCATGATATTTCCCAATTTTGAATTTAACAAGGAATTGCTCAATTACAAGTAATTTATACTCATTTTGGATGCAAGAAACATGGTATAGCTTAGGGTATCTCAATCTTTGTAACTATAATTTTTTAACCAACTCCTTAGATGCCAAATTATTAGAACTTCCACACTTTAAAGATTAAGTATTTACAACATTTTCTAGTAATCTTACATCTAGTCTTGAATAAAATTCTTCTCAAAATAGGTTCTTTATCAACTTCTTCATTTCAAAATATCCTTCTCAACATGGAGTTCTCACCACTTTTGAGTTCATTAGGTGTTTTAGCAACTTCCTCACAAGCTAAGGTGCTTTTTCTATAGCCTGCAATCTTCTTTCCTGAGTTAATACATTCAAAAGATCTATCTCCTTCTTATCCAGACTTGAAGAAAGTTACCATAAGCCAAGATCTTTCCTCTCTCTTACCACCACTGTTATTTATAAAGTAACTAGTATAGCTACCTTTACTATAATTACCTCTCTATCTAGTAGGTTCTTCTTATCATTTTGGTTTTCCTTTATCTTGCATTGCATTGTCAAATCTGTTACTTTCTCCATATATTCTACCTCTACTTTTTTGAAATCTACCACCTCTTCCTCTTTGTCATTGATCATATTTCTTTGCTAGTATTTCTTTAGCTTTCAGAGTGTATTGATATGCTTCTTCCACACTATCACTCTTGACATAGATTATCTCATCTTGAATGATTTCCTCAAACCATTCAGGTATTTAGTCACCTTCTCAACTTCATCATCCACATGTCTAGATTTAATATTCAAATTGTAGAATTCATTAGTATATTCCTTCAATCTAATGTTCTTTTGTCTAAAATTTTATATCTTTCTCAAAAATTAACCTAGTAATCAATAGGAATAACTTCCTCTTCATCTTTCCAATCATCTTTGTTAATTTCTTGATCTTTTCCTTTCCTCTCTTATGTCTCTCAATTTACAAATGACCCCACCAAAGTGAAGCATATTCTAATAACTTGTTGACTGCTATATTGACCTTCTTATTATCAAGAGTACTCTCACTACAACATTTGGGGTCAAATTGTGTTGGTAATTTGTGAAAGTGGTATAATTTATGGTGTTTTTCATTTTATTTTTTGCAATTATCCCCGACATCATTCTAATATTGATGTTGGCATTGTAATTGTAATGCTCGCATGAGTATAAACAAAAAGAAAAATAAAACATGACATAAATCATTCCCCATTTGTTTTAATTGCAGAGAATTGTGTGTAATAGAGGGTGGAGAGCTTTGAACAAGGGTGGAGAGCTCTAAATATTGTTTTGCCATTGTGATCTCTACATTTCATTATCATGCCCCTATTTTGTGATTTCATTGTCATGCCCTTGTGATCTTTTTAGTTGGTTGTTGTGCCCTTGCTCTGAAATTTTGTTGTTGTGTCCTTGCTCTATGATTTTTTTTTCGTGTCATGCCCTTGTGATTTGCATGCCCTTTCTCTATGATTTCATTATCATGTTGTGCCCTTTCTCTATGATTTCATTGTCATCTCATGCCCTTGCTCTATGATTCAATTTCATGTCATGCCCTTGCTCTGTGATTTTTTTGCCGTGCCCTTTCTTTGCAATTTTCTTCAAGGGCTATGCAAATTTTCTCTTATTTTCCTTCAAAATAGGTATCTCTTTATATTTCCTTCTAAACATGTATATCTTAGATATCTTTTCTAAGGTGTTTATTACATCTTAGCACAATAAAAAAAAATAAAAAAACTTGCATACATATTTGAGAATCCAAATAATAAAACAATAAAACTCACTCAACCTATGCTAAGTGACTCACCTCAAGATCCTGCACAAAAATAATGCAAACTAGGAAAAATGAACAAAGTTTGCAAGAAATTTTACGGACATATCATAATAGATATTTTTAAAAAAAACTAGCCATAACTTGGTTAAATGGGTCTAGTTGTTAATTAGCTAGGTTGATTAGAAATTCTAGTAGAACTGTCATCAGTTTAGGTACAATAAAATGAAAAATCTGTTGTTCCTAGCTAGTAGGATCAAATACAATTTTCCAATGTGATAAAATTACATATGCAGATACATCACTTGCATGCCATGCATGAAGCACATTCCCCAATTTATAATGAATTTTTGGATATAAAGGCTCCATACACTGAGCTAACAATGGAAGCCTATTGTGGTGTCCACAACACACGCCCCATTCCTCACTAGGAATGGGGACCCTCTACCTTTTTTTGACTATTGGACTCACTATTTGAGAGTTAGGAGAAGAAAATTTTATTAGACTTAAAAGTATGAGTTGTCAAAAATGAAAAAACAAAAAAAATTAGAAAAATGAAAAAACACAAAAAATTAGAAAATTGAAAAAACAAAAAAAAATTAGAACATTAGAAAAAAATGCAAAAATCAAAAAATTAGGATACAAAAAAAAAAAAAGTTTTCCCTAACCCGCAAGCATCATGCGTCAGCACGCATGTCGAGGTGTCGTGCATATCTTGCTCGGCACGCGAGGAGGGGAGGGATTATAAAACCCTTCCTCCCCTTTCTTCCCCCATTATTTTTCAAAAACTTCTTCAAGGCAAGTGGTATGCACTCCCCCCCCCCCCTTTTCTTCCATCTCTTCACGGGCTGCAGATCGATGCTAGGCACCATGCACCTTGGCGCTGTACACCTTGACATAGCGCGTTGCGTGTCATGTGTCCTAGCACTACGTGTTGGGCACTACACATCCTAACACTACATGCCTACGCACTGCACCTTGGCATTGGATGCCTCAGCGCTATTCATTGGGCGTTGCACCTTAGTACTGCGCACCTAGTGTTGCGTGCCCTCACACTACACATGCTTGCCCTATTTTATTTATTTGCAATTTAAAAAAAAATTTAAAAAACATAAAAAAATTTAAAATTTTTTTTAAAATATAAAATATTAAAATATTTGAAATATATATATTAAATAAAAATAAAAAAAGAGGATAAAATAAAAATAATAAAATGTCCAAATGGGACTTTTTATTATTATTGTTGTTCAATGTTTTTCTTTACATTTTATATATGACTAATAAATTCTTTTCTCGCAATATGCAGGTGGTTAAATGGGGTCTACATTTGGAGTAGCACCCAAACTTGTAGTATTAAAATTCCAAGGCATACCTTCAAAGTCTAGATTCCACCATGATTACGCAAAGATCACATACTGACCTCGGATAAACAACTTTAGGTAAATTCTTGAGAATTTGTAGCAAGCCAATAGAGAGGTCAACTTTGGTGTCTGCATTGTTCTATTCAGGATTGGTGAATGCAACGTCACATCTTGTGTTAGTGTAATTAGGTCAATTAATCATGGCTTTGTCACAACACTTCATCCCTAATGAGAGGGTGGTCAAGAGCATCATAGGGGAAGTGGTATTGGATTTGTGACCTAATAACATTGAGAGGGTTTTCCACCTACCAAGAGTAGACCACTTCATCTGAATTTCCTATGAAGTGGCTAAGAGATGGTACAGGGAGCATCAACAAGAGGCCATTGACATTATACAATCCTTGTACTTGATTGAGAAGCCTCCTCAGGGAAGGATAACTAGAAAAGTGGATATGACTCAGGAATACATGAAGGAAGACATTGGATACTCCATTATTCTCCTTAGTAGAGTCATGGGCTTACTCGCAATAGGTCACCTTAGGACATTCATGGTCAACTTCATTGAGACTATCAGACAAGCGAAGATACCATTGGACTAGGCCACCACATTAAGTGAAAACTTATATGAGCAACTGACGATAGTGAAGGACAAGAAGAATTTTTGCATGACTTCTTACTTGGTGTAACTACTTATAGCGAGGGCAACAAACTATCTCAATTTGTATAGGAGAGATAGTATGCAGGTCCCCAATGCCTGGCCTTACATAGTTTATCCTCAATTGTTGAAGAAGAAGCTCTTAGCATAGAGCAAGGAATATAGGATTGTGAATGATGTGTTCATCTTTTCTATCATACGATTCATTGAGGGTGAGTATGGGAAAAGGTTATCTAATGAAGCCAAAGCATAGATCATGGCTCTTAGAGCTTACTTCATCCAGTTCAAGACATTCATGTATTTATAGGTAGCTGGTGCATCCATCAATCCTAAGAAGCTTCTAAGATACCCAAGTGACAAGTTGGTACTATTGGAGATCTCTAGGCAAATTGAGTTAGCCTATGAGAAGATAAAGAGGCAACAAAGACCTTGCTAGGAATGGGCATTGCTCATTGGGCCATATCAAGTGAAGTAGAAATAGGATATTTCATCCTTCAAGTGGGAGTAGGAGAACTATCCTCTTGAAGAATACAACTCTCCCCATCCATATTTTGACAATGTTGGAAAAGTGGAGAGTCTAGCAAGAAAATAATTTCATAATGAGGATATTGTTTAAGATCATTGGATGAATTCCATTAATGACTATGATGTCTACATTAGGGATTATTGAAGGATGACTTTGTATCTAGTAGAAAATGCTCTCCATTTGAACATCCCAGAGGAGATAAGGCAACAAGATTTTAAGGAATTAATGGATCCCCTATTCAATGTAGATAAAGTTAGTGAAAGACCTATTTTGAATGCCAAGGTTAATAGGGAAGAAGGTGATGATATTAATCATTGAGTGAGGCATGTTATTAGAATGACAAAGGATTGGATCAAGAAACCTTTTCCACTTGATCCAATTCCTGACATAGTAATCTTCCATGCACGTGCTTTCCCAAAAAGAGGTAGAGGAAGGAAAGTAATAGTTCCTATCTTTGTGCTTGAGCCCCCTATCATGCCAGAGATAGTCTACTAGCTTGATTACCTAGTGGGGTATTATCAAACTCCTGAAAGGAAGGGAAAGAAAAAAAGAAAGAGGACCTCTCCTCAGAGGATTCAAATAGAACAGGCACCTTCCCAGTAGTAGGAATAGAGTCCACAAGGGTCTCAAGATATTCAAGCTACCCTAGTCTAGGATGAACCACAGTTGCCTCCCGTTGTGTCTAGCCAACCAGAAGAGGGAGAAATTCCACAAGTCTCCATTCCTCCTATGCAAGATGAGCTAGCTTCTCCTTCTACCTCCAAGAAATAGAAGAAAAGAATTAAGATTCAGATGAAGAAAAGGCAAAGGATCAATAGATTAGTGCCCAATCCATCTATCCCTAAAAGTAATCTAGAAGGAGATGAAGAGGAAGAAGAAGAATAATCAGAGGATAAAGAGGAAGAGGAACAAGTGCCCCTTTAGGGATGAACTCAGCTAGCCAAAGCCATAGAGTTGCAAAAGAGAAAGAGTGCCATGGGTACCCTGCCATCCACTCAAGCAAAACCATTAGAGCTCTCTTCTTTGAAAGATGAAGTACAACAGTAGGTGGATGAGTAGAGTGAAGAGAGTGGTGGTGTTTTCTCAATGTTTGATTTTGATTTTGTGCCTATAAGTATAGAGTTGATTGGGGATAAGATTAGAGACACCCCTACAAGTGAACCTCAACAAGAAGACTGGACATAGATGCCACCAGATACATAGGGTCCTGATCTCACTCCTCCATCTCCACCACCAATTACAGTGGTAGATAAGGGTTTAGTAACTCCTCCACCTCTGAGTTCAAAAGAGGAGTAGGTTCAAAAGGAACTATCATAAAAAAAGAAACTAGAACAAAGGGCTACCAATGAAGTGTCAAAGGCCTTATGGTAGAATATGCACAACAACCTTCCCAAGATGTTGAGGAGCAAGTTACAGAATCTACAAAGACTAAAGCTATAGAAGGAGAGTCCTCACAATAGTAGATGACTCCAAGCAAGAGTGATAAAGGGAAGGAGGTAGTTGAACACACCCCTTCATCATCAAGAGCTAGATCCATAGGAAAACATATCCTAAGATGGTTCCAAAAGGAGATAATGAAAAGTGCTAAGCCTCAGTTTTGTACATCAGAGGATGAAATTTGTGATATTGTAGAGATTTTGAATAAACTTGAGTCTCCACCACATGAGGTAATACCATTAGAATTTGTCACCACCATGTAGAACCAAGATTTATTTGCACAAGTGGCTCTCCCCCCTAAAGGTACTGATGCAGAAGGCATTAGGTTCAAAGATTATGAGATGAAGGATGTTATCTAGGGAAGGCCTACATGGGATCCAACCCAAAAAATGATGACCATGGGAGTCAAATAGGTCCTTAGGCACATGGATCAAGATGATAATAACTTTGAACCCTTTGAAAGCAATTCAAGATCCTAAGGGATATCTAGCCAAAGTTGTTGGTCCTCTTGATCTTGAACACCCTGAGCATACTTTGAATACTATACTTAAAGAAGGGGGAGGTGTACAGTTAGATCCATTTTTTAGAGTTTTTCAAGAATGGCAAGAAAGTTTTGAGTAGAAAGATGTCACCATTATCATAGGGAATATAAAGTTACTACATGCTATGCAAGAGAACATGAACAAGATCATATCAATTTTGAAGTAGGACTTCAGTATCATGGATGAGGTATGTGCCTAGAGTAAGGATTTGCAGACTCTACAAGCCATAAAGGACCAAAGATATTGGGTTTTGATCGATGTATATACCAGAGAAGAATTAGACATGATTGATGATTGGATAGAGAAAATAGTAGATAGCAATAAAGTAATGGAGACATTACACGAGGAAATCCATTGACTCAAGGACCAAGCTCGAGAGTGGATTTTGGAAGCAGAAAGACACTACAGTGATGGATGCTTGGATATTTTTGAAGATGAAGAAAGAGAAAGGTTGTTACCTATAGAGATAGTAGTGGAGAATTTTAGGAAGATTCTTTTTGAGGTTGCTAATGATGAGGACATCTGATAGGCATTTAGGATAGAAGAAGCATTGTTAGAGTTGGACACCAAGCTCGGAGATTTTGCAGAGACTCGAATTGAGGTGGACAACTATAGACAGAAGGTCAAGGATAAATATAAGGTTTTAGATCTTCTAGATGCTACTAAGATTATTGAGATGACAGAGAAATTCAAGGGAAAACATCCAAACATAGCTTTGCGATGAAGAAGAACAAAACCCAAATGCCAGAATTTCAATTTTGACACTTAGTAAAATTTTGAGATTTTGACCCTGTCAAGGTTTGTAGCTCCGTAGGTCCATAGGTATGTAGGTCCATAGCTCTGCAATTCAGAGGTGCACTAATAGTTAACTACCAGTTTCAAAAATAGCACTTTCCATGCATCAGAAATGCATTCTAATGACAGTTTAACTTTGACACATGCCTAAGTGAAGGATTAGTTTCTATTTTTTACACCTCCAAACACTCCTACTTTGACTCAAGGCTTCCTCCTAGTTTTGCTTTGATGCCTTCTCTATTTTTGACATGCAAAGGGCTCATGCATCCAATTAATGAATAGAATATGGATGGAGTCCCTCTAAACACCAGAATAATTATTAGTTTGTAATATTTAGTTTGTTTTAATATTTCAAAAGCATTTTATTGCATGAATATATCTCTCTCTCAACACAAATTGAGGAGATGATTTCTTATAAATACCCCATTGTAAAATGTAACAAGGGCCAACATTATTATGTAATAAATTATACTTTTGGTGCTTGCATTTTGAGTGTAGTGATTCTTTCCTGAATGTGTCATTCTTTTGTGGATTTTGTTCAATAGATTGTGATTAAGCCAAAGGTTTATTGCATTATTTCTGGTTGTGCGATCTTTTAGTTCTAGTGTTTGCTATAGATTTATGAATTCTTTTGATGTAACAATCTTGAGAAGGGATCATCAAATTATGTCTGCATAGCCCTTTTTCTTGCATGAGCACACTTTCCATCTCCTTGTAATTTCATGAAAGGTGAAATATCATACGATTGTTAAAGTTTCTCACCGACGATTGCATCAGTGGATTCTAGGAAGTGCTGCTCCTATTTGCATTGGTTTCCTACTGATTTCTTTGAAATTTTAACTCATAGCATGTTGTTTTCTATAGCTTATGTCAATTTAGTATTTCTATTTCAAGTTATTTCAATTTCATGTTATTTTCTTTCACTTTCATTATTTGCTTTGCTAACCCCTTGTTAGAATAGGAACTCATTTTAGTTGTACTATTAGATTGCATTCATTGAAAACTTAGAAAATAAAAAAATATTATTCTTTTGTGTATTATTTTGAGACAACAAATAGATATATTTCATTCCAATTTTAAATTAGAACCATTAAAGGCCTCCTTGTGAACAATCACATTTATCTTCAATTGAGCAAATTTTGGTATGTCACAATACAAATACTAAACCTTGGAGTTGACGCCAAAAAGGTTAGCTTTTCAAGAGAGGAATTGTGTAATGGATTCCTTCCATTGACCTCGTGTAAAATGACTGCCCACCAGAAGTGGCACTAGAAGGAGGGCCCCCTTTTACTCCTAGAAAGAAAGAAAACTTGTCTAAGTTTCAAAATTTTGCACTTCTACAATAATCTGTGCTTCACCAAAAGTTCAAAAAAAATTCTTGAGTCTTTGACAAATTCAATTTTGTAGCTCTATAGCTCCATAGGTATGTAGGTCTATAGGTCTACAACTATGCAAGTTTGCAGGTCTGCAACTTTGTAAGTGTGTAGGTGTGCTTCTACAGAGAGGTGCACTTTTTCTAGAATTGATGCAAGCTAGAGGATATTGATCCAAAATACCCATTTTAGTGAGCATAAAGGTCTACACCAAGTGCACACAAGTTTCTTGAGCTTACTCACTTTCATAAACCACATAGTGACAAGGGAACATCCCGAGTTCAACCACTTCCATTTGAACTTTCATCATCTTCTTCAACTCCACCTCCACTCCAACCACCTAGTGGACCACCACATATTCCAATAGCTACTCCTCAACAACCATCTTTAGGTCTGCCAAACCCTCCAATGGCCTTTTTCACAAATGTTGTAGACTCACTAATAAACTTGAGAGGTGCACTCCATGACCTCCGTAAGAATCTCGAGAAGTTTTTTCCTAGATTCATCTATGGTGAGACTCAAACTACTGAAGGTCATGTCAAGGTATTCAAGGAAATTTGCAATCACAAGAAAGTTACTAATGAGGATGTGGTTCTTTGTTTATTTCCCTACTCTTTGGGAGAAATTTCCTTCAATTGGTACATCAATTTTCCACCTAGATGCATTGGAGATTGGAATACATTTGAAAAATTATTATTGGAACAATTCAAAATATTCATCAACCTAGATTTGATACATCAAAAATTCATATCAATAAAAAGGGACCCAACTAAGATAGTTTCATGCTTCAACCACCACTTTCATATGGCCTACTGCAAGTTAGAAATGCCATACACCATATTGATTGAAGCTACTATTTAGATTTATCTGAATGCTATGGACCCTCTTACTGTGATCTTTCTGAGAAGACTTCCTATAGTGAATATTGACACATTGGATAAATTCTTTGTAGAAGCGATCATGTTCATGAAGCAAACCAATCCTAATGAAGAAGGAGTTATGCTTCCAGCACAAGCAGTGCCTACAATACCAATATACCTCGTAGGAGCACCCACAATGCCTAGCCAATTCATACCTATAAATCTAGTTCCATTATAGCAAGCACTCACTCCACAAACTTAAGTGATAACATATCTAGGGTATGAGCCTCCAAAAACAACTTTCTTTGAATAGAAGGCTACAGCTCCCATGGAAATAGACAATTACCTCATTTCAAAAGTTGGTCAAATGAAGAAGACTATGTCACAAATGAACAAAAAATTGACATGTCTTAGATTGTCACAAGGAAAAAACAACAACTTCCAAAGAAATAATGTTGGCCCTTACAACAATAATTTTGGTTAGAATTACAATAGGATCTTTAACAGTAACAATAACAACAACAATGTAGGAAATAACAATGGAGAAAACAACTTCAATTCTCCTGATCAAAGTAATGGCTTCCAAAGACAAAACTCACAATGGAACACTCAATCAAATAATGGAAGCATTCCTACTGATAACAACAACAACAACATTCAATATGCTGATATCAAGCAGTACGATGATAGCCAAAATGTGCTTAACAATGATGGTTCTTACTATAATGGAAATCAAGAGATGAATCAAAATTTATAGGTAAATGACAATCGTCCTCCTATACAATTCAATGCTATGCTATTAGAATCCTATGATTCTGCATAGAATACACAAGTGGACCAACCAGAAAGTGAGGAATCCTCATTACCATTTAGTCAATAACTTGATATTCAACATGATGAGATGTTCTCCTTTCATAATGATAATCGAAATACATACAATCTTAGAAATAGAAAGGAACCTTTGATGGATGGGATTCCTCCAGGTTTACAACCAACTCCACCTAATCCAAGAGCAAGTAACAATTGGCCACCACTAAGACCAATGTAAGGAGGACAATAGAATCATAACCCAGTGAATGTACCAACAATACTGAAGAATCCCACTTGGTCCACTAAAAAGTACAATGTGGTAGAAGATTTGAAGAGAACGAAAGCCAATATGTCCATGTTTGACATGTTACAGAATTGTCCAAAACAAAGGGAAGCACTCATGAAGTCCTTGGATCATATGAAAGTTTTCCACAATATGAATGTTGTCCCTCAAAAGATAGCATCTCAACAAGTAAATGTTGTAGAAGCGATGGCCACTATGTTGAAAGACACAGTTGAGGTACCCCTATTTTTGCTAAGCGTTAGGATATATGGGAAGAATCTTCAAAATTTCCTCATTAATTTAGGAGCTTCATGTAACATGGTGCCATTATCAAAAGCTCAAAGGTTAGGAGTCAGTCCTCAACCCTCTAATCGAGTGGTGATATAGTTGGATAAAATAGAGGTAAAAGTCATTGGTGTATTGAAAGATGTGCAGATACAACTAATAGTTGACCCTCGAATTTAGGATGTTATTGACATACATGTGGTAGAAATCTCAAAAATGTATGGATTGCTTCTAAGAAGAGAATGGACAAAATGTCAAAGAGGATGGTTTTCTACAGACTTCACTCAATTGTGGTTGCCATGGAAAGGATTGAACAATCCAATCAAGATAGATGTTGAGCCCAAATTTAAAAAAATGATCATAGATTAAAATGCCACATGAATGAGATACAATTCTTACAATCAGATTTGGGTTCATATAAAGTGATGGTTTTGGATGTGGTTCCAAACAATACACTTCAAGATCAAAACAAAGAACCTAAGGTGCTAGTACCCAAAAGCGAAACCATGACATGATTCATAGATAGTATGGTAACTAATTTACAATGTTTAGGAGAGGAAGTTGATCCTAGCATTGTCCTCCTTCCAGGCTTTTGTTGATTACAAAAAGTTAGTCACTCTGAATTCAAATGTTCATCATGTCAAGAAGTAGTTGTGAAGGTATTGACCCACATAATGGAAAACAATGACAAAAACACCTCAATAGATGAACTCTTTAAAAGCCTAAATTCAGTGAACTCATCCAACCCTATTGAAAATATTGAAGAGGAAAGTGAAGATCTTAATGTTTCATATAGTGATATCTCTTCAGATGGGGGAGGTTTGTCTTCTCCTCCTCCAGGAATGATCAAAGTCCAAAGAAGAAGACGATATCTTAAAGGTAAAGGATGGACTTCAATAGTCATTCATCTTGAACCTAATGTTGAGGAAATCAAAGAATTGATAGGGAAAATTCAAGATAAACAAGAAAAACACACACTTCCTCTACCTACAGATTACAAAAGGGACTCATCAAGTCCTACACAAGGAAAGTTACAATGGGTTCCTAAGAAAAAATCATTCAAGGCTCAAGTGAAAGAGAAATTAAGGATGAATAAGCATAAAGTCAAAAAACCCAAAGAAAATACAATTTGGACACTCTACTTCAATGGATCTAGGTGCAAGATGGGAGCTGGTGCAGGTATCAAATTGGTCAACCAAAAAGGTAGGTCTTTCTATGTCACATATCGGTTAAGTTTAGATGTACTAAAAATGCTGCAAAATATGAGGCATTAATTTGAGGACTTCTGTTTGCACTGGAGAAAGGAGTCACAACTCTTAAAATTGAAAGGGATTCCCAATTGGTCATACGAAAAGTAAAATCCATATACTCTTGCAACGATAAAAGATTATTTGCTTATGGAAAAAGGGTATGGGATATATTGGATGACTTTGAAGCCTTAAACATCAAATCCATTCCAAGAAGAAAGAACATGGTAGCAGATGCTCTTGCCATCTCAACAAGTTCTTTGCAACTAGTTAAAAGAACCAAGTTGAAAATATTTTCAGTGGAACTGATTTCTATTCCATCCATTCTTGATAATATCACCAAATTTTGGGTCTTTCAAGATGATCAACATATACTTGAGTTTATCATGTGAGTTGCCATTTTGAGGGACAAGAGATTGATGATAACCAGATGATATACCTAAAAATGATGGGCTTGAAGATGAAGATGGAATTCTTAATTTGAAAACCAACACTATTCCAAAAGGAATGGTTGAACTAGAATGCATCTTTGACCATGATGAATCAGCACTCAATAAAAGAGAAACCCAAGAAAAGGCAATCGAAGAATGTGACATACAATTTGGGTACTGATGAAGAACCAAGAATGGTATAGATAGGAAAAGCATGCAACTCATAGGAAAGAGAAGACATGTTCAAATTACTCATTGAGTATAAAGATGTCATCACTTGGAGCTATGAAGAATTAAAAACTTATGATCCTAAGATTATCATGCACGATATCCCACTGAAGCTCAATGCCAAACCATTTTGACAAAGACAAAGACCGGTATAACCTCTTATTGAACCACTGATCATGAAAGAAGTAAAGAAGTTACTAGATGTTAAGATCATTTTTCCTATCTTCCATTCCACATGGGTGGAAAATTTGGTTCCTATGTAGAAGAAGACTAGAGAGATTGGTCTTTGTGTTGACTTTCGCAACTTGAACCTAGCATCCTAGAAAGACAACTATCCTCTACCTTCACTGGATGAGGTTTTGCAAATTATTAATGGTTCAAAAATGATGCCATTCTTGGATGGTTACTCAAGATATAATCAAGTGATGTTCAATGAAGAAGAACATCTAAAGACTGCGTTTACAACTAAGTGGGGAACTTTTTCTTAAAGAAGAATGCCCTTTGGATTGATTAATGTAGGAGCTACATTTCAATGAGAAATGGATGAAGCTTTCAAAGTATTAATTAATAGATGTATAGTCATCTACATGGATGATGTGACTATCTTTTCAAAGGTCAAAGTACACACATTGCTGATTTAAGACAGGTATTCAATAGGTATCATAAATACAACATATCTTTCAATCCCGAGAAATGCTCATTTGGCATTACTAAAAGGAAAGCTCCTAGAACATGTTATTTCTAAAGTCAAAATCTTCATTGATCTAGATAGATTTGAATCTATTCTAAAGATAGTACCTCCACACGGCCAGAAAGAATTAAAGTCTTTCTTTGGGAAGATAAATTTTGTGCAAAAATTCATAAGTGGATTTGTAGAGATAGTTCACCACCTTAATGATTTACTCAAGAAGGAAGCTAAAATAGAGTGGTCTCCAGAGATAAAGAAATCATTTGAAGATATTAAATTTTCCATTTCAATAGCCCTAGTTTTGGTGAGTCCTAATTATGAGTTACCTTTCAAGATCTATTCCTTTGCTTCTAAACACTCTTGTGCAAGGATCCTAACACAGAAAAGGGAGAAGGAAGATGAAAGACCAATTGCTTTTATGAGTTTTCCTTTGAAGAATGTAGAGTTGAATTATTCAAACCTTGATAAACAATCATTTCCATTGATCAAGGCAGTAAAGAAGTTCCATCACTACATACTGAGAAGCAAGGTGTATGCAATTGTACTTGATCTAGCAGTGAAGATGCTTCTGATGCAGAAAGAACTTGGTGAAAGGAGAGGAAAGTGGATGGCCATAATTTAAGAATTCAATCTTGAAATTCAATCTATGAGATTAGTTAGAGGTCAAGGGCTATCAAATATGATAGCTGATAACTAGGATGGAAATGAAAAAGAATTTAAGTTTGATGATGAAATGGATAAGGATGATTAGAAGAAGATGGTTGTATTGCAAGTTGACATTAATTAGGGAGTGGTAATAAATGTTTGGTATCAAGAAATTTTTTATTATCTCCTACAAGACCAATGCCCAAAGTGGATGAATATTTCACAATGCAAGGGACTTAAAATGAAGTGTGAATGTTATATGATGCATGACAACAAGTTGTACAAGAGAAACTATGAAGGGATTTACCTAAAGTGTTTAGGCCATGACAAAGCAAAAGAAGTCTTGGAACACTTTCAAGATAAGTATGTTATAGGACATGATTCAATAGAAGCAATGGCCCACATGATTCTAAGATCAGGTTATTTTTGGCCTTTGATATTCAAAGACACTTTTGAGCATGTACACTCTTGCCATATCTGTCAGACTAGTGCCACCAGAGAAAAGAATCTGACAATGCCCTTATAGCCTATGTATGAGATAAGCACCTTCACAAAGTGGGGATTGGATTTCATTGGTCTAGTAAATCCATTGTCATCAATTGGACATGCATTTATTCTTATAGCTATGAATTACTACACATAATGGATGGAGGCAAAAACATTAAAAAATTGCACTGCTAAGGTGGTGACAGACTTTTTGGAAGAACACATTGTTACTAGGTTTGGAATGCCATTCACCCTTGTGTGTGATAATGGGTCTACTTTCACATCTACATTCTTGACCCATTGGGCATTCAAAAATCAAGTCATTATCAAGTTCTCTTCAAATTACTACCCACAAGGAAATGGGGTAGTGGAATCTACAAATAAGAAGTTAATCACAGTAAGAAGATGATTGTTGAAGGAGAATCTTAGGGATTGGCATATGCAACTCAAATATGCCTTATGGAAAGATTGAGTGAGAGTCAAAATGCCTTGGGGGCTTCTCCATATTTTCTTGTCTATGGAGAAGAACTAGCATTTCCACTAAACCTCAAAAATCTTGTTTTGAAATTCATGAGTGGGTATGTTGAAGATGCTGACAAAGTACAAATCAAATTGATGAATCTTTTAGAGATGGATGAAAAATGAACAACTACATTGGAACACCTGGCTAAACATCAAGCTATTGTGAAAAGATGGTTTGACAAGAGAGCCATGATAAAATTATTCAGAATTTTTGACCTTGTTCTACTCTGGGATAAGGTGAAAGAAAAGTCGGGCAGCCATACCAATTTTCAATGCTTGTGGACAGGCCCTTATCAAATCATGAAAATTTTGGGAGAAAAAACTTTTAGGCCCAGTTCCTTACAGGGGGAAATTTCTACCCTTTCTCGTAAATGGGTAGTTTCTAAAACATTATTTTGAAGCCTAGAAGACAAAAAACAAAAAAAAATTAGTTAGATTTTATTTCTGCATTTAACTTAGATTTTCATTTCTGCAAGTGTGTTTGCTTTCATGTTGTGTGTTTGCTTTCAGTCATGTGTTTCCTTTCAAAGCTGTGTCAGTCCTGGGGGGTAAGGTGTACTTGAGATTTTCTCTTAATATTTCACTAACCACTCTTTGGTTTTGATTTTAGGAAGAGGTATTTCTTTGTTAAGACATTTGGACGATTGTGTGTCTTATACCAATCGAGCAATCGACATTTCTTATGGAAATAGGGGATTTTTAGTCTGGAAATTAGAAGCCTAGACCAACAAGCCCTCGACACTTTGCAAATTTAAAATTTGATTATTTTAGGTGTTGTTGAATTGAAGTAACAATGATATGAAGGATGATTCAAACTTTGACTGGTTCAAATAGGAGGGGTCTCCTTGATAGGTTGTTAAGATCATTGTTTGTTGTGAGAGTTTCTAAAAGTTCTAAAAGAGGAATGCAAGGGATGTTCACAAGAGATCAAGTCAAAGAAATGACAAGGATGTCTTGATTACATAGTCTAAGTGTAGTCAGGATATAGAAAATAAAAAATAAAAAAATAAAAATAGAATATGGTGTTAAGTTTGAAGGATTCTAAAAAATTTGAAATGGCAAAAGATGTGTCTTCAAAATAGAGTATCTTGTGTTCAAAATATTGCTTCATCAAAAGTAACATTTTGAATGACATGGAGCAATTATTCAAATAGCTAGGAAATTAAAAGAATGTGGTGTCCCACCAAGAGCCCTCAAATTGATTCTCTCATCTGGTCAATCAATTGATTGATAAAAGCCTTTGTGGAGATTCTAAATGAATGAGTTGGGAAGAGTGGAAGATTTTTTTAAGTTATCAGAAAGCTTTGATTGACTGCATCCTGACACATCAAAAGGAATGAATACACAATTTACACACTGAGTTTGAAGGTTTCAAGTTCTGAGATTTTGATTTAAAAATCATTGGAAAGACATTCAAGATGTTCAAAGTTTGGTTGGTGTTTGACACATGTTGGAAGAGTGTTTGTTGATAAAGAAATGCCTTGGTCATTTTTTCCTTTTTTTTAGGCTATTTTTTGTGTTTTTCACAACACATGTCACATTCCTCAGTAGGAATAGGGACCCCCTACTTTTTTTTGACTCTTGGACTCACTATTCAAGAATAGGGAGAAGAAAATTTTATTAAAGTATGAGTCGTCAAAAATGAAAAAACACAAAAAAATTAGAAAAATGAAAAAACACAAAAACATTAGAAAATTGAAAAAACACAAAAAAATTAGAACATTAGAAAAAAAATGCAAAAAAAAAAAAATCAGAAAATTCAGATATAGAAAAAAATTGCACTCACATGTGCATGAGACGCACACCATGCACCGACATACATGTTGAGGTGCAGCACATATCTTGCTTGGTGTGCAGGGAGAGGAGGGGTTATAAAACCCTTCTTCCCCTTTCTTCCCCCCCATTATTTTTCAAAAATTCAAGGCAAGCAGTATGCGCTCCCCCATTTTTTCTTCCATCTCTTCGCAGGCCACAGCTCGGTGCTAGGCATTGCACACCTTGGCACTGTGCACTAGGCATCATGCATCCTAGCACTACATGCCTTGGCACCCTGCCTCCCAGTGCCACACACCCTCACACCATGTGTGCGCACCCTATTTTATTTATTTGCAATTATACATATATATATATATATATATATAATTTTTAAAAAAAAATTTAAAATATATAAAATATAAAAATATTTTTTAAAATATATTTTTTAAAATAAAAAAGAGGATAAAATAAAAAATAATAAAATTTCCAAGTGGGACATTTTTTTATTGTTGTTCAATATTTTGGTTTACATTTTATCTATGACTAATAAATGCTTTTCTCACAATATGCAGGTGATTAATTGGCATCTACATTTGAAGCAACACCCAAACCTATAGTATTCAAGTTTCAAGGCATACCTTCAAACTCTAGATTCCACGATGATTATGTAGAGATCAGAGATACCAACCTCGAACACATAGATTTAGGTAAATTCTTGAGAATTTGCAACAAGCCAACAAAACGGTCAACTTTGGTGTCCGCATTGATCCATTCAGAATTGGTGAACGCAGCATCACATCCTATGTCAATGCAATCAATTGAATTAATGATGGCTTTGTCACAACACTTCATCCCTGATGAGAGGGTGGTCAAGAGTGTCACAAGGGAAGGGGTATTGAATTTGCGACCTAATAACATTGAGAGGGTTTTCCACCTACCAAGAGTAGACTAGTTCATTCAACTTTTTTATGAAGTGGCTAAGAGATAGTATAGGGAGCATTAGCAAGAGGCCTTTGACATTATACAATCCTTGTACCTAATTAAGAAGCCTCCTCAGGGAAGGATAATTGGAAAAGTGGACATGACTCGAGGATATATGAAGGAAGACATTGGATACTCCATTATTCTCCTGAGTAGAGTCATGGGTTTACTCGCAACAAGTCACCTCAAAAAATTCATGGTCAACTTCATTGAGACTATTAGATAGGCAAAGATACTATTGGACTAGGCCACTATACTAAGTGAAAACTTGTGTGAGCAACTAAAGGCGATGAAGGATAAGAATTTTTACATGACTACTTATATGGTGTACTTGCTTGCAGTGAGAGTGAAAAACTATCTCGATTTGTACAAGAGAGGCAGTATAAAAGACCCCAATGCCTAGCCTTACATAGTTTATCCTTAGTTGTTGAAGAAGAAGTTCTCAATACAAAGAAAGGAATACATGATTGTGAATGATGCATTCATCTTTGCTATCATATGATTCATTAAGGTTGAATATGGGCAAAGGTTATCTAATGAAGCCAAAGCACAAATCATAGCTGTCAGAGCTTACTTCATCTAGTTCAAGATGTTCATGTATTTATGGGTAGCTAGTGCATCCATCAATCCTAATAAAATTTTGAGATACCCAAGTGACAAGCTAGTACTATTGAATATCTCTAGGTAACTTTAGTCAGCCTATGAGAAGATAAAGAGGCAACAAAGACCCTACTAGGAATGGCCATTGGTCATTGGATTGTATCAGGTGAAGTGGAAATAGGATATTTTGTCCTCCAAGTGGGAGTGGGAGAACTATCCTCTTGAAGAATACAACTCTACCTGGCCATATTTTGAAAATGTTGGGAAAGTGGAGAGTGTAGCAAGAAAAGACTTCCATCATGAGGATGTTTTTGAAGATCATTGGATGAATTCCATGAAAAACTATGATGTCCACATTAGGGACATTATAGGATGACTTTGTACCTAGCAGAAAAGGCTCTCCATTTGAACATCCCTGAGGAGATAAGGCAACAAGATTCTAAGCAATTACTAGATCTCCTATTTAGTGTAGATAAAATTGGTGAAAGACCTATTCTGAATGCCAAGGTTGATAGGGAAGAAGGTGATGATATAAATGATTGAGCAAGGCATGTTATTCAAATGACAAAGGATTAGATCAAGAAACCTTTTTCCACTTGATCCAATTCCTAACATAGTAATCTTCCATGCACATGCTCACCTAGAAAGAGGTAGAGGAAGGAAAGTAACAGTTCCTATCTTTATGCTCTAGTCCCCTATCAAGCCAAAGATAGTCTACCAGCTTGATCACCTAATGGGATATTATCACCCTCCTAAAAGGAAGGGAAAGAAAAAAAAAAATAGGACCTCTCCTTAGAGGATTCAAACAAAACAAGCACCTTCCCAATAGCAAGAACATAGTCCACAAGGGTCTCAAGATACTAGAGCTACCTTAGTCCAAGATGAACCACAATTTCCTCTCATTATGTCTAGCCAACCAAAAGAGGGAGAAATTCCACAAGTCTCCATTCCTCCTATGCAAGATGAGCTAGCTTCTCCTTCTACCTCCAAGAAACAAAAGAAAAGAATTAAGATTTAGATGAAGAAAGGGCAAAGGATCAGTAGAAGATTAGTGCCCAATCCATCTATCCCTAAAAGTATTCTGGAAGGAGATGAAGAGGAAGCAGATGAAGAGGAAGAGGAACAAGTGCCCCTATAGGGATGGACTTGGATAGATAGAGCCACAAAGTTGCAAAGGAGAAAGAGTACCACAAGTACCCTACCATCCACTCAAGAAAAACCATTAGAGCTCTCTTCTTTAGAAGATGAAGTACAGAAGTGGGTGGATGAGTAGAGTGAAGAGAGTGGTGGTGTTTTCTCAATGTTAGATTTTGATTTCATGCCCATAGGTATAGATTTTATTAGGGATAAGATTAGAGACACCCCTATAGGTAAACCTCAATAGGAAGACTAGACACAGATGCTTCCAGATACATAGGGTCCTAATCTCACTCCTCCATCTCCACCATAGATTATGGTGGTAGACAAGGATTCAATAACTCCTCCACCTCCAAGTTTAGAGGAGGACCAAATTTAGAAGGAACCATCATCAAAAAAGAAACTAGAACAAAGGGCTACCAATGAAGTCTCAAAGGAAGGACAAATGGTAGAGGCACAACAACCTTCCCAAGATGCTCAGGAGCAAGTTACAGAATCTATGGAGACTAGAGCTATAGAAGGAGAGTCCTCACAACAATAGATGACTCCAAGAAAGAGTGATAAAGGGAAGGAGGTAGTTGAACACACCCCTTCATCATCAAGAGCCAAATATACAAGAAAACATGTCTCGAGATGGTTCCAAAAGGAGATAATGAGAAGTGTTAAGCCTCAGTTCTGTGCATTGAAGGATGACATTTGTGATATTGTAGAGATTTTTAACAAACTTAAGTCTCCACCACATGAGGTGATACCATTAGCATTTTTCACCACCATGCAGAACTAAGATTTATTTACACAAGTGGCTCTCCCTCCTAAAGGTACAGATGTAGAAGGTATTAGCTTTGAAGATTATGAGATGAAGGATGTTATGTTGGGAAGGTCTACATGGCATTCAGCTCAACAAATTATGACCATGGGAGTCAAAGAGGTTCTTTAAACACATGGAGCAAGATGAGATTGAACTTCGAATACTTTGAAGGCAAGTGAAGATCCTAAAGGGATATCTAGCCAAATTTGTTGGTCCTCTTGATCCTGAACACCCTGAGCATACTTTTAATACTATACTTAGAGAAGGGGGAGGTGTACAATTAGATCCATTTTTGAGAGCTTGTCAAGAATGGTGAGAAATGTTTGAGAAAGGTGTAATCATTATCATAGGTAATCTAAAGTTACTACGTGCTACATAGGAGAATGTGAACAAGATTGTAGCAATTTTGAAGTAGGACTTCAGTATCATGGAAGAGGTACATGCCTAGAGTAAGGATTTGTAGACTCTACAAGCCATAAAGAGCCAAATATATCTATCTTTGATCGATGTATATACCAGAGAAGAATTAGACATGATTGATGATTGGATGGAGAAAATAGTAGATAGCAATAAAGTAATGGAGACATTACATGAGAAGATCCATTAGCTCAAGAACCAAGCCCAAGAGCAGATTTTGGAAGTAGAAAGACACTACAGTGATGCATGCTTGGATATTTTTGAAGATGAATAAATAGAAAGGTTGTTACCTATAGAGATAGTAGTGGAGAATTTTAGGAAGATTTTTGTGGAGGTTGCTGATGATGAGGACATCTGACAGGCCTTTAGGATAGAAGAAGTGTTGTTAGAGTTGGACACCAAGCTTAGAGATTTTGAAAAGACTTGAATTGAGGTATTCAACTATAGAAAGAAGGTCAAGGATAAATATGAGCCTTTGGATCTTCCAAATGTTGCTAAGATTACTAAGATGATAGAGAAATTCAAGGGTAAACATCCAAACATAGCTTTAGGATGAAGACGAACAAAATCCAAATGCCAAAATTTCAATTTTGACACTTAGTAAAATTTTGATATTTTGACCTTGTCGAGCTCTACAGCTCAGTAGGTGCGTAGGTCTACAAGTACGTAGGTCTGCAACTTTACAATTTAGAGGTCCACTAACAATTAACTATTAGTTCCAAAAATAATATTTTCCATGCATCGGGAATGCATTTTGATTGTAGTTTAATTTTGACACATGCCTAAGTGAAGGATCAATTTCTATTTTTGACACCTCCAAACACTCCTACTTTGACTGAAGGCTTCCTTCTACTTTCTCTCTCATGCTTTCTCTATTTTTGACATGTAAAGGGCTCATGAATCCAATTAATGAATAAAATATGGATGGAGTCCCTCTAAGCACCAGATTAATTGTTAGTCTGTATATATTTAGTTTGTTTTAATGTTTTAAAAGCATTTTATTGCATGAAGATATCTCTCTCTTAGCACAAATTGAGGAGATGATTTCTTATAAATACCCCATTGTAAAATATAGCAAGGGCCACCATTATTATGCAATAAAATTATTCTTTTGGTGCTCACATTTGGAGTGTAGTGATTCTTGCCTAAATGTGTCATTGTTTTGTAGATTTTGTTCATGAGATTGTGATTGAGCCAAAGGTTTGTTGCATTTTTTTGGGTTGTGCGATCTTTTAGTTTTTGTGTTTGCTACAGATTTATGAATTCCGCTAATGTAATGAGCTTGAGAAGGGATCATCAAATTATGTCTGCATAGCCTTTTGTCTTGCATGAGCGCACTTTCTATGGCCTTGCGATTTGATGAAAGGTGAAATATCATATGATTGTTAAAGTTTCTCAACAACGATTGCATTAATAGATTCTAGGAAGCACTGCTCTTGTTTTCATTGGTTTCCTACTGTTCTTCAAAATTTTAACTCACAACATGTTGTTTTCCGTAGCTTATGTTTATTTAGGATTTTATTTCATGTTATTTGCTTTCAGTTTTGTTATTTTCTTTGCTAACCCCTTATTAAAATAGGAACTCATTTTAGTTGCACCATTAGATTGCATTCATTGAAAACTGAGAAAATACAAAAATATTGTTCTTTTGTGTATTATTTTGAGATAGCAGGCAAATATACTTCATTTTGAGTTTAAATCAGAACCAGCAAAGGCCTCCTTGTGAACAATCTCATTTATCTTCAACTGAGTAGATTTTGGTACATCGCAAGACACATACTAAACCTTGGAGTTGATCCCAAAAAGGTTAGCTTTTCAAGAGAGGAATTGTGTAATGGATTTCTACCATTAACCTTGTGTAAAATGACCATCCAACAAAGCCAAGGATATAACCCTATGAGGATCCCAAGTATCTATTGTTGTTAATTTAGGCATCACTATATGATCTATAATGTTAGGAAGTATTGATGTTGGTAGTAACTTATCTCATGTCTCCAGAACATGTAGTATAGGTGCAGGGTCTCTTAACTCCCTAGAATTTTTAGTAGTTATTCTCACTACTAGAGAAATACTTTAGTGAAGAGTTGAGTGTAAGGAGTTGAAGAAGCAAGTTCTACTTCTATGCAAATGTCATAATAATGAGGCTCATTCCCTTGTAGAAGCCTCTACCATAATGACATTACCTCTAAACTATGCAAAGGTGTTGAAGTGGCTTCCAACCTTGAAACACTCTTATAAGAAAATGAAGATGCAATACATGACAAATTACACAACTTTTAGTCATCCCAATATTTTGACTACAAATTCTCAAAGACACTTGCAAGTGATTCAAATGTCATAGTACCTACTGTAACACTTTCCTAGATTTTATCCATTGGCTCCCATAGTATCCTCTATGTTGTCTAGCTATTGTTTTTGTCATGTTGTCTCTTTCTAAAGCCACTCCTCTTTCTAAAGCTTCTCTCTCTCCTTCTCTTTTAGGCTTTAAATCTTGATTATCAAACTTTTGAATGTCTACCTCTACCATATCTAAAATATACTTCACATTATGATGTAACTCTAGCATAGGTGTTTGATCATCAATAGATTTTATTTCAACATTCAAGTTTTCAAGATTGGTCAACACCCTCACTTGTGAACCTCTCATGTCAAGCACTTTCTATACTATTTCAACATCATGTTCTTACTTTTGAGCTAACAATTCTTTAGGTACATTTTCTTGTAAAACGTTAATTTTGTTGAACAATTGTAAACTTTTAGAAAGTGCATTGTTCTTTTCATATATGTATGTATGTATCTATGTATGTATATATGTATGTGTATATGTCCTCATGTGAAAAACTGAACTTTGACTATGAAAGGTGTAGTGGAAAATGAGTTTTCCACCACATTTTTCCTTTGGTGGAAATTCCCAATTCGACTACTCCATTGTGAAAAATTCAAGAAGTACTTCTTTATTGCAAAAAAATGAACTTTGACTTCAAAATTATAGCGAAAAATGAATTATGCATTTCTTTAAAACTTTGTCAAATTTTCACCATTTTTCTTCCACATCTACATATCTGGACTTAGAAACAATTTAATCCTCCATAGAAACTTTCTTAGAATCAAGGAATACATTAGTGGAAATTTATCATGGGTGATGACTTAAAAGTTTTAAAATTTGGGGTACTTTTAGTGCACCTACATGTCCCCTAGACCCATTTGAGAAAGTTCTTGACAACTTAGCAACTTTTGACATTTGGAAACCTAATCAACCAACATTACATTTCATGAGTTCTGAACACTCAAACAAGGTATTTCTATTTGTTGGTTGAGATTTTGTGTTCTTGAGGTTCTATATTGCTGATGGTTATGACTCTTCTCCATAGGTTGTACTTCTATACATAGCTTTGTTTGCTGGCATTCTTTGTCTTCCATTGAAAACTTCTGAAGTACATCTAATAAAATATACTGGACAATTTTAAGGTTTGAATTTAAAGTAAACATTACATAATTAGTTTTAAGTTTGCACCTTTTATAACATAGTTTCTTGAAGTTGAGTAGAATGCAATTGGCTTTATTTGTCACAGTGAGGTATGATTTATACTAATGATTCTCATTGTAACTGAAAGAAATGATGTCTTCTAGTTTAATAATTTTTTCAAGCTCATCAAATGAATTGATTTGAATTACTTAAAAAATTTCTTTCTTGATCATCATTAGATTTTAGTTACATAAAAACTCCTCAATCTACATTTTCTTTATAAGAGTGACTAATGCTAATTCTTTCCTACATATTTGCAATTTAGATGTTTATCAGAGATGGTGCAAAACTTGTTTGAGATGCATTTCAACTTGCAAAAGAGAAAGCCCCTTGTGCCATCTTTATAGATGAGTTTGATGTAATTGGAACCTGACATCTTGACAGATACTGGGATTTTTAATTTTCATTCTTGTTGGTAAGCTCACAATGGTAAATATTCTAAATAGTAAAATTTGTAAGCTTAGACTTGGTAAGCCCATGAACATAAGCAAAAAGGCACTACTATCCTTCCCATCAATGAGTTGCAAGCTTTTCTTTAGCCCCTCTAAACTGTAACACTTATCCTTCACAACATACACTACACAAGTTAATTTCCACAGAATAATGATATTCACCCACATGCATACAAAAACCATAATAATTAATATTGAGGAAGTGTTAAATGGGCTAGTGGAAGATACATTGAAATGATTGCAACTCATAGCCAAAGCAAGGGAAAATAAATAAATAAAAAGAAAACCTAGAGGGACATTATAATCTTTCTTTTAAATGTCATTTAAAGAATATTCATAAGCCTTGCTAAAGAAGGTTCATGTTTCATATTGTCAAAAGGCCCGATAGTGTATAAACTAAAAATTTATAGAATATCTCATAGACAAAAAAGTATGGCAATTTCCAATGGTATTTTCCTCCTTCAATCACATCTTCATTTGTTAGGGTGTTCAATTCATCACAGATGAGTTTAGCAAAAAGAGTTGGTGAGATCAATGTGTGAAGCAGAGCTGCCAAAGAAAGGGGCAAAACTAATATGAAGGTAATGTTCCAAATTATTTGTGGAAAATAATGAAGGATTTTGATTGATTCTTCCTTAATCCTAATGGCACCAAGTAGCTCTAGTTTTTCTTCCTCTCCCTCCATCTATGCTTATTCTTGTTTTTGTTAGCTCTAACCCCTTGTACAATTGTTGTGATTTATAAGTGGGATATAAGTCAACTAATCCCTTATAATCTATCTGACACATAATTTGGGCCTCATTTGTCCTTTAGAGGTCAAAGACACCTAACCCCAATAAAGGAAATATGATGGATTCTTCCATTATCATCCAACATGAGATATCAAAATGTTGTTTTTGCTTGCTTTAATGTCCACTCTTTTCCTTTTATATATCATTTCATCTATCTTGATGAGTCCTTGTAAGCAAGTGCACTCACTGAGTACAATAAATAAGTTGTTTATAGGAACATTACAACTCATCTAATGCTTTCAGTTACCTAATTTAATAACCCCTATTTGACACCTTTTGGACAAGTGGAGAAAGATAATTGCTTAATTCATGATTAAACATAAAGAATTCTAATGCAAACTTAATGAGATGACATTTTTGAATCAAACCAATGATTAAGGAAGAAGTTGATCACATCATAAACTTATCCAATTGATCCACTTTCTATTAGACAAGTTAATAGAAAATATACTAGTACCTCCATCTAAAGGAGTAGATAGTGATAAAAGGTGCAAGTCTATATAAAATAATTTCTCGCACATATTATTTTACCAAAACATTAAATAAAATATGAAGAAAATGTGAAAGACCTATAATACATTCCCTCTATTATTTTTGCCATAGATTTAATAGGACACAAAAGGAATATAAACAACAACAATAATTAAACATTGTTCACACTTTGCATGTACAACATTTTTTATTATAATAATTTAAAAATTAAAATGAATTAGAACCTGAGCAAACGCGTGCTAGATTCTCTAGTTCTTTAACATTTTATGGATGCTGGGGATAGATCCTTGGACTTGGCTTGACACTAGATAACTTTTGGTTTCCAGTTGCAATTTTTACTTTTCTATTTTTTTCACAGTTAATTTTCTTGTTTTCCATTGTTTCAAGTTGTATTTGTAATTATTTTTGTAACTCTTTAGATAAAAGTACAAATGTTACTATTTTTTTTAAGTACAAAGTTAATTTAGATCAAATTATAAAAACATTTGTTTATCTCAATAATTAACACAAATGGCAGCATGAGTTCCAAATTTTCCATTATTCACAAGACCAATTAGTAGATGATTGACATAGTCAAGGTTCAAGTTGAAGATGTTAACTAATGTTTATGTTCCCACAATGTTTAATTTGATCAATTGACTTTCAATTTCTTGATTTGGAAGAATTAGGTAAGCAATTTCTTTCTATGTTTGATCTCAAGAATTTGAAGACTTATCCCTAACTCTGATCATTTGTGAAATTATCACATGATGTTGAGATATGTGCATCATCCTCTCATAAAGGGATTATTTGAGAACTTCATCCCTCACTTTTGTTTTTATGTAAGTAAAAAAGTGTCTTGCTATAAGACTAGTAGCTTAAAAGTATTTGATGCATTAAATCACATGATTTTGTTTGTAGGCATTGACAACAACAAGGCTTACTAGGAGGCTGGGATTCTGCTAAGTTTAAGAGATCTTTAGAAATTATCGACCTAGTCTTGAATAGTTTATCCATGAAAAGGGAATTTTCGTGATTTGTATTATATTTTTTATTATCTTTCTTGTTTCAATTCAAGTGTCAAAATATTTGGTCCAATTCAAATGTTTATATTTTGAATACGATTTCTTATTGTGTATTAGTTTGCAACATTTACAAATCAATATACTTGATCAATGGTATCACTATTGTTATACAAAACTAATGAGAGATATGATAGTGCTCTGATGTTTCATTGTACTCATTTGTATTTTTTGTAATTCTATATCTATAGTATGCATTTATTACCTTCACCCATAGGCAGTAAATATTTGGCAATATTGCTATTAGCTTCATCTTCATTAGAAAGCTCTAAATGTATAATGCAGTGCCTCTTGTGTTTGTAGTATGTACCTTTTTATATTTTGGTTTGAGAGATACTTGTACTCATGTTATTGTGTTTGCATTTGAGATGAAGGGTTGGATGTTATACTATGATTTCTATAGCATAGATGCTATACTACTAAGTTGTATAGTTGATCATATTTGTGTGTTGATGCCATTTAGAGATGACAATATGTTTTATAATGATATCAAGTTATGTTGTATTTGGACATATCTCTGATTTGGTTATATGTTGGATTTACTACTCTGGTTATTTACTTCATTTTTGCTTCATTATAATTTATGTGAACATGAGTGATGTAAATGGATTATTTCAATAGAATTGAATAAATAGTTAAATTGGGTATTTAATGCATTTATTGCTTTGATCAATGCATCTTATGTAAATGCCATCCTTATATGGTCAATGCATCTTATTTAAATGTCTAAATTAAACCTTCTGGTGATTTAATAAATCTAGAATCATTTGCATTATGTGACTAGACCTGTGAACATGTCTGTGCATTTAGAGGCTCGCATTGTCGTGAAGGTTGTTAAGAAATTTCTGTGATTTTGGGATTTCGGGCTTTATTTTAATTATTTTTAATTTCTAGCAGCTTTTCCATGGATTAATTCCAACTACTTGGAATAGCCTATTTTTATTTGGGTTCATTCGAGGTCTAACTAGTTTAACTTGTTATTTATCTTGATTATTCACTCGAAAAGTGAATAAGTTTTGAAAGAGGAAATTAATTCATCACTTCTCACTTTTGAAAATTGAGAACTTCAGAGCTTTTTCCAAAATCCTTTTCTGAGGATTGTGTTTATATTCGTTGTGAGAGCTACAGGTGTGGGATCTTCATGAGATCAGTCTTATTGGATCTAGCTTGGGGAGACCTTGCTTTGATATGCTTTCTAGTAGCTTATGTGGGTTATTTATTTTATTGTGCTATTTCCTATTTTTTCCCTTTTGGCTATCAGGTAGGGCTCTCCCATTTTCATGTTTCAGCTCTATTTCTACTTCTTTTTTTGGTAGCTATTTGTTAGGAGAATGACAACTAGTGTTCCCCTCTATTTCTATTTGTTGGTTCTACTCAGTTGGGTATGAACATTTTCCCTATTTTTGAGATGAGGGTTTGGGGTTTCACACCATTATGTTGGCCATTTTTGCATACGGTGTCTAAACCAAAATTTTATTGGATTTTCATAGCTTTTATGTCCCAAGACCAAATGAGTTTTATTTTTGAAGTTTTCCAATTTTGGGGTTTTTACCTTGATTTGCATGCTACCCTATTTTCTTGGGTTTTCTTGGCATGATGTTAGTCATAGACTTGGATCATCTGTTGGGATGCCAGTTAGATCATTGTTGCACTTTTATGTTGCATTGGGATGTGTGCCACATCTATCCTCCTAAGCTTGTTATTAGTTAAGTGATATTTAGCATTGTGTTCTCATCCAATCCTTGTGTTATAATCTTTATGATAGTGGTGCGTCACACACGAGCATGTGCATAGATTGTCAAGTGAATTGTGAGGCCCAATCTTCTGAGGTATTTCTGAGAGTTATGATCATTTGGGGTTAGGTTGGGAATATGCATGCCTATGGGCACTCATTGTTCGATGAGCATGGGTAGGATAGGGTAGCACCATGGAGGAGGCTTCTATCTTCACAACCTGATGACTATTTCCCAAGGGTTTGAGTGCATAAGTTTTAATCAAGTGATAACTAAATAAAACATTGGGTGGTAATAAAACTTGAGCTAATAAAATGTTTACTATGAGAGCCTTCCATTTGGGAGTTGATCTGTACAATCCAAGCTTGGGATTACGATGCCAAGTGACTTTGCATGTTGTCAACCCCTACATAGTTACCCATTGAGTGTCTAACTAGGACCTATAGTACTTACATTGTCTCATGTTCTTGGTTTTAGTCATCATTACTGTCTAGCTTGAGTGTTAGCCATGGATGTTTTCTTTATGTGTTTGTGGTTGGATCATTATCTCCATCAGCACAATGGGAGTGGACCTATGGGTTCCATGTGGTTGGGAGGTGTATCTACCTTCACCACTGTTGGAGATTAATGTATAAAGACAGTCTATTATCCTAGTGTGACCATTGCTGCATGTTTTCAGTTGTTACTTTAGGTTTTGGATTATGCTTTCTTGTGATTTATGCTTTCATTGGAATGCTTGGATATCATGTTTAGATGTTGTTAGTTTATTTGACACATTCCTATATTATGATATAGCATATGATTAGATGATGTGATCTTCTTAGTTGGATTATCTATTTCTTATTAGATTAGCATGTTAGACTTCCATTCTTATGATGTTATTATGCTTTAGTAGTGACGTCCTTATAAGATAACTCTTAATATCTAGTTGGTAGTTTGGGATGTTACACATAAGGGATGGCTAGGACCTTTGAGCTATTTTGATACCATTATGATTGGGAGGAACCACACATGAATTTTTCTATGTGCATTCATTGCGATGTTTCTTTTAGTACTTTTCCTTCACTACTATGTTTAGATGTAGTTGTTGTCTTTCAGATATTATGTTCAAGTGTCTATGCCTCAATTTATGGATCTAGTACTCCCCGGTATGGAGGAACTATCTTTGCTAGATTTGTATTCCTTGTTTTCCTAGTATGCTATTATAGTCCCTCACACGAGACTTTACTTCCTCACGTGAGAGTGTAGAACTTTCACATGGTTCTTAGCATTTCCTTACATAGTTTATTGCACTTCTTCACACAAACCTCCACACTAGTGCAATGCTTTTGACTGCTGGTCTAGGTATTTCCTTGTGTGAGATGGAATTTCCTCACATGGCTTGGTGTACTTCCTCATGTACAGAGGTACTTCCTCATGTGAGATTGTCAGTTGTAAATTCTCTCACATGAAAATAGGGGCATATTCACTATTTTTTAGAGAACACAATTTGGACTTTTGAGTACCCTTTAGGAGTGCTAGTGTTTTCATGCTTTGACAAATTGGAGATTTTTGGTTCTATCATCATCTTAGGTTTTCATCCTTTAGTTTGGTTGTGCCAGTTTAGTAGTGGCATTTGGAGATCTGTGGGTGTTTGGATGGTTGGTTAGTCTTTTGTTGTGATCTTTGTGATCCTCATATATGATTATTGTGTGCATCCATACTTTTTTTTTTTAATTTAATTTTTTTTTATCTTGGCTTATATTTATCCTTGTTCCAAGGATCTTCGAGTGGGGCATTACATGTAAGAAAAGATGCTTGATGTAGAGCCCTCCACTATCCCCTTAAGGAGACCAACTAAACTCAAGGATTCAACAAGAAACTTGGAATTCGCGGAGTTAACCTTGGTCAAGAATCTAGTAGAGTTCCTTGATTTTATAAGTCACTCCCACAACCATACTACTTAAGTTCACTTCCTTGTTTCGTTGTTCCAATGCCTTGTAGTACCAACTCCATCCTAGGTCACCTAGTGCACCTAGTGCCTTCACCATGCCAAAACTCTAACTAGACTTCATACCTTGATTACAACATCGTAGATCATCTCAACATGGTCTATTTACCTATTATTATTCAACTCATGATCATTTATCTTCCCTATGGGTTTTGTTCAATTGTATTTGCTCTTTCAAAATCCTATTTTTTCTAATAAGTTATAGTGTTACATGGAAGCAATATAAATCTAGGTGACTTCTCTAGAACAAGAAAAACCCCTTTTTTCATGATTCATTGAATCCAAGCTTTGTTGAGATTACCAAGATCAATGTCAGGCTTAGCCAACTGGGAAATAATCTTCTTTTCTTTGGAATCAATCACTCGACATATAGCAATATAATATGTAGGCTAGTGCCACATCCCTCATATCTACATATGTCTATGTTAAGTTTGCATATATTTTTGCTGAACTTGCAAACATCATCAATCTCAAAGATTAATATAGTATATATCTTGGTATATTCTTTATACATTTTTGTATATGTTGCTACTTGAAATAGTAAATATTTTATCTTACTAAACCATGAATGATAATGAAGTCAATATTATACTAGTTAGATATTTCATAATATGAGCAATATTGGCATTCATAGAAGACTGCAACAAAGGATCCAACACCAAACATGGGTTCACCACCACCATATCTGAATTATTCTCCTCTACCGTCTTCCATACAACTTTTTTTGCCATAGTTCTAGCATAGCAATACCAGTTCTGCATCATTTAATATGTTAATGATTTATTGAATAATTTTTCATGAGTTAATAAAACTATGTTTTAAGCTATTTTATTTCTAATTATATTAAATATGTTCTTTAAGTCAATTTCTAAGTAGGGGAGAGGATCTAGTAGTTGTGCATCTTAATTTCACATTTTTAAAATCTTATGTGATAATTTTGAATCACTTTAAAGTTTTCTCAGCAGATTATTTGGCAAATCCCCTGCTTATAACTAAGGTTTCAAAAGTACATCATCAATATGATGCCACATCAGTCTTCTTTCTATTCAAAGGTCAACCCTAAAAAATAAGACCAATGATCATGTAAAAGACTAATCACGTGATCTAACATCACATGATTGATTTTTCTTAACAATGAATGATATAATCAATTCAATTATAAAAGACCATCACCAACAATAATAACTTTAAAATTAAAACTATTGATATATAATTTTAAATCAACCACTATTAGAACATATTTAATAACTAAATATTTTTCTCAAATATGCTTTTGATTCTTTTCTACAAATAATGTTTAAAACCTTACCTTTGTTCGAGTGCAATAATCCAAATCAATCCAACAATTCTCATCAACCACAACCTAGGCATCTTTGTTGGGGTCCATGTAAATTACACTGATTGATGCTATCATCACTAGTCGCTTCACTTCCAATTCAGCACAAGCATCCAACTCATTTGTAGTTACTTTCACAACTAGTTCTATCACTTGCTCCTACTTCACACACACCATCACCTATTAGAGAAGAAAAAATAAAGTATAACTCACCTCAGTATTACAATTAAAAAGCCAAGAAACTCGTCTTTGTTAAGGAGTTGTAATAGGAACACCCCTATATATAAGTAATGAATGAACAGACAAATTATGGTAAATTGAAGCAAAGCATTATGTTGTGTCTAAATTTTTTGGATTCTATAAGTTCTACCCAAATCTCTATTCTATAAAATCAAACCCAAAAAAAAGTGTATAATTATTATCTATGTATTTTCCCATTCTTGGGTAAAACTGACTTTAATTGTATTCATAATAAAATAGAAGTTAGGAATTCAATATTAGACTTATGAGTAGGAAATTTAAAACAATAGTAGAGGGATAGAAAGTATAAAACAAAACTATTTTCTGGCCATGTGTTACTACCAAAGTTGCACATACATAGATATGGATACAAATATAAATAATTGAATCTTTGATATGGTCATTTTAAGGATCCCCTATATGGATACATCTGGATGCAACATTGATAAAAAACACACATTTATTTAACAAAATTTTAGACATTTCTCCAAAAGTACAATAGACACATCAATGCTACATCAACTATTATACATTATTCAACACTTTTCAATATGCAAAAGTCATAGAGTTGCATTGGAAGTTAACCCAAAAAATAGGTTGCTGAAATAGAAAAAGATTTCATCCATTTAACTCATTTGGTGTAAGTTTTGTTTATACTAAATAAAATTAAAAAACTTGTGTACTAATTTTTTAAAATTAAACTTGTGAAGATTTACATCAATTTTTTTTTGAAATCAAATAACATAATATTTTGCAAGGTTAGAAAATCAACAATTTTTTGGGCACATATGGTTATAGTATCCAACATGCATCCAACTCATATCAACCATGTATCCAAATTGGATACGGGATGTACACGCTCAGGGAGGAACTAAGGAGTTTCTGGCTACTCTAGCTATTTAATGTGGAGCAAAAAAAAGGTTGATGGTAAGTGCTTTGTTATGCTAAAAAAGTTGATGGTAGTGCTTTGTTGTGCTAAAAAAATTGACTTGTATAAATAAGACCCATTACAAAAAAATAAATTATTCTTGATTAGTAGGAGTTACTTACAATAACAAGACAAATTGTAATAGTGTGCTACTACTCTCAAGATTCAACTATGTAGTATTAGAGTCAAACTCATTAACACATGTTTCATGAGTAGTAGTGCACAAGAAACCATATCCCATGAGAAATAATCTATCACTAAGAACTCATCACATCTAGGTGATGCTCAAAGAGGTAAAGCATTAGGCCTTCCTAAGAGGTCACTAGTCACAACATTGCTCCAACTCAAGTGTTCTTATCCATCAAGTTTCCTCCAAGGTTAAGCCCACTTAATATGCTATCCCATTTGCAAAACCTTCACAATACACAATTCTTACTATTCTATGCCATACTATTTATGTTTTGTATATAACAGGTATTTTGTTAGAGAAAAAGGATAATTTAATTTCATTTATTAAATTACCTTTTCTCCCTTCTTAAGATTTCACTTTGTGCATTTTTTAGCTTTCTCTATTTAATAATTATTAAATAGCTCTCACCTTTAGGTTACCCTTTGTAACTTATTAGGTTACCCTTTTCAGGTTTCAATCTCCTTTTATAAGGATTGATCTCTTTGTAATTATTAGCTCTTCAATCTCTTCTTGTCTTTTTTAGATTAAACCCTTGCCTCTTCTTGTCCTTTTCTTCTTTGTGATAGGTTTTCTACATGTAGGTATTCTTGGGCTTCGTGGATTTGATTTGCATATTTTGTCAAATCCTACATGGTATGGAGCCAGATCTACTATAGCTTGTTTGGTATTTGGAGAAAAAGGGAAAACAAGGGTTTGATAGATTAGATCTAGTGTTTTTTGGGTATTTCTTGTGAAAAGAGGTGGGTCACTGATTTTCAGAGTAGGTTGATCCAAATAAACATCGTAGATGGATTCAAAAGGTGTCAAAACCCCTATTTCTATATAAAGTTTGTATTGGACAACGTTGATCCAGGAGGCAAATTTTTTTTCCTGGCAGGGTTGTACAACCTCTACACACACTTCAAGGTAGAGAAAATAAAAGAAATCTCATTTTTTTTTAAAACATATTTTCTTATCATTGCAGTTAGGAAATCTACTAGTAGTCACCGAAACCACTAGCAGTTGCAGCAAACCACCAGAAAATTCTATTAGCACTTCTGCAAACCATTGCAGTTCAGTGGCCACTGTAGCTCCATCACCGTTGGTGGACCTCCCACCCTCCTCCTCCACCATTGCAGCTTGCCTCTGGCTCTCTACCTAGCCACCACTGCAGTTGTGGCTCCATCAAAGCACCACTCTATTGCCGCTCATGGTGAGTGGTGGTTGTTTAAATTTTTTTATTAAAAAAAATATTTTTTATGCATTTCCAGGGGCCTTGTCAATTTTCTCCGTAACATGAGCATATGGAGGTATTTTTTCAATCCAAAAAATGCATTGAAAAGCTAGTTCCAAGAAGGAGACATTGGTGTAGGAGTTTTTTGGTTTTGATGCAATTTGGTTTCCTATTTTGGCAATCAAAGATGGATGTTTATTTTTTCACTTCGGAGGGCATATCTTGAGCGTCCCATCTTTGTTTTTTAAAAATGTTATATTTTTTGGAAAGCTAGCTTTGTCTATTTTTTAAAAATGCTATAATTTCTTCCAAATTCTACTCCATGCTCTTTCTATCATTCTTTTGCTTTATTTCTCTATGGTGGATATCTTGGATGTTTCAAGTTTAGGGATCATTTTCATGGCATGAGATCTCTTCTTTTGGGCTATACTATCTATTGTATCAGCTCTTTGCCCATTCTAATAATTGATGATATCATTTGTAAGTATTTTTATGTAAATGCACTGAGATAAAGTGCCATACTGCATCTATTTTTTAATTTTAATTGTTTGCCTTGTTTTGCTTTTTGATTAAAGCAGTTTCATCTAAGGACACTAATGCATATTACTGTATTCTTGGGATTCATGATATCTTGTGCCTTATTATACATGCACTACTTTGATAAAGTAAAATGAGGGTGTTGATGTTTTCCTTTGTTTTCTATCTTCCTTTTTCTAGTGAGTGTCCCTTCTGTGACATTAGCCTCATGATGTGTCTGAGACTAATCACCTCAGTACACACTTATGTACTCTTTTGAGTATCTTGATCATGGTTCCTTGACTTCAAATTCCTTTTGGCCCTCAACTGCCTATCACCTCACCTTACTTGCATTAAGGGGGATTCTTCTATTGTTTCTAATGCTTCCTTAGTTCATTGGAGTGACCTATGTATTTAGTATTTGATCCTATGTACTAGGCGATTGCAGTAGTTAGATACCTATGCATTTTGGTGAGATGGATCATCTACCATATAGACAATCTTCTTTTCATTCCTACTTTTGGTTGTAACCTTCCTTGGTTTGATTGATCAACTCTTTAGGCTTTGTTGTTTTATGCCATCTACATTTTCAAGTTCAGTTGTTTGCCTTTTTTGGCCTCCTGATTCAATCTAGATTACAATCTTCTCTACCTGGTCAAGTTCTATTCTAGAGGAGGTTCTATAGATCAATAATTTCTTTTTGATAGTATTTGCAACTTCTTCATGCTTCAGTGGTTTTCTTCATGATCACTCTTTGTTCCTATTTTTTGGAACATTCCTCTAGTTGGAGGGTTTTGCAGTTTACTAGTTTTTTCAGCTATCTCTTTTTGGAGTAGAGTTTTTTCCCACTAGGTTTTCTCTATTTCTTCATTTCATAGAGATTTTTTTGTGATTGGGTACCTCATCAAGCCTTATTATCAGGACCTAAGTTTTCTTTTAGCATTGCATTATAATTTCCTTACTCTTTCTGCATTGTTGCTCATCTTAAGGGGGTGTTAGAGAAAAAGGATAATTTAATTTCATTTATTAAATTAACTTTTCTCCCTTCTTAAGATTTTTCTTTATGCATTTTTTAGCTTTCTCTATTTAATAATTATTTAATAATTATTAAATAGCTTTCACCTTTAGGTTACCCTTTGTAACTTATTAGGTTACCCTTTTCGAGTTTTGATCTCCCTTTATAAGGATCGATCTCTTTTTAGTTACTAGCTCTTCAATCTCTTCTTTATTTGAATATACAATTTGCATGTTTTTAGATCAAACCCTTGTCTCTTTTTGTCTTTTTCTTCTCCGTGACAAGTTTTCTACATGCAGGTATTCTTTGGCTTCGCTAATTTGATTTTCATATTTGCTCAAATTCTACATATTTGACAATACTAAGCAATAATCTAATGAGTTTAATTCAAAACTAACAAGCTTAAATCATTAAACAAGGTTTTTCAATAGAAGAAAACAAGGTAGCATCATTGAATTTTTGTAAGATGCAAGGAAAGGAAGACATGAAATCACTACAAAAACTAATGCCTATTGGGACAAAGTCATAAAACAATAAAAAACTAAAATTGATTGAAAAAGCAAGACAACATGCTCTTTTAAAAGTTATAAACATTAGTGATTACGCATAAACCAAAGAGAATTTTTTACAATGATGTGTGTGTTGGAATTATGATATATTTTTCATCAGTGACAACATTTATTCAATTCTGAATGCTTACCGAGCTCATCACCTAGTCTATAGTTCACACCGAGCATTTAGCGGTTACCTTATAAATTCCACAAGTAAACAGTTAATACCGAGCATTCTTTTGGAAATCAAGCATATGGACAGTTAGCAGTGTTCTCCAAGCAGTTAGTGGTTATCGAGCAGAACAGTGTTCTCCAAGCAGTCAGTGCTCACCGAGTCATCAAAAGAACTTAGTGTTTACCAAGTGATCAAGGTAAACAAAGAACTTAGTGTTTACCGAGTGATCAAGGTAAACAAAGAACTTATCGTTTACCAAGTGATCAAGGTAAAAAAAGAACTTAGTGTTTACTGAGTGATCAAGGTAAACAAAGAACTTAGTGTTTACCAAGTGACCAAGGTAAATGAACGAATCGGTATTTACCAAGTAAAGAAGGTTATCAATGGATTCAATTTTTACCGAGTGACAAAGTATTCACCAATTCACCAATGGTTACCGAGTTCTAAGCTACTTAGAATGATTAGTATGCACCGTGCATCTACTCTTACCAAGGGCATGATGATGCAGTGTATCATAGTAGATGTCGAGTGTTAAAAGGTCACCGAGTCAGTTTGTGAAACCCAATTTTTCTACCATCTGGCCGAATCGGTAATATTTGTTTACTTGTGTTTGGCTGACCTTGCCAGTGTAAATATTGGAATGATATATATCATTTGAAATAATGAAATGTTGAATATAGTTGATTGTGATGTTTTGCAATAATTTGAGAAGAGGGAAAGTGAATCACTAGCAAAACAGAGGGATACAACAAGGTCAACATTGATGTAGAAAAGATACATTTGTCACATCAGGTGATCAGAGCACAAGGATCTTATCAGTAATCAGTTGCAATCAAATTCACTGCTTCATCCTAACAGGTGAATTAGTTTTCTAAATCCTTTAACCAGGTAGACTTAACAGTCTTTTGTAAATCTCCTAACAGAGTGCATACTTCATTGTATGTTTGTAAATTCTTTAACAAGGTGGATCTAGCAATCCTATTTTCTCCTAATAGGGAAGATCATCAGAAGTGATCATTGTAAGCCTTAACTGGCCAATTTTATACTACAGTATTGAAGTTTTGTGGGTATCATCCCCAGCCCAATTTACTTTCTAATTGGAAGGTTTTTGGGTCACCAAATCTGTGTGTTCATGTGTTAGAGATATTTATCTTTTCATGCATATAGTAGATTAGATGGATGAATGGTAAAATATTATGCAAAAATTGAATTAAAGTTTTAGAGTTACTTATTCACCCCTCCCCTCTTAGTAACCTTGTTAGTCTTGATTATTTCCAACAATTGGTATCAGAGCTTTGTGGTTCACAGGACAAAATTTTAATAGCTTGAGAAAAGATCAAGGACAATGGAGATATTCAAACTTGACAAATCTATTGAGAATGAAAAACTAGATCTAGAAATGGCCATGACTCAATTCAATGAAGCAAAGGAGCATCTTTCTCAATCCCTAAAAAGAAGGAATGAACTTGCAAGACAAATGAATGATTATCAGTATATTAAAGAAAGGATTGAAGACCTTTTACCATCATGCAATTCAAATGAAGCTAATGAAGCAATCAAGGAACTCCTAGCAAAGAATGGTTCTCTGCAGGAAGAAGTAAGAAAGTTCAAAAGAGAACAAGAAGTCCAATCCATCAGGTTATGTGAAGTTTTGGAATAGAGAAACAAGGCAAATGAAGACTTAGAGGTAAGAAATAATCTATCCCTTCAGCATGAGGATCTTATAGGACAACTATCTAATGCAAATGAAGAAATTATGATTCTAAGATCTGAGAATGAAAGTTTGAGAAATGATTTAATCATTGAAAGACAAATCAATGCAAGTTTACAAAGTGATCTGAGATCTGAAAGACAAAACAATGAAAGTTTAAAAAATGACTTAAATGTTGAAAAACAAGTCAATGAAAGGATGATAAAATCTCAAGCAGATATGGATCAATTGAATTTGCAAAATGAGCAGAATCTTCATAGACAAAAAGGTAAAGCAGGCCTTGGATACAATGAAGAAGGTGAATCTTCCAAACAGGGTACCCAAAAGAATCAAAAACCTACTTGCAATCACTGTAGAAAGTTAGGTCATACATCTAATAGATGTTGGAGAAATGGTAAAACAAAATTCAATGGTAAATGCTACAATTGCAATCAACATGATCACAAAGAAAATGAATGCAAAGTGAAACCAAAGTTTGAGGGAAAATGTAACAAATGCAAGAAATAAGGTCACAAAGCATCTGAATGTAGATCTAAATCATTCAATCCAGCAGAACAATTTGTCAATGCATTATTTGGTTGGGACTACAATACTTGGTGCAGATGTCACTATTGTGGAGAATATGGACACATTGGAATAAACTATGTAAGGCATCACCTAAGGAAGAAAGATACTACTATAAGATGTTATACATGTACTGAACTTGGTCATATATCCAAGAATTGCATGAATACAGGAAGAATTGAAGATGAAAAAAAAGCTAGAGTTGATAACATTCAAAAGCAGATGAGACAACAGTGGATTCCAAAATCTACTGAGCCAAAAAATTCAAATAATGGCTATGTCACTCAAGAAGTGGGTGACTCCACTATTTCTAATTAGACTCATCAAGAAGGACTAGGGACTGCATCTTCAAGAAAAATCCTAAGCAGTTCTAGAATGTAGAAGTGCAAGTGACAAATTAGTATTGTTCACTGTGATGCATTTTACCAAGCAAGGTTGGTTTCAGACTTAACCGAGCTAGGTCGGTAATATGAAAGATTTTTTTTTTGTATATCGAGTTGCAAGGTTTACTAAGTAAGTTATTGACTCTCTAAAAAACCCTAGGTCATCTTAGCTACCTTTGTACCTGAGCATTAATGGCAAATTTTTCATAAAAAGGGCAGAAATTGATCTCATTTTTTCACTGCGAATTCAGAATATACAGAGTGAAGAGTTTCCAAGAGTGCGAAAGAGAGTTCAAGCAGTTTGAAGTAATTTTCTAGCAAAGAATTTGTTTAATGAAATCATTCACTTACCAAGCAGCAATGGCATCTGCAAGAACCAGCAACAGTAAGGCAAGAAGAGGCTCTGAAATGCTTGTGAAGGGAGTAGAATGGAAAGCACCCAGCTTCAAGCTCATTCCCACCATAGCTGAATCACTTGACCCTCATGGAGCTCAATCAAAAATTCCACCAAAGGTACTTCTTATAAATGACATTCGTACTCATTTCAAATGCACTATTCAAGAGATATGGACACTAGATCTGGATAATGCCCTAGCAGAGTTGTGTGTGGATGGAACCCTCAAACCCAAATTCAAACATCTAGAAACCAAAGGTCTGAACCATATCCCTCATCTACCAAGGAACTTCCAAATGAAATCAATAAGATAAATTTTAAGCCATGTGCATAATGGTCAGCTGTGGTTAGAGAAACCCGTCTTGATAATGAAGAAAATGATTCATAAGATCACAAGTTTGCCAATGTTAAGTAAATCAAAAACCACCAAAACCCTAAGTCGGGATGAACTCCAAAAGTTAACCCTAGCTGAATGGGATGGTAGAGGATTAAAATCTAACAATGTATCTAATGTAGAGTTGAGATTCAGACTCTATTTAATTGCATATAAAATGTATAGTTCTAGCATATTGAACAGCGTGCCCTGCGAGGCTATAGATTTAGCCTATAAGGTTGTAAAGAAAAACATGGAGTTTGACCTAGCAGATGTGTTGCTTAAATAATTTAATAAAAACATGGACATTATAAGCACCTCAAAAACCAACTCTTGTAAATTTGGTTCATTTTTGGTTTGTTTATTTTTCTATATACAAAAATTTGTCCCTTCAAAAGGTACAATTGTATGGAGGAAAGATATTCTAGTTTTGTATCAAATAAATGAGTTTGTAGCAGAGATGGGTGAAAATTTTGATAGTATTATGGATAATTATTTTGAAGACTTAAAGGAGATAATGAATAATAGATTTAGAATCCCTCCTAAGCTTGTTGAGGATTACAAAGATGATGTGTGCTTCATGGTTGACTATGACAAGGTATACATTCAGGCAGTCAGACCCCGAGTTGCATGGGTAAAACCTCTTCCTTATGAGGTAAATATTGATGAAACTAGAGACATCATAGAGGCACTGGTAAATGAGCTAGTAGAACCAAGACAACCACTTTTTGGAACCTATGAAGAAGCTAAGGCCAGAATTGAGCTTGAAATCAAACTACCACAGGCCATAAGCAAGGGCAAGAGGAAAATAGCAAAATTGAAAACTTCTACCAGATCTCTTATGCTCACCAAGGGAAAAGGTGAAGATGAAGAAGAAGAAGAAAGAGGAGAAGAAGAAGAAGGTGAAGAAGAAGGAGAAGAAGAATCTATAGAGGAACAACCAAAGAAGAAAGGTAAGGTAATCATTACCAAACCTAAGAAGAAGCCTACTGTAGTATTCACCAGAAGAACCAAGAAAGGTAAGTAGGAACCTATACTAGTTAGGCCTACACCCACATTTGAGAAAAGGCTCAAAAAGTTGGAGGAAGGAGCTGGCATCACAAATTTCAAAGCATTGAAATTTGAAACTAGAACTAATGCTGAGAAAATGCAGATTGAGGAACTGGTACTCAGCAAGATGGGTAAATGGAAATACTCCCCAGACTAGATTGCCCCTCAAATCTCAAAAGAACTACTAGAGAGATTGCAACCGAGATGGGAGTTAGCCACCCAAATGGTAAAAGATATTTATGAGAAATCTCTGAAGAATCTCCAACCAAGTCTCGCTGGAGCAGAAGTTAAAGCTGAAATGAAAAACCATGAAGGTAAAATGATGATCAGATTCCACACTTGTTTGATTTTGATTAAAGACATTGAACATGTTGTAAATGATGCTACAAACATGCCGAAAAACATCTATCATCTACATAAGCCTAGTGTAGACCCAGTAGTAATCAAAGATGATGATAGCAATAGTGATGGATGAGCTTGATATCACTCCATCCGTTACAGTCTCACCAGGAGAGCTGCATGCACTGATGAAAGATAAGGAGGAAGAAGACAAGGAGGAAGAAGCTGAAGAGGCAGATGACCCTGAGAAAATTGTAGCTGCAATTATTGCATCCCTTCCTCACTCTCCACCTAAAACTATGATATCATCCAGGTTGGAGTCAGCTTTGACAGGTTTGGTCACAACTACATCAGATATATCATCTACACCTGCCACATCTCAGCTCCAAGTATCATCAATGGAAGTGTCTACCACTTCATCTACCGAGCTGCATACCTCCACTTCATCTACCGAGCTACAAGCAACTCCTTCAGTTACCGAGTCATCCACTGCAGCAGTCACCACATCAGAAGTATCTATTACTTCTGCAGTATGCACAGTAAGTTTTCCAGTTTGCTCTCCAATTTTGTCAACTTTAGCTACATTAGCACCAATTTTTGCATCAGTGAGCTCTTCAATTCACTAGTACATTTGACCCTATTTTTTGACCAAAATTTTTGACCATCTATCAAAATGTTTTAGATTGGTCAAAATATGGAAGGAAAAACATCTTTTTTTTTTAATCCATTTCCATGTTGGTCAAAATTTTGACCAACACGGGCTTCATAATGTTAAATTGAAAAAGGGATTTCGCTATTTCATTGTTATGCATTTGCCTGCGCGTGGGAGCTGCATGCAAAAATGGTTTTTTCTCTTTTGAACACCTCAGAAAGATCTGTCCTTGCTGTGAAACATCGGTAGATGCTCTTTGTAAGTTTCTCTTGTCTTCATTCATCCATTTTCATTTTGATCTGAGATTGATTGGTGGAGTATTGAGGAAGAATGACTTGCTATAACAGTGGAAGCCATGGGCATGCCCTAGTTTGTCATTTTTTAAGCTTCAAACTTCTATTTCTTCCAATGAACCGATAGATGCCTTTAAATTTTGGGGAGGAAGAATGTAACATTATATTTTTCAAAGTTTTTTTTCTTTTTGTTAACTCTTGTTTAAATATTGGTGCTCAAAGACCACAGGTTGGGTTCTAAAGACTTACCTCGAATCAAATCCATCATGGCCATGAGTAGGAGCCAAGTCTAAGACACCTTACTGCACGCCCTTGGATATTCAGATCCCATTGAATATACAGAGAAAAAGATTTTTGAAAAAAAGTTTCAATAAAATCTTAGCACATCTATAATGTTCAATAGAATTATTCATTAAGAATGATTTTTTTATGATTTGGGTCATAAAATTAATCCAAACCCTAGCATTTCAATCCAATGCCATAGATTATGTATCCACCTGATCTTTTTCGAATAGAGTTTCCCAGTTGTTTTCTCCCATGAGTTGTTTACTATCAGAATAATGGAGTGCAAGATGATAATTCAAATCTCCAAGCCAAATAATTTGACTGCAAAAGGAAAGAAAATATAGAACCAAATCAAACAGACAGCATATTACCTAAACCTTTGTCATAAATTATTATAGATAATTGTAAGATCTCATATGAATTTTTCTCATTTTATTTTTCTTTAAAAATTTAATGGTATTGAGTTATTCAATATCTATTTGGGAGTATAAGGATACAATATTAAAACCTACTCATGCTCCAAAATTCTCTCTGGGGTTTTCTGTGAGAGAATCTTGTTTGTTTGGTGAAAGTGGGTCTTCTTCATTATCTCCCTCACATCAAAATTACTCAATATCTCATCACCTTATTTCTCTCCTAATGTCAAATGGCTACAAACAAAGCAGAAGCTTGTCTAATTGAAGAGCATGCTGATCGAAACAGAGCCCTGTAAACAAGTAAAATATCTGTTAAATAGGTATTCCTCTAGAGTATGAGTAATCTTAGATACAAGAATATTGAACAACTTTTAAAATCTTGAAATGAACTATTCCCTACAATAATAGTTCATTTGAATAGTGTGGAAAACATGAAACAAGTTTTCTAATTATACCTTGTTTCCAAGGTAGCCCATTAGCCCACAACCAACACAAGAAACTTTTATATCTCTAACATGTTTTCTCAGATCATTACGCACCCAAACACACAGAAAAATGCCAACCATCTGTTTGCTAGCTGCCAAGCAATAATTTGGCCCACTTGAATTAAAGTTGTAATTCATCTCACCCAAGTTGGATGAGGATCTTTCTGATGAAGAACTGTATGAGATTGGGCTATGGTAAAGAGAATATGGTGAATCTCTCCCACTGAATGAACTTTCATCTTCTAATGAAAGTGACCCAAATGGAGCAAAATTATTATGCCCTTGAGAACCCTCAAAATCAGAATCAAAACTATAAATTTGATCCTCTGAAGATATTGACCCATCCTTTCTACAAAATGTAAAACTAATGCTTTGATTTCTATCTTTGTTCAATGTATGGTGAATAAGGGCTAACCATTTTGTAGCAGGACCATTGTCTTCTATACCCAATATGTTCCCAACATTTAATGGCACAATTTCTTGAAACTTGCAAAAACAATTGAGATATCCAAAAAAGGGGGTTAAAACTAAGGAATATAACATCTTCTCTGAGAGGAGATAATATCAATATCAATAAATGAAAAGGTCATGGGAAGACTTCTTTTTTGATGTTCGATGAATATCTTTCACTTTCAATGGTTTGGAGAGAACAATTAGTTAGTTGATTTTTAATTATATAAATATATTCATTATATATAAATTATAAGTTATATAAAAATAATTAATTTTGATAACAAATGCATTAAGCATAAATAGACTAATAATTAAATGTTAAAATGAGTATCTTTTGAAATTTTTAGTTATGTATGTATATGACGTAGTAACTAAATGTAATTAAATGGATCCTTTACTTTTGAAAGAGAGGTTTTGTAAAATATGGGATTCAGGGATTGTGAAGCCTTAATCAGTGATGTTTCTATCATTTTTTAAGAGTATTACCATGACTTTTAGCTTTTTCCTTTTTATCCACAAATTGATGGCTTTATGTGACTAAGATTCCCATTATGGAAGACACTGCTTAAAGTTCATGGAATTTCATAATTTATTAGTTGCTCTATTAGTATATTGAATGCTCAGATTCCAAGTTTTTGAGAAAAAGGTTCAGATTTTGAGATTGAGAACTTAGTTTTGTTGGTGCAATCTATAATTTTCTAAGTTTAAGCAGTTATTTTTTAAACTATAAAAATGAATAGTAGAAAAAATGCAATAGAATATTATTTAGGAGAAAGTTGTTGTTCCTAATTGAAACTGATTGATAGCAAGCTAATTACATTTAATACAGCTCCTATTGCCAATAGTTTTCAATATACAATTCATTCATGATATCTTTTTTGTTCAGACACCAAGCTTTTAATTAGTCTGACTCAAGTTTTTATCCAAGAAATTCAGTCTTTTGGTAGCTACTATCTATGCTTGTGAAGTTTGTATTTGATTTGTTTATTATTAGCTGTTGATGGTCAGCATGCAGTAAAATCGACTAACTGGCATGTTGGGGTAATCAAACTGAAAAAAGTAAAATGAAAGCTATTTATTTTTAGACCTCAAATGCACACTACATAGGCATAGTTGTTATACTACACCTACAATTAAAGATAGTGAGATGAGATTCCACTTGATAATCTCTAGAAGATAGTTGATCAAGGGCCACTTCCAAGCAAATCAAAAGATTGGATGAACACTCAGCCAAAGGAGGAATCACCTTGGCCCAACAGGAACAGGATTACTTGTATGCACCTAACAAAATGACTTACCCATGAATTGAAACCCAATTGACTAGAAAAAGAAGAGTAAACACGTTTTTTGTTGATACAACTGATTGGAATGAGATGAGAGGATATTATTTTTACCCAAAAACATAGATATCTATTGGAGTTGATGATACCCATTCATCCAAATTGAGGCCACTGTGGGGCACCTCACCTCCTACATTCCATGTTCCCACAAATACCCTGTAACCCCAAAAAAACAAATTGAAGTCATATTTTTCTTGTAATGCAACATGGGTTAAATTGATAGCTCAGTGTTTTAGAAGAAAAGATTTTATAGGCAGTGGCAAAATAGTAACACCTTATCAAATCTCAGCTGAATTTATCTGAATCCACTTTAATGAGTGATATACCTTAGATCTTGCACATTTGTATCATGAGACATATATGGCTCATGTCTTTCTAGTGTGTCATATGTAGGTCTGGTCACCAAATTTTCTGTCATGTTCGAGAAAAGTAGTAAGAATTACAGTTGTGCTAATTCAGATATACAAATAGGATCATGGAACCTGATTCAAAATGTTGATTAATACAAAATCTAATTGTACCAACTTATCATTTTTATTTGTATCAAGTATGAAACCTTGAAAACTTGAATTCTATTTGGCCACTAAATAGACCTCCCCTCATTAGAAAATCTAATAACAATTGACAGCAATGCAAAGATAGGAAAGAGTGGTTCCCAATGAGTTGATGTCTTTTGGTAAGTTATGAAATTAACACCCAACTTATCATTGTTTTCAAAACAATGATTTGAGCACCAAAATATTTGACCTTATACTAGAAAAATTAACTTTTTTTAAGAGCACTAATCTATAGTATTAGAGGTCTCCTTGAGAAATTTGAAATATCTTAGGATAAACTACACCTCATTGAAGCAAGATAGAAAGTTTTCAAAAGTAAAAGCAATAGTGCAATATGACCATGAACATCCAAAATAAGGACAAACTGAACCACAGTTATAAAAATCAGGTGCACATTCTTCCTTGTGAGAATGGGATTACCTTCAATAAATCCATCAGCTTGAAACTTTTCAAGTTTTGACTTTATATTTAGCCATTTCCTAGCAACCGACTTCGGCCATGAATACTGCACATACAAAAAACCAAGCAAGATCATTTGATCAACTTCATTGTCTACAAAATATGGGTCGATCAATGTATATGGTAATGTTAAAAGAGTGTTTCGGTGAAACATGCCTTATTCTTCTTTTCATCCATTGGTAGAGACAAGTTTAATAGAATGATGATGTAGCCAGAAATGTGGGTCTTAAGAGTTAGCAACCCTACCACTCTTTTATATAGATAGCAAAGAATGGATGGAAATTTTTTTCTTATTTACAGAGATTCTGCTTAGCTATGGGCTGATTTCATAGCTAAGAAGAAATATATTTGTAAATAAGAATGGAGAACCACTATTTTGACAACCAACCAAAAGACCAGACATAGAAAGCTCTTTCAATGGAGAAGAATGATTTTGACTTATTAGTTGGAATGTCAAGGTTTACATGGCCTACAATTTATAAAAAGTATTCTATATTTTAAAGTATGATTTGAACTAATCACATGGTTACACCAAGCTTCTCTTTTCGTGGATTTCTTATAGTTTAAGATCTAAAAGTTTGAGCAATAGGTTGAGTGGAGAAAATGTTATGAAATCATGTTTTAGCTTAGAAATTGACATGTGGAAGTATCATATTGACATTTGATTTTATATTCAAATTTAGTAACTACTAAAAGTTGATAGAAATTATATTTTATGGGAAGAATAATGGCTGCCCAATTTAAAATTTGAAATTGGAAGGTGCATGTTAGAAGCATCTCTTACTTTGAATGGAGTTAATAATTTCTATAAAGTATTTAAAAGTAAACAAATTATTTGTAAGTAAGCAATGTATTGAAATTGAAATTATAAGAATTGAGGTTTTAATATCTTAAATTCATGAAAGTTGATATTTCTTTATTTAATAGATTAGTGTTTGTTATGTTCTTATGTATAAAGAAGTATATTCCATTACTTATCCGATTTGACCTTAGGACAAGCATGTGACAAAATATTATTCATACTTTTGTTGATAAAAAACCCTTTGTTGCTGACATACTGAAATATAAAATATGAAATGCATGGCCAAGATAACTTAAATTAATAAATGAAGTAAAATATGAAAGATCAATTACACTAAGTTGCCAATTGTGTTTGGAAATGAAGTGAAAAATAGTGTTTTTCTTAAAAATTCTAGGCAAAAAAAGGTTTTAATGTGGATTTGGACAAGTATTAGCACAAAAATTGTGTTTTTCCCTACTACCAAATCAGTTTTATAGGGAAGAATCACCATGAATTTAATAACAACTCGCGTAGCAATCTGGCTTGTGAGTACTAAACAAGTTTTGCAATTATGGTTAGAATATTTTACTCTTTTCTTACCTCATTTGTCCAGGTCTAAATGCATTGATGCTTCTTAGGCTTCAGTCTCACGACCCCATTAATTATGTCTATTTTACAAAAAATATTTTTAGCTGGGACTTGTGCAAGCTTTAGAATTAACTTTTCCTATGTTTGGATAGAATTAAAATTAAAATTAAAACTTAAAATGTTGTATGTATATTTCTCTCTTTTGATTTATTTTATTCTCTTGCTCTAGGAACAACTCTTCCTATATCATTTCCAGTTGATTGTTATTTGAGACTGGCACTCTAATGTTGTTTACCTAGTCCCCTTATTCATGAAAACTAATATAGTTTAAAATTCAAGTTTAATTTATGTTTTCAAATAGGAGAAGGTTTTGCAATTTCTCACCTGGACCCTATCAAAGTGATTTGTTAATTTGTGTTTGGCTGCTTATAAGTTTTCATCTCCAGTAAATCGTTATCCTAAAGTTGTTTGCATTATGTGAAGATATTGTATCATTCTGATATTATTGTTGGTTGACTACAGGAACTTGGCTTCCATTGTGATAAAATTCAAGGTGAATGTCGTGCTAAATTTGCATGCCACCTAGATTGTTTTTCTTGGGTCAAGCATGATAGTTATCTATCACAAGGTAGCCAGGGCCTAAAGGTGCTAGTTCTGTCTATCAAAACACTGTAACTTCTAATAGTTAAATAGCTTTTTGTTAGAGTTTCTATATTATGTTTAGAAGGAGCTTAAATTTAGAGAAATAGATCAAGACTTGCTCCAGATATTATTTAATCATTTGTGCTTGGTGAATGCATTTTATGCCCAGCCTAAAATTAAAATGGAATTTATCCTTAGCTTAGACTGTGCGAGTTTTCCTTTTTCACATATATGCCAAAATGATTTTTTTCCATTAATTGTAATTTTAATTCTATGAACCTCCTCTTCTTTTCCCTTCAAGATCTCATGTCTTACTGTCTTGATGTTTCTAAATAGTGGGCATATTCTTATGTATATTTCCTATGTTTGTGGCAGCAGTAATACTATAAATAGAAAAATTGTCATTGATTTTGGAGCTATAGTTTTGTTTAGACTTGCAAAACCTCTTCATCTAGAAGTAGAACATCCCTGATCCAAACTTGGTAGAAAGTGTACATTTCATTTTACACGTGTTCTAGAAGGTTACTTTTCAAACAATTTTATCTCAAGTTGCACTTTGCTTAATGGATAGAATGCACTATGAACCTTTTAAATTGGTAGTTTCATGAATCTTGATTTTGTTTTAAGATAGGATAACAATTCAGTGGATGTCTTGTTTGAGATTAAAATGGTGGGTATATGTTTAATCTAGTTCTGTACTGTATTGCCTACCAGCTTTCTTCAACATACTAAAAAAATTCTTTAAATGGCATTCTCTACTTTTTGTTTTCTACATGTTTTGAGTTTTTTGTTTTTGGTGAATTGTTGTGAAAGGAGATTCCTCCCATTATATTGAAAGAAAGTAATTTGATTACAATGACTTCCTGTAATTTGGCTAAGATCATGATGCGAATGCCTTGAGTGATGTCTTGCAGTCTTTTGATCTGATCAGGAGAAAATAGATTTCATTGAAGTTTATAAAATAAGCATATGTTTGCATGTTATTCGTTGCCAGTCTTTTCATCAGAGTGATGCATGCATCATTTCTTCGCTCTTGCTTGCTGTTGAAATGCATCCTCAACCAGGCCTCCTTTTGAATCTCTTCTCAAACCAACAAGTGTCATTAATGCCACAAACCTATAGACTCGATTCACTGTGTTGTTGATCACTCTTCTACCACATTCAAATTTGTTGAGTGATTTGTATTTTGTTTAGTAGATGTATTCATGTTTTAAGCTATAGACAACGAATCAAAAATATACAAGTATTTGGTGGCAAATTAATATTACCAAGCATTTATCTTTTCTAGACCTGGAAGTCTAGGCCTGACAATAAGCATCTTTTCATGGAAATCAAATTAAGTAGGGTTTCATATTTTACAAATGTTTAAATTTATTTTACATAAATTCCTAATCTAATAAAGCTGCTATTGTTGGCAGATACAGAATAGTTTGGAATCACCTAGTAGTGTATTCAAAATGTCAAGCATGCAACGGGATCAGCTATACCATTTGGAAACAACTTGTGGTTCTCTTCTATACGAGCTACAGGTAAAATTGTTTTATATGAGATTCTTTCTTTTTGTTGACAAAATGGATAAATTGTGTGCTTATTTTAGTTGAATTCATGCTGGTTTTCCCACTGGGGAATTGTATCTTAAAGTCTATTGGCCTTGCTGAATTTCTTTTAACTTTTTGAGTCTATTTCCTTTCAGCCGAAATATGTTTCTCATAAAAGAATTTGCAGATTTATAGGGGTTTATTTTTCTAGGTATTAATGATATCTGTGATGATGATAACATAATGAAGCTTATGAATCATAATGTTTTAATAGCCTGAAAGAGATTTGGGTGAGATATTAACTAGCAGTTGGTTGATTTTAGTTGATATGGGATGAAATAGGGGAACCGAATGATGAAAGAGATAAAATGTTGCTTCAGCTTGAACAAGAGTGTTTGGAGGTATACACACACAAAGTGGATCAAGCGAACCAATCGAGGGCTTAGCTTCATCAGATGAGAGAAAATTATGAATCAGAGCTTGCTTCCATAATTTCAGCGCTTGGAGATCGCCCTCTGCTCAAGTAGGTTCAGTAATAACTCGCTGTAAGATTCAGTAAAATGTTTCTTACTTAATTATTATAGATAAAAAATATCCTAAACACATTATGAGAGACTCTTTAGACCACTCTGGCTTAATGGAATTTATGAGTCTTTGTATCATTACCTTTTATGTCAAAATTTTGAAGCAGAACATGTGCACACACTTTGATTATGTAGGGAGAAAGAAAGCCAGGAAGCTTGAAGGAAAAATTCGAAGCTATTACTCCACACTTGGAATGAATGCGACGGAGAAAGGAAGACCGAATTAAGTAGATTGTGGATGTTAAGACACAAATTCAAAGGATTTCAAATGAAATTACTGGATATATGCAGCTCAATCCTTCTGTTGTTAGTGTAGACTATAGCAATTTATTTGTAAGAAAGCTTGAAGAATACCAGAGACAACTCCAAGCACTTCAAGAGGAGAAGGTAAGGATTTTATGACTGGTTCATTTCATATTTTTCTCAAACATCTAGGCTTTGTTATGTTATGTTGGTGATTTTAAGGGATTCAGACTTTCTTCAGTCCAATGGCCAATCTGCGATATAGAATTATTGTTTGCAAGTATGGGGTAATATTATTACTCGTGAGATCAATTGTAATCACTGCAGTTCAATCAGTTTTTCCTGTTGTTAATTCACAGTTCCCTACTTTTCAGCGACACATTGCTTTAATCTTAATGCTTTGTTCACTCTCCCATCTTACTGAATGTTTGAAGTCTTGTTTTATATGTAGAGATCCTTTTAAAATATTTATTCTCTAGATTGCATATAAAATTCTAATATGTGACCCCAGTTATTCTAATTTGATTCTAGCTTGAAAACATATTATGAGGTAGTTGTCATTGATGTCTATTTTTCATTTATGAGGGGCTTTTAATGCTTTCTTCACTCTCCCATCTTACTGAATATTTGAAGTCTTGTTTTATATGTAGAGATCCTTTTAAAACATTTATTCCCTAGATTGCATATAAAGTTCTAATATGTGACCCCAGTTATTCTTATATGATTCTGGCTTGAAAAAATATTATGAGGTAGTTGTCATTGATGTCTATTTTTCATTTATGAGGGGCTTTTTTTTAGATGCTAGACTGATTGTTTTTCATTTATTTTTTGCTAACATTTGATGAATTTTGATGGCCAATAACATAAGATGTGTCAAAATACCATTTCTTAAACTGTATATGTCAACCTACTTGTGCTTTGTCTTAATTTACCATAAACTTCCTCTTGATTACCACATCATTTCATTTAATGTGTCCTGACACCTTTATTACATTCATTGTCTCTGTTCCACATTTCCTTGTTCTCACTCTCTGTTGTTTTTACCCAAAAATAATCGCTTGTTCAAAGTAATTGAGTATTGTAATACCCTTCATGAATTATGCTTGGTCCTTGGCATAGATTTCTCATACATTGTGAAAGAAGTACATCCAAGCTTGGATGAGTCAAAACAGGCAAAGAGCATTAGTGATGATACTATTGAAAGACTAGCAATGACAATTCATAGATTGTGAGAAGAAAAAAGAAATAGAATGCAAAAGGTAAGTTCTTTTATAGGGCATTTGTTTTAATTGCACAACTTATTTTATTTTGTTGTATTGTTTTGTGCAAGTTGTGTGTTTTGTGATTTGTGTCAATGCTAAAACTCTTCTACTGCAGATGTTTATAGCTTCAAGATTTGGCTACTACTATGCTTGAACTCTGGAATTTAATGGACACACCTGTTGAAGAGCAATTGATGTTCCAAAGTGTTACTTGTAATATTGTAGCTTCAGAGCATGAAATTTTCTCTCCCAATTCTTTGTCAGAGGAATTCATTGAAAATGTATGCAGGTTGACCTATATCCAATCTGATGTTTGCAGATATTGATGTCATTCTTGTGCATGTAAGCTCACTTTTTCTTTTTGTATATGTAATATGATTATGATTCTACAGGTTGAAGCAGAGGTTGCAAGGCTAGAGGAGCTGAAAGGAAGCAAGATGAAGGAACTTATTCTAAAGAAGTGAACAGAGTTGGAAGAAATTTGTAGAAGAGCTCATCTTTTTTCATAAAGTAATATTGCTATGGATGAAGCAATTGCCTCCCTAGATTCTGGTAAATTTTTGGCACTTCTTGTTTTTCTTCTTATGTTAGAATATAACCAAAGATATCTATTTTCACTCAGACAACTGATGTGATTTTGGTTTCATCTCTTAATGTTTTCAGGGTTGGTTGAACCATCAATACTTCTTGAAACTATTGAAGAATAGATTGCTTTGACTAAAGAAGAGGCATTTAGCAAGAAGGAAATCCTTGAGAAAGTTGAAAAATGGATATTTGCATGTGAAGAGGAGGTCTAGCTGGAGGATTATAACAAGGTATACAATATAACAAATAGTCAATTCTATATTTACAATAGTACGATGCTTTTATCTAATGCTATGCATGAACCCAACAGGGATATGATACATGCATGTATTATTGTTGGATTTTTATTAATGTATGAACCTTTGCAGGCATTCAAGGAAAACATCATTTGTTCCAACAAGCATCAATCTGAACCAAAAAAGTTTTACAATAGGCATCTACTTGAGAGTGAAACATATATTGGAGGCCATGTTGAATGTCTTGAAAGTGGTGTCTTCCACTCTGATCTTCCTACAAAATTTTGTCTTGAACCTTCAGCTTATCAGGTGCCTTTCTAGTCAAAATTTCTTTTGAAAGAATATATTTTGCAGGAATTTTTCGTCGAGTACTATGTTATCAAATTCTTCATTGGCAAGCCCAAAGTCTGGTCCCATTCTTGCAAAAGTCTAGTCCTTATCATATTCTTGCTAAAGTCTTTCCAAATTCTGTTAAACGAACCCAACACAAATTTTGTAGATAATGCTTTGTCATATAAGACTTAGCTTTGCAATGTGTTTGTAATATCTGGCTCTAAATTTGCTGGTTCTTTGGTGTCTGTTGATTGGTGTAGGTATTGTTAAATGAGCATTGTGGAAGAAAGTACAGTATTTTAGGGAATATACCTCTCGAATAAAAACCGTTGTTGGGGCAAAGTGTGCTTCGATTATTGTAAGCAATGCACTTTACAACTTGGCTGCAAGGAATGTTGATTGGGGTGTTAGTTATTTCTTCAATATAGGAAATGTTAACAGTAACTGTGCTAGGATCTGTACAATGTTGGAGCCAGAAAGTTCATAGTAGCAGGGTTGTTGATCTTGGGATGTTCACCTTAAAATAGAACATTTCTTGCTATGGTAGGGAGGCCATGCAATGTAAGAATAAATGATGCATCACTCTACTTCAACAGAAATTGGGCACCTGCTCTCTCCAACTTGGAGAGCTCACTGCCAGGATCAACTATTGTTTACTTAGACATCTATGACATTGTAGTGGATGTTGTTGTTTATCTATGACATCTATACAAGTTTTTCACCATATAGCTTGGATGGACCAAAAGATTCATCACTAGAACCTTGTAGTTCTGATTCTGATTGTGGATGCTCTCAAGCAAATCAGAATTCTACTTCTTACCAGAGTAATTCCTTCCAGACTTTGAAATTTCATATCAAACCAAACATTGAATTGATTATAAATCCAACCTTTCTGATTGTGTGAATGTGTTCTATAAAGATAGAGGTTTCACACATCACATATCCTTTTGTTATTCATTGATTACATGATCAATAAACAAGTTAACTAAAACTCTACATTTCATGTTATATCCATTTGCAGCATGTGCCTCATGGCTATGTTTTTGTGATGGGTGATAACCAAAACAACAACTGTGACTCTCATGTTTGGTAAGTAGAGTGGAAGCTTAAGTTTCTAATAGTCTGTGTGCCACCTATATTTGTATATCTAACTTTTAAATGAATTGATTCTAATTTGTCTTATTTTAAAACAAGGGATCTCTTCCTATCAAGAACATTCTAGGAAGATATGTAATGTGTTATTTGCGACCGTCACAATTGGGATCCGACATATACAGACATCATTAGATTTTTAGAGGCACGAGATTTGCCAGGATATTACTAGACAATAGCTTTTATGACAACATGAATTTCTTTTTGTGGAGAAAATCCTAGTAGTAGTCATGCATCATATGCAACCTTCAAATATTGGCAAGGACCCTGGTGGATAGAAAACTAGTGGTTGTGAGTATGTGTCATTGGAGTATCAATTCCTGACTGGGGTAAAGCTTCTTAGGAAAATGTTGTCTATAGTAAAATGAGCAATTGCAGACTCTGCAGACTCACTTCTCAGTCACATAATTTGGTGGTTGTAATTTCCTTATGTTTCTAATTACGAGATACTACTTGAATTCTTCACAACTCAATGAATATAGAAATAGTTTCTTGTATTAAAGTAATATTTGAATGATTCTTAATTCCAAATGCATATACAGTATGGTTTAGATCAAAATAATTATGATTGTATAACAATCAAGATGATATATATTTGCTATTTTTGATATACAAGAAATTACATGCAATGACTGAGGAAATTCTTAGTACCTTGTACTGTTTGTTGTGTCTGATATACAAGTAAGAATTTGCAAATATGCAGGCAGTCTCTGATATAACTTTATATTTATGCTCTAAATATTGTGATAAGTTGTCTGATATGATAATATAAATATACTCAAAGATGATGCCATTTCTGATGGTAGACTTTATACGCCTGCACTGAATGGGTGCCAAAGGCAATATGCTCTCTTATAGAGTGATCATTGTGAGATACAAAATATAATAAGTAGACTTGGTGAGCTGACTTAATGAGTCAACTCGTTGAGGTGACTGGGTGGGGGTGACTTGGTGAGCTGACCTAGAGAGTTGGCCTGGGGGGCAAACTTAGTGAGCGAACTTAGAGAGTCGACTTGGTGAGCGTACTTCAATTGTTAGCTTGGTGAGCTAACTTGGGGAGCCAACCTGGCGATCTAACATGGTGAGTGGGCTTAAAGTGGCAACTTGGTGGGGCAAGTTGGTGAGCTGACTTAGCGAGGCCACTTAGAGATGCGACATGGCGAGCTGACTTGGTGAGCAAGCTCAATGAGCGGACCTAAAGACTAACCTTGATGAGGCACTTTGGTGGGGTGACTTGATGATCAAACTCAAAGAGTCAACTTGGCGAGCATACTTGAATAGTCAACTTCGTGGGGCAAGTTGGTGAGCTGACTTAGCGAGTCCACTTGGTGAGGAGAGAGGTGAGTCAACTTGATGCGGTGACTTGGCAAGTGGACTTAAAGACTGACCTTGATGAGGTGCTTTGGTGGGGTGACTTGATGAGAAAACTTAAAGAGTCAACTTTGTGAGCATACTCGAACAATCGACTTGGTGACATGACTTGGTGGGCTGGCTCGGTGAGCCGACCTAGCGTGCATACTTGAATAGTAGACTTGGTGAGTTGACTTAATGAGTCAACTCATTGAGGTGATTGGGTGGGGGTGACTTGGTGAGCTGACCTGGAGAGTTGGCCTAGGGGGCAGACTTGGTGAGCGAACTTAAAGAGTCAACTTGGTGAGCATACTTCAATTGTTAGCTTGGCAAGCTAACTTGGGGAGTCGGCCTGGCGATCTAACATGGTGAGTGGGCTTAAAGTGGCAACTTGGTGGGGCAAGTTGGCGAGCCAACTTAGCGAGGCCACTTAGAGACATGACATGGCGAGCTGACTTGGTGAGCAAGCTCGATGAGCAAACCTAAAGATTGACCTTAATGAGGCACTTTGGTGGGGTGACTTGATGACCGAACTCAAAGAGTCAACTTGGCAAGCATACTTGCACTAGTGCATTTGGGTTCTTTTTTGACCTTCATTGATCAAATTTTTGACCCAATTTTTGACCAAATTTGACCAACCCATTGGTCAAAATTTATTTGGTCAAAATTTTGAACAACTCACTGGTACATGATTTGTCTCAATCATATAACTAATTATATATTTTTCATATTAGTTGTTGTCAATTTTTTTCAAGCATTCTATAAAACAGTTCACATGCCTTGCGTATGATATGACATTTTGCATGCATCTTGCACTCTCTCATCTGGCTAATGATGGATTACATAGAGTGATCTAAAACCATGATGATAAAAACACACAATCAAATCCAAAATGAACTTGCACTACAAATGGATTGTGGAAATATGATATTGGTAAAATTGCATGCATGTCTACTAGGACAATCACAACCTAAACATATATTTGTCCTAGTAGACATGCATGCAAAATTAACAATATCAGATTTCCACAATCCATTTGTAATGCAAGTTCTTTTTGGATTTGATTGTATGTGTTTTTTAGCATCATGGTTTCAGATCACTCTCCGTAATCCATCATCAACAAAATGTCATATCATATGCAAGGCATGTGACTATTTTATAGAATGCCTAAAAAAAATTTTACGCCTACCTGTTGGTAGAAATTTCTACCTTCATTAGTCAAAATTTCTACCTTCATTGGTCAAAATTTTTGACCTTCATTGGTCAAAATTTCTACCTTCATTGGTCAAAATTTTTGACCTTCATTGGTCGAAATTTCTACCTTTATTGGTCAAAATTTTTGACCTTCATTGGTCAAAATTTCTACCTTTATTGGTCAAATTTTTTCCCTTCTTTGGTCAAAATTTCTACCTTTATTGGTCAAAATTTTCTACCTTCATTGGTCAAAATTTTGACCAATTCCTGGCAGAACTTACACCATGGCTATGGAGTTTTTTCAACCAATGTATTCTGGAAAAATTTTGACCAATTGGTTGGTTGAAGTTGGTTGAAGTTTGGTAAAAAATTGGGTCAAAATTTTGACCAATAATGGTCGAAAAATGGTCTGAAATGTACTAGTGATTGTAAATATTTTGGTATGCACATCAATTCTGGGAAGTATACCAATTTTGGATACATTTAGCCCCTCTCTCAGTCTTCCTTTAGTTGGTCCTATTCTAGTTTTGACAGTCGGTCCAACCTCATCAACCATTATCTCTGTTTCAAAAGGCAAAGATGTTAGTACAGCAAAAAAACCAAAGACTCCATTAAAACTTCTGCTTATAGGCAAGGCAATTGATGAGGATGTAGACTTGGATACTGAAATTGTCATTCCAAAGATAGATACGGACACTACTTTAGTTGATGAACTAAGATTGCTCAGTAAACGCATTGAACTGAAGGCAAAGCAAAAATAACTAAGGAATGAGAGAGATAGAGAATTTAAAATTATTGATGAAGCAAAAAATATAATAATAGAGGCTATAGGTGTTAGTGTTGATACTTCTCAACACATTTTGCTACAATTAGAAGAGGTAGTAAATAAATTCAATGAGGACACCTCTGGTCAAGAAAAATTGATAGAGAAGGCAGAAAAGAAGTTTGATCATAAGGTGCTTGAGCACATTGCTCAACACATAGCAATAAAATAGGTTGAATTAACCACAGTTTTGGCCAACATTAAAAATTCTTTTAATCATGTAACATCTCTTTTTGCTAAGCTTTGTGATGTTACCGAGTATACCAAGGAAATAAGAGAACAATTGAATAAGATAGATGAGGATCAAAAGGCAAGCACACAAAACTTGAAGCTTGACCCCAATTCAACCTCATCTCATCACCTCAGAATCAAATTTTTGTCAAAAAAACAAGTAGAATTGCTGAGAGAAGAGTCAAGGATCTGATCTACATTGTTAGATATTTAGAATATGATCCTTCCCATCATGGATACAATGCAAAAGCATATTGCTCATTCAAAAACATTGATCCATGACAACAATTTCTCCATTGTAGACCATGTGATTGAACTCTCTACAGAAGTTCAGATAGCTCTATCCACATGCAAAATCTTGCAAGAGAATTGGGACAAGACTCTGCAACTTATTCTTCAGGTACATTCAGAGTTTATCTCACATTTTGGTGTTTCCATGTAAATACATTCTTTTTATTCTTTGGCATTATTGTCAAAAAGGGGGAGAAAGAGATACTCAGAAAGAGTTATTGGTGAGATAAATGTACAAAACGGACAAAGAGATACTGTAAATAAAAGTCATATAACTCAGGTAAATACCTTGTGTATATTGTATGGGGGAGTCATATGCAAGGAAGCCATATATATTTAGTAGAATCAATTATCAGTATGTCAAATATTGTATATAAGTTTTGACTCATAAGTGTTTTTGTCACTAATGCCAAAGGGGGAGATTGTTGGAATTATGATATATTTGTCATCAGTGACAACACTTATTCAATTCTAAATGCTTACCGAGTTCATCACCTAGTCTACAGTTCACACCGAGCATTCAGCAGTTACCTTATAAATTCCACAAGTAAACAGTTAATACTGAGCATTCTTTTGAAAATCGAGCATATGGGCAGTTCAGCAGTGTTCTCCAAGCAGTTAGTGGTTACCGAGCAGAATAGTGTTCTCCAAGCAGTCAGTGCTCACTGAGTCATCAAAAGAACTTAGTGTTTACCGAGTGATCAAGGTAAACAAAGAACTTAGTGTTTATCAAGTGATCAAGGTAAATAAAGAACTTAGCATTTACTGAGTGATCAAGGTAAATAAAGAACTTAGCATTTACCGAGTGATCAAGGTAAACAAAGAACTTAGTGTTTACCGAATGATCAAGGTAAACAAAGAACTTAGTGTTTACCGAGTGACCAAGGTAAATGAAGGAATCAGTATTTACCAAGTAAAGAAGGTTATCAATGGATTTAGTTTTTACTGAGTGACAAAGTATTCACCGAGTCACCAATGGTTACTGAGTTCCAAGCTACTTAGAATGATTAGTATGGACTGTGCACCTACTCTTACCGAGTGCATGACGATGAAATGTATTGTAGTGGATGCCAAGTGTCAGAAGGTCACCGAGTCAGTTTGTGGAACCTGAGTTTTCTACCATCTGGCTAACTTAGTAATATTTATTTACTTGTGTTTGGCTAACCTTGCCAGTGTAAATATTGGAATGATTTATATCATTCGAAATAATGAAATGTTGAATATAGTTGATTGTGATGTGTTGCAATAATTTGAGAAGAGCAAAAGCGAATCACTAGCAGAACAGAGGAATATAGCAAGGTCAACATTGATGCAGAAAAGATACATTTGTCACATCAGGTGATCAGAGCACAAGGATCTTATCAGTAATCAGTTGCAATCAGATTCACTACTTCATCCTAATAGGTGAATCAGTTTTCTAAATCCTTTAACCAAGTAGACTTAACAGTCTTTTGTAAATCTCCTAATAGAGTGCATACTTCATTGTATGTTTGTAAATCCTTTAACAAGGTGGATCTAGCAATCCTATTTGCTCCTAACAGGGCAGATCATCAAAAGTGATCATTGTAAGCCTCAACCGGCCAACTTTATACTATAGTATTGAAGTTTTGTGGGTATCATCCCCAACCCAGTTTTACTTTCTAATTGGAAGGTTTCTAGGTCACCAAATCTGTGTGTTCATGTGTTAGAGATATTTATCTTTTCATGCATACAGTAGATTAGATGGATGAATGGTAAAATAGTATGCAAAAAATGAATTAAAGTTTTAGAGTTACTGATTCACCCCTCCCCTCTTAGTAACCTTGTTAGTCTTGATTATTTCCAACAGTGTGACCATGTTCAATTAGAGAGAATATTAAGATCTAAAGCTATATTTGAATTATGAAAATTACATCCACTAGAACCAAACCTAGACTTTCTCGACATGTTTGATTGTTCTAACAACATAATTTTTCAGTACCATACCCTAAACCACAATACAGTCATGTAGTCCTCCCCTCAAAACTTTAAAAACTCACACATTATCCACATTGATATTCACTAGACTTATGGGGAAAACTTGAATACGGGCCTACAAAAAAAATCTCATTCTAGAATGATGTCATAGTCACCATAAAAAACACTTATAAATGCTGAAATAGATCTCATACATCTACAACAAGGGAACACAAAATTCTTTCTAGTCCCAATTGTTTACTAGAAACAAGAGCTTTCATCCTAAGGGTCACTTGCTCTTTATTCTTAACATCCATCTTTTCTGAACATGGTTCTACTAATTCATATAAAAGCTCAATTTCTTGAACAAAAAAGAAAAATTATTACCAATAAACAATACTAGAAACAAAGTAGATAAGGTATTATTAATTTTTGAAAAAAAGAAAATCTAAAGAAATAAAATATCTCGGGGTTTTATTTGTCATTTGATTGCAAGAAAGAAAAATATCTACCTTGCTTATCTCTTTTGTGTAGCCACTGATTATTTCACTAGGATGCAATCCCATTCTAATGAGCTCTTCAACTCCTTGAAGAAGTTCTCCTTCAAATGATATTGTCAAATTGGCACCATCTCTAGTCTCTTCCTATTGAGTTGTAGCTGCTAGCACTAGGAGCTTGGCTGCAAGATGTTGTACCTCAAGTTCTTTAACTATGGTAGCTGCATCATTTGTCACAAAAAGCTTGTCCAGGTGATTAATAACCACTTTATTCATACCTAATTTTTTTTTAAAATTTTTTTTTGTAACCAAAAGTAGCTATATAATCAATTCCTTATGTGCACCATCCTAATAATTCCAAATTTAGAAGTATAGTTTGTCACCTTTACCATGTTCAGTAGTACAAGCATCTAGGACCAAAAACAATAGATCTAGACTCCTAGGCTTTAGTTTGACTCTTACATAAATATCACTTTTCATGGTATCACAATTTAATTCACATCACCCCATATGGTAATTATTAATTTATATGTTCTTGATTGGTCTTATTAAATTAGACACCTCTAACAATATATGTGTTACAATATATAATTTTTATAGAAAATCACTTGAATAATTAATTCACATTGACACTAAATTTCCTATGCTTTCTCCTTAAGCACTCAAAATCTAAAGAAAAAATGATTTTATTACAAGTTTCCTGAGAGAGATACTTCTTTAACTATATACAAATTTCATCAACCATAAATTCTTAATAAGACTATTATGCAGTACATTTGACTATGCTTTGGAGTCAATAAGAGATACAAAATTAGTTACAAGTTTTATGACTCCTAGAATTAAAGCCTACATCTTTACTCTAGTAGTACTATAGGAGAAACAAAATAGAAAAGTGTTGAAGAGGACATAAGTGGAATAACCACAACAAATAAAACTAACATTGTTGCTAAAAACACAGTGAGCTACAGATTCTTCAGACAAGGCAAAAGGTAAATGGCATTGATTCTCCAACAGAGCTGCAATTATTTTTTGTAATAAAATAGCTTTCAATAAAAATGTTTGTATGTTGAGGCAGAGCCTAGACATGATTGGAATGATATTTTTAGGATAAAACTAAACTAATGAGCATCACAAATATCAATATTTTGCTAAGTTGCCAATTTGAGTTCTCAGTTCAGGTACAGATTTAGGTTCATGGGTTTAGGAAAAAAATAATTCCCATTTGGGTTTGTGAATATATATGCTAAGTCATTTCATAGTATAAATATATGTTGGTTGATCATTGATCAATGCCAAGTGTCAGAGATAAACATTAAATATTTTCTCATTAATCTATTGTCATGGTTCTTAAGAAAATCATACATTTTCTCTCAAAGACTAGTTAAAGTTTTTTGCCATTATTAGGAAAGAGTTGAAGTGAAGCTTTAGAAGATTGCTAGGCTTTTTCCAAGGAAGAAATGTAGGGAAGAGAATCCCAAGGCATAGATCATATTCTATGGTGCATGTCTTTTGATTCCTCAAAAAGAGGTAGTAGAAATTTAATTCTTCTTACTAATGTTAAGAAATCATTCTTCTAGGTTTTCTTGTAATGATCAATCTGAACTATTTCACTTACCAATTTTATCAATGATTAGAATTGATGAGGAGGAGGAAGTGGTAGAATTGGTGGTGAGATAGAAGGGCTATATTGGTCTTGGATCATGTTCACATTGAATTTGTGATTTGTAAATGTTGATGTCACATCTATTGATGAAGAAGAAGAATGAGAGAAATCTACCATTTTAGGTTCATCATCTGAATTCCAAAAATATACTCATTTTTATTGATTTGTTCATATTCCAAAATGTTCCAACTCCTCCTTCCAAACCTTTTTCTCTTTCATATGATAATATTGTTAAAGTCATGATTTATATAGAACTTAGCAAACCTTACCACTTGGTATTAGGCTCAAATCAAATATATTAAGCATATTTATGTAATGATATGGGAAGTCAAGTTTATGGCTTAGTAACTCACTTGGATAGTCAACATTATGAGTGTAGTTAGTGTTTTCAAATTCTAATTGACTTAACAATATTGGGACAATTTTTGGTATATAATGTATGACATTACATTTAATTTTATTGTTAGGAACAAACATAGTCCAATTTTCCTTGTTGTCCAAAAATTTGTAGACATAAGGCTAAAATTGTGCTTGTACTATATGACAATTTGGGAACCCTAGACCCCCAAAATCCTTAAGGTCTCTGAAAAGGGTACTTAGAATAGTGGGTTTTAAGGACCCTTTTTAATAATTTTTGCCAGATAATTGGATTTTCCTACATTTGGAGGGTTAATTCTTGTAGCCCTATTTACAACACTTGAATGTATTTTTTCTTAAGGGTTAGAGCTTGGTTACAATTTCTTCGTTGTTTTTGTTTGAGGAACTATTGGAGAGTCCAAATACATTCCTAGATGACTATCCACTCATTTTGGGAGTTCAAAGATCATTTGGGTTTATTTGTGTGGAAGGAAAGTTAGCAAGCAAGATTTTTCTACTTAGTTGATGTGTACCAATTGAAAGGTTTATGAACTACTTGGTTAGATTCCTAAAGAGAATAGGGTGAGTAGAATCCCTATTTGTTCAAGTGTGTGACCTAAGGAGACATTGAGGAAGAGATTGGGGGATGAGTAAGATTGATTGTCACATCAATAGAGAAAGGTCAAATCAACTAATAAATTGAAAAATAATGATTCCAAAATGTTGCAAATTAGATTTTGTAACATGAAGTAGGATACAATTAGTATTGATAAACATCTTACTAGGATATTGAGTTATGTGATGCAACGAAAACAATGATTCCATGGTCTCAGGTTATAGAAGGTTATGGTGGTTTGCATATCTAATTATTATGTCATCCAGGAACTTAAACTTCTATTCCCTCCCTATAATCCATCTTCATAAAATTCCTATTTCAAAAGTTTCAAATTCACAATTATACCCTCAAAAAAAGCTATAGAAAACATGAGCAATAATAAAAATAACAAAATGTATTTGATGTGGGTTATTAATTCATCCAAAGTTGCTCACTTGCATATGAAAATGTGCAATTTCTAGTGCTAGGCCAACCAATAGTTGTTACAGAATACATCTCATAACAAGTCTTCATGATATCCTCTGCAAGCTTCAAGTTTTCTATGGCCTTAATAGTCATTAAACCTTCTTCCATTGCCATCTATTTTTTCAAGCCTCTAGTTGCCCAAGTGCAAGGGTGCCAAGTAGGAAACATACCTTCAAATAAATTACAAGAAATATTAATGGGTTCTAATAGAAAAAACTAATCAATGTAACATGAAACATGTGCAAGCAACTCATTTACTAGATTCTTAATTTCTTTACAATGATGAGGAAATAACGATGTCAGTTCAATTGGGAATCAAGAAAATAGACTACAATAATCTCTTCCATTAGTTAAATTAGACAGTATAAATCATTCAAACATCAAATGTGACAAGGGAATAAACTCATAGAATTTGCTTCTAAAATAGTAGCTTACATCTTTAAAAAAATAAAAAATTCTTTTAAAATAGTATCTTATATCTCAAAAGACCATAAGTGATATTGAAATGTTTAGTAGATATGTAAAATAGTTAAGGAAGCATTGATAGTTTTTTATTACATTATAAAGACATGCTAGTACAAAAGGAGAGATCAACTATTTGAGCCACATTTTAGGTACTATTTTTCAAGTAGAGTTTCCTTGTTATTGCATATAAGTGGATCATAGAGTTAAAAACATCAATAGATTTTGAGTTGAGAATTTACAAGATTATAGATACAAGCTACAATGGAAAGTTAAAGCATGAGAAGCATTCCCTTTTGATGGGATAGTTGTTGTAGAAATATAATGAGATATTTAAAGATAAAATATATTAGACATGCTTTAGGAGAGATTGAGATAAATAAGCACACAAGACTAGCACATGACTTCTACCAAGGCATGTGTTAAAGCACCTAATACCTATACTAACATGCATAATAGTTTCACTATGTCTAAAGTAATAATCTCTATAGTGATTAAAGAAAAACAATAATATTTTATGTAACACTAATATTTTAGCTAAATGAAAACCATCTAAATGCAATAAATATTTGGTAAATTTTTAGTCTTCTAAAATCTAATTTCTTAAGAAATTTTATAAAAACACACAACTGAATACTGAGAAAATATAACAAATGCATAAGTCAGAAACCTCAATAATAACAAGAAGTCATAGTCACATAATTAACAATAAGATTAGGTATGAAAAAAATTGCATAGAATTAATCTACAACAAATTCCAAAATGTGTATATGATATTTATTAATAGTGTGTAGGACATCTTCAGGGATTCAATTTTTGCAAACGCTTGAGCTCAACATGTTTTCTTGCAATGATTTCCTTTAATTTGGAAATCTATTCCTTGAGATCTCTAACATCCTTTCTTTCCTTATTGCTATGTGCAACACCCAGTTCCAAGTTGGACACTCTTTTCACAAATTTCAAAGTGTTGATTGTCTTTGAGTAAGATTCAGTGTTTGGATTGAAATGTATAGACATGAGTTTCTTTGCTTGGCCACCCAAGAAATCTTGAAGAATTTGGGTTAGTTTGTTGTTATGATATGGGACATGTGCACTCTTATTAGCTAAAGAAAATATAACATCCCCAAGAGTAGAGAGATTTGTTTTTTGACAAAAAATTGCTATTTATTACTCAAGTCAAAGAATCCTATTGTAGAATTGCACTCCTAGGGCTTACTCATAACATGGCAATATCCATTGATAGATCTAGGCCTTGGTCCTATTTGAATTTATGAAGATATTCTCATTCTTTAGATTATCGTTGTAGCTAGATCAATGAGGCATTAGATATTGGGGTATCTTTTAGCAATTACAATTTGGGTAGCTTGAAGTAGGGTATGATACCGCTATAGCATATAGAGATTTGATTCATTATTGTGTAGAAAATATTCATTATTGATATGGAAATGAGTAATGGAATTTAATCATCACTATAACTTATATCAATACATCTCATCGGCAAGCAAAGGATATGGAATCTTAGTATAAAGATGAGGGATAAGTCTTCATATATCATTGTAAGTTATAGCAATCATGATTTATCACAGAGTGGTGGGACAAGCAAAAGCATATAATGATTAGCAATAAAGCTTGGAGATTGTTGTAACTAGTAGCTATGGATGTTTATATTATTAAAAGGGAATTTCTATGAGTTGCATCGATAAGTTAAATGTGATCATTGATCACATTTTGTGTTGTGGAAATATAGTGATCAACGATGAGTTGCGAGATATCGCTATATGATATAGAGACATTTCAAGTTCCAATATTACTATATATTGTAGCAATTATTGCTAATAGAAGCAATTATAAATTAGCCTTAGCAATAAGTGATAAGATGAAGGCTATTCCTATGACATATAATGATTATCACTTATCAAAATGACATGGATTCAGATATAGTGATTAGTGATAGAGGATGTCATCACTATAACTTATAGCAATTATCTCTAATCAAAGTATGACAAGATGAGCTTTGGAAATGAGCAATAAAGCTTAGTGATCAATGTGTGTATAGTAATATATAGTTTTATTATTAGAAGGACATCGTTGTAAGTTGTGGTGATAAGTTAAATTTGATCTTCAATCATATTTTGTGCTATGGAGATATAGCAAGCAATGATGATTTGTGGGGTGTTGCTATATGTTACAATGATATTTTAAGTGCCAATATCATTTCCATACATAATAGCAAGAAGGTGTATTAGAGATCACAAATGAAGGATTTCTAGTATAGTAATGAGCAATGGTGATATCATCATTTCTATAGCAGTAAACATAAAGTTAAAAACAATTCCCTCTTTATGAGAATAGGCTATAGCAATCATAATTTCACATATTTATATCACTAAAAGTTGTAGCAATCAATTTTTTAATATTTTTCATTAGGTATGGAAATAAGTGCATGAAATGACTTCTAATAGCTAGTTCATTTACTACAATGATAAAAAATGGATCTATATTTCAATTCATGTGGAAAGTAAATGCATGAATGCAGTCTGTTTGGTAATAAAAGATAATCATTACTAGTTTGAGTTCATGAATTATTAAAGAAAAATTGTGAGATTATTTTTCATATTTAGTTTTTATAGAGACTTGTACTTAGAGAAAGTTTTAGAAGGTGTCATGGTGAATTCTGATTCTACACAAAAGAGGAAAGCCAAGAAAGTCAAAAAGGGTAAAGCTAATAAGAAGTAGAAAGAAGATGATGAAGTGCCACCAAGGAAATTGAATGAAGACCTCATTGAATAGATGAATTTTGTAGGTCCTAAGTCAAGAAGAAGCAAATTCACCTCCCTAGACAAAATTGAAGACAAGTATAGTGACATTGGAGATTTATGGACTAGGACTAGGGGTTATGAGCTCTTTTTATATCATTATGTGAGGAGAAATCACAAGGAACCTATTTGTAATCCTTGGGAGATGAATTTAGGAAATTTGATAGTGCCAAATGTGTTTGTGAATGTGGAGTTACACAAGGTCATTATAAGAAAATATAATGCTAAAGACAGATGCATATATGATAAGGATGGAAAAAAATTCATGGAGATATCTATTGAATCTCTAAATGAAGCTTTTAAATTCATTAATGGTCTAACTAAAATGTTGTCATTCTTAGAATTGAAAAATAAGTATGAGAGGTCAAATATTTCATATATGCAATAGAAATTGATGCTGCAGAAAATAGAAAAGGAGCCTTTAACTATAGGAGATGGACCTCCGTTCAATATAATTTGAATTATTTAAGACATACTTAGACTTGACATACCAATCATGTGGACAAGTAGGAGAGATGGAAGCACCTAATTTGATGGAAATTAGGCCCATGATATTAGCATCAGACATTCAAATGCTAGAGCCCAGACCCTATGATTACGTAGAGTGTGTTGTTGATAAAATTCATACTTATTTTGATAATTTTAAAGATGTTGAGTACCCTAATTTTAAACATTATTCCTTTCTTATGCATATGGTTTTATATTTTGAGCAAATGAGAGGATTGTGGGGTGAGGGTTTGAAATTGAATTTGAGGGAGTCTAATGGGGAAATGAAGCCTGCTCAAACATAGACACTAGTATGGGATTATAGGTTCAGTCCTTCTAGTTACCTTCATTTGAAGATAATTTTGTTCAACCTGTGTACACATTTTTTGGACACCAATCTTTTCCCTCAATTAGCCTTGATATTAAAATATTTTTAAGACCTAGGGACAGTGGTTTGGGAGATAAAATCAAACACAATTGGGGAGATTGGTATGCATATGATTACTTCACTTGTACTAGATTATTTGGGTTTGAAGGAAGGCCATATATATTACCAGCATTAGTGCTTGATAGAATTGAATATTTAGAAATTTTAAGGCATATGTTTGAATCTAGAAAACAGCATTTCAGAGGTAAACAAAGAAAGTAGACTTTCCTTCCAACAACTTTATCTTTTGGAAACTTTATTATTTGTGCAACTAAGTCATATGACAAGATTGGAGAGAAATTGTAAAATGAATGTCACATGTACACCGTGGATTCTTGGAGTCATTATGATCTAGAAGGATACATTTATGCCTATAGGAAATCACATAAATTGGGTGATTATATTCACCAAGGCATTAAATATGAGGAAGGTTTCAAGAATTTGGAGTGGGAAGAAGTATTAAAATAGATTTAGGAACAAAACATAGAATTGGGAGAACAAAGGGAAAAAGCCAAAGAACAGTTTAAAGAAGACATTCAAAAGATTCTAGATTCCCTTGTTCCAATTTCAAGAACTATAGAAAAGCCACTACTTTAGTCCTTTGAGTATGTTGTGCAAATTCTTGATAAGATAAATGCTGAGAATGATGACATTTTTATCAAATCCAAGGAGTTTATGGTTTTTTTGTATAAACATAGAGGCAAATTATTGAGATAGAATATCCAAAATATCTCTCTTAAGAATGAACAAGAACTAGTGACAAATTTGAAGGAAGATATCTATAATGCCCTGCCAAGGGATCCAAAAGAAATAACCTAATGTTTTACTAAGTTTGCCAAACCTTTTTTTTTGAACAAGAAGAATAGCATACACATTAAACATAAAGTAGAGGAAGCAATAACATAAAATAATCTCTAAGCATACATAACAAGTTACATTCCTTGAGGATCCCAAGATGTTGAGTCACATTTGATTTAATTAATACTAAGTCTAATAAATACCACATCCACATGAAAGAATAATTAAAATTCCAAAGTCCATTTAAATAATATACATTTTTTCGAATGCCTCTTGGCAAATTAAATTCAAAATGCTCAATCATCCACTGTACATGTCACAGGGTATGAAATGCTATAAGAATATACATATGTATAACTAGAAATATAGCACCCTCCTTCGATCCATGATACAAGTACAATAAAATAAATGAACCCATCCACCATACATGATATATCCAACCATCATAAAAGATATAAACATCCAGCATAAAATATAACAATCCATCATAATGATACATAGATAGAATGAAAGGAAATGCAGACAAAGAAGCTCCAACCACAATGACTACAAACAAATCTCAATGGTAAGAGTAAAAAAAACTACCACCCAACCTCGTGGAACCTAAATGGTCCACTCAACAAGATAACAACCAAATATAAAAAGTAATATCTAAGTCCAGGAAATCCTAAAAGCAATCTAACTTAAAGGTTCCAAGATAGGTCGACATCTAGACCCAAAGGCACACAAAGACATGTAAGAAACCTACTATGTAAGTGGGAAAGTATCATCGCATGAATCATGCTAGAGTTACCCTGGTAGTCTCTTAGGGCCCCTGCCTCCTAGTGCTCCCTATGTAACCACTAGTACCCTCTCATACTAACAAGGCATACTATGGATGTAAGGTCACAACCAAGTTTTCTCTCTACTCCCATCCTAGTCTATACTAGCACTCGAGGCATGGGTGGGAACATACAAAGACTCTTATTAGGTTCATTTTATTCTGATCATAGAAAAACACATACAAAATCAAAATAAAGAGTTATAATCATGAATTAACGTCATTTGATGCATTTAGAGGGTAGTCAACTCAGATACTTATCCTAATTTTCTAGGACAAATGGCTTAAAAGTTTAAGATTTGGACTTAAGAATTTATCTCCCCTCTCTTACTATTGAGATAATGCGATAGGGTACACTCATCCTAGAAATTCAAGGAAGTTGATATCTGGTACCTACAACCTACATAAAATCTACGCATGTACAAACACAATATTCTAAGCTAAATAGGCAATGGCAGGAAGTAGTGCATCATGTAGATCCCAACTAGCAAGTTACTATGACTCCCTTTCTTAACCACATCAAAAATGCCATACATAAAGAAAAAATACATGCACACCATACACATGCAATATGGGGCAAGTATCCATAAGAAAACACATAATAATCTATCTATCTAATCATCATCAATAACTAAAAACACTGTAACAATCATCATGCATACATGAAGTATAGAGTACCAAGTAATCTCATCATATATCAACTAAATTTGAAACAATATCTAATAATCTCTAAACAATACTACTAATAATCAAGCATAAAATTAGCCTAAAAGAGTTCAACAATAATAGCAAAAATGTAAACTAGGGGTAGACACTACAATATCAAAAGGGAAGTTGAGAATATGAGTCCAAGAAGAGGAAGGAAACTATTGAATGAAGTAAGGGTGATGGTTCTACCTAGTTGGTATTTGAGTGCATCATACATTTTTGATAGTTTAATTAAATCTAGTAAAAACAATATGAAAGTTGATGTACAGGGAGTCAAAGATGTCATAATTGGTTCAAGATTTGTGGAAGATGAAAAAATCAATGTTGTTGTGGTCCTTATAACCTCCACACAAATGGCCACAAATTAATGATGTTGATCATGTTGTTTGTCATTTGATGACATTGAAAGTAGGGGTGACTTTCCCTAACAAGGTTGCAGGTATGTAAGTGGACTTGGCATTGTTTAATCAAGCAAGTGTGAAGCAAGTGACCTTTGAGAGGCATAATTGGAAGACATTATATGGAAATATGTTAAATTCAAGGAATCCTCAAGTGCAACCAATGATATAATCATTTTCTAATGCTCTAAGAATTAAATTAAAGAAATTGTAAGAAGATAATGCAAAATTGAAAGATGTTTTGATGATCAGAAGAGAAGTCTCTGGAACTCTGATAAGAAATCATTTTGAGAAGTTGCTTGAAAAATTAGGATAGGTTTGAGATATTTATAGTACTTATAAAGCCCTATCTTTGAGACATAATTAGATATATATGAGCTTGGACAAAGAAAAAAATACCCTCGAAGAAAATGAAGATATTTAGGAAGAGGAAAGGTTGATTGAGGATCATACTGCATATTCATAGGAATTTAAATTTTCTTTCATGTTAATGGAGGAATTAGTTATAAAACATGGAGTTATATCTTGGCAAGATGAAAATGGGGACACCATTGATTGAGAGAAGTGGATAGATATATGTTATGTGATGTAGGAATGAGCCCTAAAAGTTGCATAGAACAATGACCTAGAGATGTCAAATGCCAATAGGCAAATGGAGCAAACGTTCAAAATTGAGATCAAGGCAAGAGAAGTAATCAGAGATGTAGATTTACTAGGAGATATACACATCAGGTAATGAAATGCTTTTATTGAATCATCATCATCAGAATAGGCAACATAATTCTTTGTTCTATAAACTTGTTTAATTTGCATATAGTTAATTGTTAATGAGTTGGTTGGTTGTAAATTTTTTAAACAAAGAGAGATACCCCTTCACTATGTAACCAATCCAATGCCTATAATTATAAGAGATAGATTTAGAATAGGATATCATATTATATAGAATTACTATCAAGACATTATTCTTATAGTAACAACACTACTAAATCTAAAACATCCTAATTTGTTGGAGCTATCTGCACATTTATGATAGTAATAGTACTATGAAAAAATAAAACAATTTATTCCAAGTAAATTAAAGAAAAAAAATTAGATAAGTTCTAGTTGTATGCTCACTTAATCTAATTGAACTTTTATATAATTTTATCTTGTATAGAGAATGCAATAACACACATTGCAAGTTTCATTTTTTAAATTAAAGTATTAAATCTAGATTTAGCAGTTTAATAGTATTAGGTAATTATGACCCTTATGAACAACTTAAGATCTTCAATAACTCTATGAATCTAGTACTTCCATAGTTGTTTCAGTCATCTTCAACATTATGTTTGAGACAACTTTGTCCTTTCAAGTCTCCAGTTGCTACTTTTGGTGATCCCATCCAAATCTAGTTGCAAGACCCAAAATGAGGCAAGTAGTAAAGTTGTTGAAGATGGAAGATTGAGTAACTAATATTCCTCTAGAGATTAATACCTATACCATAGAGTATCATCCTATCATTGTAGACCTACAATGAATGAAATTGATTAATAAATGAAGGTATGTTAATTTGAGCTTCACTTGATTTTGAGAATATTTTATTATTCTCTATTTAACAAGGCTAACCACATAAAGGTGGAAGCTCATCTAGCCTCACCCCTCTCCCAGAAATCAATCTAAATTCCCTATTATCATCTAATTACATACTTCATTCATCCATCCATCCATTTATGAACTATAACACTCAATCAATACAATCACATAACATTTATTAACATGATATAAAATTCATTAATACACAATAATAATCAAGAATTCACTAACACATAATAATATTCATTAACATGAAAAAAAATCAATATTAATATGGAAAATTCATATATAATTACTCAAAATGATATTCTTTTATTATCCAACAAAGTTTATCAAACAAGGTTTATCAAAGAGCATTTAAAAAAATAATATTTCTTCTTTTTGTTTTTCTTAGCTTTCTTAAGAAAAAGGTTGATAGGAGAATCAATATTTTCATCATTCTCCTCCTCTTGTGGCACTTTTAATGTCAAATTATGATGCCTCTTCTTGTTTTGAGGAGCACAAGGATGTTGCACTAAAGAGAGCTCTGTTGCAATAATAATTAAATGGGTTAAATTGGCATACTCTTTTTCTTGTTTTTAACTGTTACAAGTATCTCATTAACCAAAAGAACATAAAATGCACTTTTCTTACCTAAAAATGTCACATCATGTACAATAACATTTTGATTTGCTACCACCTCAACATGTTGACCACTTCGAACATGCTCCAAAATATTCAAAAAAAGGTTACACATCAAATTGCAATTGAAGATGTTAAATTTTATTCATAATTGCATAATTAATTTTCAATGAAAAATTAATATGTCCACTACTATGATGCACATTATGGCCTTCATCACATGCAAGTTTTGTGATAGGATTTGAAGGCTACAGTGAAATGTTATGCAATCAATTTATGTTGGAAACTAACACCAAAAAAGAAACTTTTCAACTATTTAATTTGATTTACTTTTCATTTCACCAATTTACTTATGTCTCATTTGGTGCACCAGATTCTTGGGTATGGCTTTTAGATTCTTGGCATAGGCATGTAGCCAAGACTTTATAGCCTTTTGTGAAGGCAATTTTTTTATCTTCATCCATGGGCTCTACATTGAATTATATGCCTTGTATTTTTTTCTTAATATCATCAGTTTTTCACATATGGTTGATTAAACAAAATTGTTTGCAACACTATATAAAAATTTTTAGTAGGAAATTTCATTGCTACTACTTACAAGTTAAGAGTGAAAATTCATATGGCCACGAGAGCCAAGTTTGTGTTGGCCAAATAATAAAAATAATAATAAAAAAATAAAATAGGAAAAAAGGAGAAAGGAGGAATTTCTATTTTCAAGTTGCATAGGTGGCATAAAAAGAAAAATAATAAAAATAGTTGTCATTCCATTAATCGAGGTGTATAGGTGGCAATTTAGAAGTTTGTGAAAAGTTCTTTGAATCATGTATTTAATATTTTTTGGGTGCTTAGTTGTATTTGGGGTGGAAATTTAATATTTATTTAAAGGTAGTTGTATTTACCTTTTATCCCACATTGGTTGTGTTTGTAATGTCTTGGGTTAGAAGTGACTATTTAAGCAACGCTTATTATCATTTGTAATCAAGTTTGGAAATAGAAGCTCTTCGAATGTAATCTCTTGTAAGAAAGCTTGAGAAGTAGAAGTTTGAGAAGTAGAAGCTCTTATTGAGGAATCTCTCTTATATTGTAAGAATTTGGATAATATTGTAATGAATTTCAAGTATTAATGGAAGCCTTATGAAGCATTTTGTCATCTCTTGTCTCCATCTTGTTGTGATCTTGGTTGTGATTTTGTAAGGGTGGTGTTGGCCATTCATCAGTGGTATCAGAGCGGGAGTTCCTGAGTGTGCAGACAGATTGCCGAATGTGAGGCAGTTTGCACCATGACCTTGAGTTGGGTGAAGTTTTTCAAGAAGTTCTTGATTGTGTAGACAGATCACCGACTGTGAGGCAGTTTGCACAAGGTTCTTGTGTTGCACTAGATTTGTATTCTAAAGACTAGATTATGGAGAAGAGAAATAAGAAGATGAATTTTGTGATTGAATGGATTCTAAGGATTCCTCGAATTGAGAAAATTAGAGCAAGAAATCAAGAGGCATTGCTAGTTGATTTGCAGAAGCAAGTGAATGAATTAGAAGCTGAGTTACGAAAACGAAGAGCATGTCACCAGAAAAGAGATGTTGATAATTCCTTGGATGTGGAAAAGAAAGATGATCTAGTGGAAGAGAAAGTAGATGAAGAGAAAATTATTTGCGAACTAGAAGTTGAAGAAGATGAAAGAGAAGAGGAAGAGCATGACGATGACAAGATTTATGAACCTGAGATAGATCAAGATGATTTGAAGATTGCAGCAATGGAGGAAAAGTATAGTGCCTTCATTGGAGATTAAGAAAGTGGAGTAGTTACGTGCATTGTTGATGACATAAAAGAGGCAAGCAAAGATGAGGATGTCAAAGAGATAAATTCTTATGAATCATGGGATGTTGTCTTTGAGGTGAGTTTGACAGATATTGATGATGGTTTGCATGAGAATCTTGTTAGTTATGTGTGGTATGCAAAGAAAGATTGGTATGGTGTTGTTGGGTTTATTACAGGTGTGTTAATTCAATAAGATTGGATGAGGATGAGAGTTATACTTGGATAGAGTTCATTGCGAAGGAGTATTTTCAGCAGCAAATAGTTGTTCCGACTAGGTGTTGGAAAAGAAGAAAGAAGGACATATATTGGCATCGGATACTTGTTCTAGCTATGTGTTGGAAGAAGAGGAAAAAAAAATGTCAACAGTGGCTACTTCATTTTGTGAATCCATATTCACAAAATTTTTCCTACCATGGGAGTCGGATGCAGGAGCATCATGCATCAGCAAAAAAAAATGTGGAAGATTTGCATGTTGGTTTTCTTGTCCCTATTGAGGTGGAAGCTTGTGGTGAAGATGAAGATAATTGTATATCTTTCTTTTGGTGTCAAAGTGTGGGACACACTTTTCTATCTACCAAAGGAGTCTAATGCAGGAGCATCTTGCAAAACTTTATTATTAAATAATAATAATAATAATAATAATAATTGTGGAGGAGAGAGAAAGTGATGAAAATAAAAGGAAAAATAATAATAAAATAAAATAGGAAAAAAGGAGAAAGGAGAAATTTTTATTTTCAAGGTGCATAGGTCGCATAAAAAGAAAAATAATAAAAATAGTTGTCATTCCATTAATTTAGGTGTGTAGGTGGCAATTTAGAAGTTTGTGAAAAGTTCCTTGAATCATGTATTTAATATTTTTTGGGTGCTTAGTTGTATTTGGGGTGGGAGTTTAATATTTATTTAAAGGTAGTTGTATTTACCTTTTATCCAACATTGGTTGTGTTTGTAATTTATTTGGTTAGAAGTGACTATTTAAGCAACGCTTATTATCATTTGTAATCAAGTTCGAAAATAGAAGCTCTTCGAATGTAATCTCTTGTAAGAAAGCTTGAGAAGTAGAAGTTTGAGAAGTAGAAGCTCTTAGTGAGGAATCTCTCTTATATTGTAAGAATTTGGAGTCCTTTCATTTGGAGAATATTGTAATGAATTTCAAGTATTAATGGAAGCCTTATGAAGCATTTTGTCATCTCTTGTCTCCATCTTGTTGTGATCTTGGTTGTGAGTTTGTAAGGGTGGTGTTGGCCCTTCATCACTTTTAGTTTATAAAAAGTTTGAAACATGTTAGATTATATATTTAAAAAGATCACTAATTAGTGCATGATTACATTGTACTTAATAATATCATGAAATACCTTATTTTTCTCTTTTTTTGGTTCATTTCCTTTACCACATAGCCTTTTCTCTTTTGTATCAACTTCTATTATTTCATTCCACTCCATCGGTGGAATCATATAAGGACACTCATACTATGGGTTATCCTTTAGATCCCTTCTATATTGGTCCCTCATGGTCTTTATATGTTTGGATGCTCTTTTGAGAAGTAGGGCATTGTCAAATATATTTTTTCCAAAAAAGGTTGTCAAAAGATGTAATGAGCTGATTTTTTTCTAGGACCCTGTTCATTATATCCTTAAAAAAAATTTAAATTGTTAAATCAATGACTTTAATATAGTACAATAAATAGAAGAAAAGAAAAATATTATAGCAACGATATGAAACTACATACCTTTTACTTATGGTGGGTTCAAACAACTTTAATGCCATTTCAAAAAGATGATCATATAATACATGATTTCCTACAAAAACATCATGGGATTATCAGTGTGAAATGAGTCATGTATAAGTAAACTAAAATTACATTGTAAAAAATATTTTTTTATAAACCTGGAAGCTTTGGTAATTTTAACGAAAATATAATTTTCTTTTCCAACAACAATGTCCCAACAAATGAACTAGGTATAGCCACACAGGCTGCTCTAGTAAATGGTTAAGCTTCAGTAATATTGGTCTCTATTGTTCTATCAATTTATGGTGTATCTATTAGTGCACAAAATAGGTCCATGAATATAAAATTCACCCAACAAAAAAACAATGCATGATTAGAACATTACAAAATATAGCAAAACAAGGTTTTACTAGTTGTACTTGGCATAGTCATAGATGTATTTAAGTTCCTTGTTGCCAACAATATAGTCACCAATATTGGAGTGACAACTAAAGGATGTGTCCACACTTCATCATGAGCTAAAGACTACATTATTAGCAAAGACATTTGCAACAAATAAAGATCAAATAGGATACTAACTAGAAGCATCTGAAAATAAAAGTTAAGTGTTATAATATTGATGAAAATAAATAATGTTGCAATAGTAGGGCCACAATCTTTTGTTATTACTCATATTATTTCACATGTAGCTAGAAAACTTCATGTATCAATTCTTTCATTCAAAGTAATAGATCTAGATCTCTCATCATATCAGTATGGAATGATTGGTTTCTATGGGAGAAATGGATAGCTTCTTACTATGGTTGCATATATAGATGATATGTATGGAATGATGACAGTTGCAATTATGTTTGGTTTTTATGGCTGGAAAGATATAATTCTAACATTGCATTTTTTTGTGCACTAGAGTTAATATGCATATGCATACTAGGGTTATATTTGTATAACTATAGTAGTGCAAAAATTTGATGTAGGATTGTGGTGTACAACTATTGCATTCTTTCTTCTCATAGGAGTTGTTTTATGGACTTTGGAGCATAAATCAAACTGTGATTTTTGAGGACATCCAAAGGAGCAAGCCACATTTTTAGAAAAGACATTCACAACATTGTTTTTTTTCATTTGCATTGAATAAAGATCAAAGTTAAGTGTTATAATTTTGTAAAGAGAAAATGTTACATGAAGGTTGTGCACTACAACCCTCACCATATTGACCACGTGGTCACATAGTTGTCACAAAATCCTTTAAGAAGAACACATAATATTTTAGATCATGATCCATAAGATACTATAAAATATAAACATCTATTGAACTTTTATTATTGCTTTAGATTAATTACTACTTACCTTCAAAGAATTTATTCTAAGTATCAATTCTTCTTTTTGTGCATTTGTCTCCTTGGTTATGTTTCTCTCGAGGATAAAGTTGATAATTTCATCACTATAATTTTTAATGAGTTTATGGGCCATGAATATGGGATCAACACTACACATGATGTCATCTATAAATGATGCCTGTATTTTAGATCACATTTAATCTATTATCATTTTCACTTTTCCCTATCAATAAGTATCAAGTTGTGACGTCAATATTAGTAAACTTCCATCAAAATAAATCCAAATTCATAAAGAAAAGAACATAATAACATGACATTTGTTTCTATATAATTTTTACAATTACACTAATTAAGGTTTTACCTTCACTAAAGAAGGTGTGTGAGTTGGTATATCCCCGCCTATGCATTGTGGTGTATCCAAGTTGTCCTATGAAAAAGATTAGTAATTCTTAGAAATCAGCAACAAAATGAAAGTAATAGACTTACCAAAATAAATTATTAATAAAATAGTAGATTGTATATTGGAGTCAATATTAATTGGAGGAAATTGGTTTAAATATTATACTTACCAATCCCATGATAGGAAAAAAAATTTGTATCTAGACAATTCAAATTTTAATCTATTAGAAGCTCTTCTACACTTATTGATTTTATTGTACATACAAAAACATGATTTCCCTCGTGTGCCTCAAATATACAATTTGGCCACTTATTTGTTGACACAAGTCGAGAACTATTTATAAATCTTACAATGTTCCCTATTTCTTTTGCCCTTCCATCAATATGCATAGTGAGCCTTCTACTTTGATCATTTTCTTTGCATTGTATATAATTTGGTGATAATGCATACCTATGCATACTTTTTTAAAAATATATATATTGTACAATCTACATCCAATTTTTGTAATATTAGCAAGGTCTTACATACTCCATCAATTCAACAACTTTATTGTAATTCACCTTTATGCCATCCATGGAAAATAGGTGCAAATCATGTAATGAAGATTGAGCTATACAATATATTCTTTTGTTAATAGAAAAATCAATATTAACTGGAGGTAGTTCCTTGGGTACCCATTCTTTCTGAAGATGTGTGAAGCTTAAGGGAATCTTTCTATCGCATTCATCAAAATCATTGTATATTTTTTAATTTTTTACCTCTACTTTATGTGTGGTAGCTATGCAATATCATTGAATATACTCCATGATAGTAGAGTTCAACACATAATAACTTAATTATAAAAATGTACAAGTGAAATAAATTTCTATAAATAAATCATGACCCCATTATACTTGACATTGATTATACGTTGACATACATTTCATTTATCATGTCATTGATAATCATCTTTATCCATGTCATCAGCATCATCATCACCATTAGCATACTTGTCACTTTGATCATTATCATCACCACCACCATCTTCATTGCCATCATTATCATCTTCATCACCATTATCATAACCATCATCATCATGACTATCATCACCTTGATCATTACCATCTTCATCAACATGATCATGATCATGATCATCATCACCATCATCATCAGAGTCACCAAGATCATCATCTTCTTCTTCATTATCATCATTTACTTCATCTTTTGATTCTTTAGTATCTTCTTCTTCCATCACATTAAATACTTTACCAACCTTCCTCTTGGATCATGATGTCTAAGAACAAATGACCAACCTAGTTTATGTGGAATTCCAAAGTAAAACACTTGATCACATTGGCTTGGAAGAACATAGGGCTCATCTCCAATTGGCTCAAATGACCTTCTATTAGGGCCTGTTTGGCTGCAGGAATATGAATACGTATTCTGGAATAGAAAATGGGGCTACGTATTCCTGTTCTCTATTTGGTTCAACCAATATTTGATAAAAATTCATAGATCCCAAAATTTATGTTTTCTGTAATTAAAAAAAAGTGGAATAGGAATACGTATTCCAATAACACATTTTTGAGTGGAATTGTAAAACCCAAATTTTGGGCCAAAATTGGAATATGTATTCCTATTTTACTTCGTATTCCAATTCCATTTTGGTGCATCCAAACAAGAAATTAAATTTTTTTGAAATTTACATATGCCTATTTCACTTGTATTCCTTTTGCCAAACGTGCCCTTAATCATCGTAAATAAACTATCATGTTCAATAATAGTCCTATCAGGATCATTTCAATTTAGCTAGAGCCTATAACATTTGATAACAAATAGAACTAACATTAATGAATTAAAGTAGCAATCAAGTATATCATCCAAAAATTCCATAGTATCAATTTTTAGATTGTTGAGGATGTTTTTCATGTCTAGACAAAATATTGGTGACCTTGAAGAGTGCATTTACCCCAGAATCATAAGTTTTCTTCATTTCATCTAACATTTTTATGAAAAATTTATGGCCATGGTAGTACCTAGCTCTGTGCTATTTTATCTAAAATTATTCAAACATGTCAATATAAAGATCAAAGTTAAGTATTATAATGTTGTAAAGAGAAGGTGTTACTTACATGAAGGTTGTGTGCTACAATCCTCACTATATTGACCATGCAGCCTCCTAGGTGTCACAAAATCCTGTAAGAAGAACACATAATATTTTAGATCATGATCAATAAGATAGTATAAAATACAAGCATCTAACTTTTATTATTTCTTAAGATTAATTACTACTTAGCTTCAAAGAATTGACTCTATGTATCAATTCTTCTTCTAGTGCCTCTATCTCCTTGGTTATGTTTCTTTCGAGGACAAGGTTAATAATTTCATCACTATATTTTGTTATGATTTTATGGGCCATGAATATGGGGTCAGCACTACATGTGATGTCATATAAAAATGATGCCTATGTTTCATATCACATTTTATTTTCTATCATTTTCACTTTTTCCTATCAATAAGTATCAAGTTGTGACATTAATATCAATAAAATTCCATCAAAATAACTCCAAAGCCATAATGAAAAGAAAATAATAATATGACATTTGCTTCTATATAATTTGTATAATTACACTATTTAAGGTTTACCTTTGTTGAAGGTGTGTGAGATGGTACATCCCTACCTATGCCTTGTGGTGTATCCATGTTGCCCTATGAAAAAGATTAGTAATTCTTAGCAATCAATAGTGAAATGAAAGTAATAGACTTCCTAAAAAAAATTATTAATAAAATCGTAGATTGTATTTGAGTCAATATTAATTGGAGGTAATTGGTTTAAATGTTATACTTACGAGTCCCATGATATGGAATTTTTTTGTATCTACAAAATTCAACTTGCAATCTGTGAGAAGCTCTTCCCCTATACCTATTAATTTTATTGCACATACAAAAATATGATTTCCCTCGTGTGCCTTGAATATACAATTTGACCACTTATTAGTTGATATAGGTTGAGAACTATTTATAAATCTTTTAATATTCCCTATTTCTTTTGGCCATCCATCAATACACGTAGAGAGCCTTTTACTCTGATAATTTTCTTTGCATTGTATATAATTTGATGACAATGCTTATATATGCATACTTTTTTTATATTGCATAATCCACATCTAATTGTTGTAATTGTAACAAGTTCCTAAATACTCCATCAATTCAACAACTTTATTGTAACTAATAATTATTCCATCCATGGAAAATAGGCCCAAATTGTGTAATGAATATGGAGCTATGTGATATATCCTTTCGTTAACAGAGAAATTAGTGTTAACTGGAGGTAGTTCCTTGGGTACCCATTCTTTCTGAAGCTGTGTGTACCTTAAGGGAGCCTTCCTATTGCCTTATCTTATTATCATAAGAACATGACCCCCCTTCAATAAGAAAAAATTGCATTCATTTATTGAATTTTATTCTAATCTTTTGCCCTCTACTTGATCTCCCTATTTTAGACCTACTAGATGTCTCACTTTTGTCTTCTATTCTCACATTTTCCTCACTCAAGGAAGATAGATCAAAAAAATACCTATTTGGTTATACCTGCAATCCATAAAATGAGAGACATATATACTAGGACTAAAGTTGATGTTGACAATAAAGAGAAGATATGCAAATGAAAAATTGTATCTATATGGTCTATTGACTTATAGCTATCGATCCATGTGATTGTGCAAGATCCCGGTCAAAGGTGTTAAATTGCTTGCATATGTAAATTATTTATCTTAAGTTAGCTAAAAATTACATGATATATATGCTACAAATTACATAGAAGACAAAAATTACAAGATGCATTAATCAAAATCATTGTATATTTTTAAATTTTGTACCTCTACTTTATGTATGGTATCTATGCAATATAATTTTATATACTCCATGATAGTAGAGTTCAACATATAATAACTTAATTATAAAAACATACAAGTCAAACAAATTTTTATAAATAAATCATGATCCCATCATACTTGACATTGATCATACATTAATAGATATTTCATTGATCATGTCATTGATTGTCATCTTCATCCATGTCATCATTATCATGACCATCATCGTACTTGCCACTTTGGTCATCATCATCACCACCACCACCACCATCATATTCATCACCATTATCAGGACCATCATCATTATGACCATCATTGCCTTGATCATCATAGTCTTCATCAACATGATCATGATCATTATCATCATCACCATCATCATCAACATCACCAGAATCATCATCGTCTTCTTCTTTTTCATCATTGTGTAAGAGTCATTCATGATCATCATTTACTTTTTCTTCTAATTATTTAGTATCTTCTTCTTTCATCACATTATACTTTACTAGCCTTCCTCTTGGATCATGTCTAACTATAAATGACCAACCCAATTTATGTCAAATGCCAAAGTAAAACACCCACTCAGATTGGCTTGGAAGAACATAGAGCTCATCTCCAAATGGCTCAAATGGCCTTATATTAATCATTGTAAATCTACTATCTTGTTCAATAAAAGTCCTATCAGGATCATTTCGATTGAGTTTTCGCACCATTCAATGACAAATAAAACTAATTTGAATAAGTCAAAGTCACACTCAAGTACAACATCCAAAATGCCATAGTATCAATTTTTTGATTGTTGAGGATGTATGTCATTTCTAAACCAAATCTTGGTGACTTTGAAGACTGCACTTACCCCAAAATCACAAGTTTACTTCATTTTGTCTAAAAATTTTATGCAAAATTTACGACCATGGTAGTACATAGCTTTGTGGTGTTTGATCTGCAATTATTCAAACATGTTAATATTATCTACATCAATCTGTGAATTGATATTAAATTTATGAGTCATGATTATTAGTCTTCTACATACCTTTCTATCTCTTAAGCTATATAGTAGATCAAGTACCATCAGTGTAACATTGGGATCTCCATTATAATGAGCTTCTTTAACCAATGATGCAACACCATCCCATGTTAATGAGTGAACATTTTCTTGAAACTATTGAATCCATGCCATCATCCAATCAACATTGTTTGAAATATACAAATGTAGTATCTTTCTATTTTTTCCTGGTTGGGTTGTTTTGCTTTATCTTTCTATTTTTTCTTAAAGGGATTTGGGGTCCCTTCAAAACCTGCTTTTACCGTAATCTAAAACTATAAAGTAAATAACTAGATTAGTTAGAATCAACTTATATTGATGATGGATAAGAATTAATTAACTATAATAATATCTTATAATTACCTCTCACTTTCTTTAATCTACCTTTCCCCATCAAGTACTCCCTTTTGAATTTGTTAATGGAGTTGGAATCCCAAATGTAATCTACATAGAACTTTGATGCAAACTTGGGAAGATATTCACTAATGTACACTATGGTTTGGTATACCATGTATCCCTCTACTGTAGAACCCTCAAGATGTGCTCTTTGTCAAACCAAGCTCTTCATAAATTTCAGGTGTCTCTCAACCATCCACATTGACCTAGTTTGTATAGGTCTACACAATTCAATCTCCTCAACTTGATATTGAGGTAGTGTTCTTGAGCATTGAAAAAAGTTGAAGGTAGACACTTTTGCATTTCACACATAAGTTGTAGACTTTTTTTTTTCCAATATTTTATATCTTTCTTATTAATTTTTTTAGTTGATAACCACTTAAAAGAGTTTCAACACACTAGAACATATAAACAAGATTGCAAATAAAAATATACAATAAATTACATAAAAATAAAGCAAGTAATAAATATAATATATGTACAAAAATCCTAAGAAATGGCGCTTCTAATCTCACATATTTTCAAGATCATATATAATTTGTTTAAAACTATTGTCAAACTGGTGTATGAGGGATAGAGTTAGGACATATTCTAATCATTAAAAAATAATCTTTTCAATATATTATGAAATAATACAATAGCTAGTACATGCAATTTTACAAACATATTGTAAATAGAGAACATGACTTATCTTGACAAAGGTCTGCCAATCATTTGTTTTCAACCTTGACTCAAAATTACCTTTCTTTGATACAAGACTACTTATATTTGTAGCAAATCTTGTGGGAATATTTTTTTTTTATGACTTCTTTTAATGCATCACTCTACTGCTCCGTTAATAACCAAGGAAGGGCACTCATATCTATGCAGTTTCCATTGTTATTTGATTTAATGAATTTTTTTAGTGTAGATAGGATTCATAAATTTCATTACAAATTTTATCAATTTTTTCTCTATAATGCCTTCCATCTAGTATTTTCCATAGTGTCTCTATTACATTCTTTCCAATATGCATAGCATCAAAAAAATGCATAATTGAGAGATCCTTTTAGTATGGTAACCTACTAAATTGAGTAGGATAACTTTTTATTCCTTTAGGAAGTTGGTCATTGATGTTAGAGTAATATTTTGTTTTCTTACTAGTTAAATCATTTTGATTTAATTAGTTAAGTTACTACTCTTTTGTGCTTAAGCTTTCTCTTAGGTGCATTAATAACTAATTCTTTTATTAATTATTAATGTGCAACCTAGCTTTCCTAGGCTTTAGGGTTTCATTCACCTTTAAGGTTGAACTCTTGTAATTATTTTTTATTTCTTCCATTTTCTGAGAATACATTTGCATAATTTTTAGAGTAAAACCCTTGCCTCCCCTCATATTTTTCTTTTGTGATAGGTTATTTGCATGCAAGTATTTGAAGGCTTTGTGGATTTATTTTGATCAAATCCTTCATGGTATTAGAGCTAGATTAGCTACAGCTTGTTTGTTATTTGGAGGAAAAGGAGAATGAGGATTTGACATAACATATCTAGAGTTTTTTAGGTCTTTCCTGAGAAAATAGAGGGGTCACTAATTTTTAGAGTAGTTTGAGGCCAAAAGGACTTCACAATTGGATCCAGAAGGTATTAAATTCCCTATTTTCATATGAAATTTGTCTATTTTGGACAATGTTGATCCAAGAGGCAAATTTTTTTTTCCCAATAGGGCCATATGGCCTTTGCACATAGTTTAAGAAAAATGGCAATTTTTGCCACTGTAGTTTGCAAAAATTGGCTAGTTGTCATTGAAATTGCTAGTGGTCATGATAACAGCTTGTGGTGACCGCTAGTAGTTTTTCTTATTGCCATGACCATGGTAATTGGCCAACACTACCTACAATCAGCAACCCACCCTCCTACCACCGTGGTGCCCTATCTCCACCAGTTCTCTACTCTAAATGGCCACCTTCGCTAGCAGCTTAGCCTAGGCTCCACTCCATCTAGTGGTGGCAATTTTTTTATTTTTTTTAAAATAAAATTCTTTTTTATACTTTCGAGGGCCCTCTTGCTTTTTTTGCAATAACTTAAGCATAGGGGGATCCAAAGGAAGCATTGAAAAGCTGGTTTCAAGACAGAGATGATGGAGAAGAGATTTTTGGGATTTTTTTCTAGATTGATTCATATTTTGGTGCCTAAAGTTTGTTGATGGCTTCTATCTTTTGGGTGCATCAACTTTTCATTATAGCTCCATTTTATGTTCTGAAAGAAGCATTGGAAAACTCTTCTTGAGAACTTTCTAGATTCTTAGTCTTTTCACTAATATTTGATAATAGGTATTTTTGATTCATATCTAAAGCTTTCTCTTAGTTACACAATCAATTTGTAAGTTGGGGTTCAATTTATTACATTGTGGGAGTGTGCATTTTCCTTTCTATAATTTAATTCAGAAATGACCCTTCTACTTCTATCTAATTCCTCTCTATGACACACTCTTCTGTCACCTACCTTAAACCTCATAACTACCATAATTAGAAAGGTCAAATGAATAGACTGCTTATGGTAAAGGGGTTATGGTCATGCCTCAATGTGGCTTTGCTAGTTTCATAGAGGCCTTATGAGGTTCTTATGAAATGCAATAAGATGGATGAGGTAATGGGCCTCATTGCAATGAATATTTTAGATGACCTAGATGGTTTGATTACACCCTAGGCTATGTGGAACAATTTTTCCACCTTGTTTGGCACAGTGAATCAGCTTAGGGTTCTACAAATAGATGAAGAGTTCACCTCCTTGGTTCTTGAATCATTCACAACATTGAGGAAATTTTGATGAAGCTCAAGTCTCTTTGATCTATTTTATAGGTAGCTAGAAAGACAAAGCTAGATGATGAGTTTATATTTCTAATACTCTCAAAGATTCAATGTCCTTATTAGATTTTCACTTCTACCTTCTAGTCCACTATGGATGCACTAGGTGCATGACATGTTATGCCCTCTTTTGAGACATTCTATGATAGGTTAACTTGTGAGTAGTCCAAGCTCACTTAGATGGATTCACTCACAAGTTCACTATCATAGGCATTGCTTGCCAAGTCACCTCAAGATAAATAGAAGTAGAAGCCGAAGTAGATATCAGATTCATCTTCTTAGCACTCTATTGGTCCATCATCTTCTTCTAAGAAGGAGAAAAAGAAGACCAAGATTCTTATCTATTCCTATTTTTGGGAGGGACCTCATGATGAGTCACATTATTTTTAGAAGAGATTTGATGGCTATGAGAAATAGATTGCAGATTTACAAGCTCTTCTTCAGAAAAGCATTGTTTCCTCTCCATCATCTTCTACCTTACAGGGGTCTTCCTTTACATCTTCTTCCATCTCTTAAACATATACACTAGATTTTGGATAGGGTCATGCATTATGAGCATCCATTGCATCCCCTTCCTAGGCCCCTTGGATACTAGACACAGGTGCTTCTCACCATATGACATCTTCTCAAGAGGTCTTCTCCAATATTGAGGCTTCTCTCATTCCTCATATTCTAATGGGGAATAATAGTTCCCTAACAGTCTATGGGAAAGTTTCAATTGGTATTCAAGATGGCACATTCAATGATGTATTGTATGTTCCATCTCTATCTACAAATCTTCTCTTAATTTATTAGATTACATGCAATGGATCAGGGAAGACAGTTGAATTCACTACAGATTTAGTCTTTATTTGGGATAGTGCAATAGGAGGCCTTATTTCTATAGGGATAGTTAATCATACCACCCATCTCTACACTTTCTCACACTTTGGTCCACCATCTCTGTTGTCAAAGCACAAGTCTTCTCTTTCGTAAGAGCATCATGTGGTGTAGTTAGGACACTTGAACCTTTGCATTATTCTTGAGATCATTGTTTTGATTACCACACCACATCTAATTGAGGTCTTTTCTCTTCAACGAGATTCTTCTTCAGCTCTTCTTGACCCTCTAGCTCCATTCATCAAACCTCCAAGTGCACTTGTTGAGGATTCCATAGAGGATATTCATCTCCTCTTTCATGACAGTGTTAGCACACATACATTGGGGATTCCCTTTCAAGATCCTCATGTTTTCTTCTTTGAGTGTCAGTTAGGCCTTCCAATTTCACCTCTTATTCAAGGGTTTCCTTGTTTAGTGCCCTTGTTTCTTCCACATTGCAGTTCCATTGGTTTGATAATTTCTATAGGGGCTCCATCATTATGGGGGGGCTTTGGTGTCTCTTCTCTCTCTCTCTCTCATGGGAGGATTGGCTATAATTATGGTTTTGAGAGAGTCTCTTGAGCCATTTCCTTTCTTTTTTATTGTTTTTATCTCTTTTTGGAGAGGAGGTTTTGCCACCAATTTTTATCCTTTGTCTCTAGTTTACAAAGATTTCCTTATTTTTGGGTACCTGATCAAGCCTTATTTTCGAGATCCATTTCCTACTTTCATGGTTGTGCTAGGTTACCTTATCCCCTTCACTTAGCTTAAGGGGGGGTGTTAGAGTAATATTTTGTTTTCTTACTACTTAAATAATTTTGATTTAATTAGTTAAGTTATTATTCTTTAGGGCTTAAGCTTTCTCTTAGGTGCATTAATAATTAATTCTTTTATTAATTATCAATATACAACATAGCTTTCTTAGGCTTTATTATCTCATTCACCTTTAAGGTTGAACCCTTGTAATTTTTTTTTATCTCTTCCATTTTTTGAGAATACATTTGCATAATTTTTAGAGCAAAAGCCTTCTCTCCTTTCATCTTTTTCTTCTACGACATGTTTTTTGCATGCATGTATTCAAAGGCTTTTTGGATTTGTTTTGATCAAATATTTCAATTGATTCTTTGATGACCTTCATGGGCATTGATTACATCATTACTAAATAAAATATAATATCAAAATATAAATTGCAAACTTCAGGTCACAAACTAGACATCACCTTAGTGATTTAGTTGATCATATTCCAACTTCCATAGATGAGGTGTCATTCTACACGGCCTTGATGTTGTCTCTTCTTTCCCATTAAAAAGATGTTTTTTAGTAATTTAAAACTTATGATTATTTTAGAGAAATTGTCTAAACTCATCAAACACCTACTTTTTTAAACTTCTTGAATGATGAGATTCCATCTTCGAACCACAAAAAGGACATGCAAATTTTTCCTTTGTCTAAAGACCTAAAAGATCATGTACAATTATCATGTGCAACTTAAACATACAATAGTAATGCATAAGGACTAAAATAAACCAAAAATATATAACCTTAATAATATAACATACTAGAAAAGTGAGTTAGCTGAGGAGCATCATGTATTATCCATATAAGTATTGCATGGAATTAAAATTGTCTTTCTCCTATTGATCTAGAGATGTCATACATAATGACTCCATTCCATAACTTTAAAAACTCATCAATAAGGGTACAATATACATGTTCATATCTTTAACTTGGTACTTACCTAGTGATTGAATGAACAAAAACATCACATAGTTATTATGACCATTTTGATGCACTATTTATAAATTAACTTAGATATCTATTAAATTAAAAAATACCTAATACAATCATTGACAAAATTATGTGCTCCCTCTTTATGGATATCCAAGGAGGAATGTTATTGTTAATAACAAAATAGGCTACACTAAGTAAACAAATCTCATATCTCCAAATAGATTGATACTGTCTGCTACCAATGCAAGCTTGAGATTATGAGGTTTTTCTTTAAAGTGTGGCCATGTTTTTTCTCTCTTTAAATACAAAACCATTCTTAGGAATTCCCTATCCTACCCTATCCTATATTAAAATGGGAATGAGAATGGTAGGTTAGGCCCTGGTGAATAGTAGGGGCCTCCCACTTAGAGAAGGAGGGAAATCAACTCATTGGCAAAGTCCCATCCACCCACAGAGGGAAAATAATGCTAGGAGAAGCCTCCCTTTAGGATATCACATAGAGAATCAAGCCCTATTATTAGATTGATTATTTCAAAGGATCCAAATTATAGAAAAAAGGGCACCCCCTCTTTTCTATAATTGGAAAGGAAGGTTTCACATAATGTCATCTTCAATTCTATTATGTGCATGGTAATCCATAAATTGTGCCAAGCTAGTGCACCTGAATAATCATTCAAGAGGTGGAATAATGAGAATGTACTGAAGAACCATGTGAGGTACCTTTTTTTGTTATTTGATCTAACTGATATCTACTAATATGACAATTAGGGCATTCTATTGCAAATTAATGTTGTTTATGATATAGAATATTATCATTGGAACATGTATGTATTTTCTGATACTTCATTCCAATTTGATTCATAATAGTAGATAATTCTTAGTATGAATGACAAAGAATGTTTGATGGTGGTAAAAAAAGCTCGCCTATCAACCTGCAATAATAAATTTGAATTTTTAATATAATAAATAGTAATGGTATGCTAACATTGAAAATGACAAAATGAAATACCTTAGCATATGTGACATTGCTACATTAGATAAATCATTCATAGCCTTCAAGTTTACCAACAACACTATAGTAGAGAGAAGAGTTGTTTGAGAGCCTTGGTATAGGGGATCTTATGCCTTCTCAAATATAGGTATACCAAGACCATCATCATCATCATTATCAGATGTGCTAGTACCATCATGTTGAGAATCTTCATCAACTATTCCCATACTATCTTCTTCAATCATGTCCTTTGACACATTATCATCTTCTTCCATGGTAGTGTTATCCTCAGTATGGATATTCACACCTCCATGTTCCTCTAGTTATAAATCTACATTCACCAATCAATAAAAATCATGGCACCCTTCAATGTGACCATGCTACTTACAATGACTTTAGGCTATTGTTATTAGAATTATTTGATTCTTTAAGCCCTTACACTTCTTACAAGAACAATTATATTTATCAACTTTTCTTTGGAACTGAGAACACAATCTAGCAAATGTCTCATTATTTTGTTCTAGGTTCATATTGCGAGGTGTGGTCTTTCTTCATAGGAAAATATATTTGTAAAATTATTGGACATGTTGTACTTAATGTCTATATCTACATATATGGTTTTGAAAGAGAAATTTGGTGTAGTTAATGTGTATATCTGCAAAAATACTGAACATATTTTACTTAATATTTATATTTGCACATATGGTTTTGAAAGAAAATTTTGGTCTAATTAATGTGTATATCTACAAAAGTATTGGACATTGTTGCACTTAATTTTTATATGTACACATATGGTTTTCAAAGAAAAACTTGGTCACCTCGCTCAAATTCACCCATATTATAATCAATAAAAAGTTGTTTGCTTACAATGCTCTTTGTTAATTGTACAATATACAATGCTCATTATACAATATTTAATCAACAAGCTCATCACCTTGGTATTTAATTGTTCATATTAAGTAAGTTTATAGTTAGCATGGTATACAAGAGATCTCGTTACAGCATAGTGGTCCTCTACAAATCATTGTGTCCATGAGGAGTACTTGAGCTCACTCAAGGAGAACATGTTAGCCCAACTTTATAATCAAAGTTTTTGATCTCTTACCTCCTCAAGTACTATTGCACAATCTAAACTTTTTGATTCTTACTCTCGTTCACATCTATGATAAATTCTCATGGATAGTTATTGAAACTATACCTCTCGATGTTGTAATTAAATTTCAAAGATTCGCCAATGTTGCTTCTCACTAAATCTTGGATTCATAGTACTCTAAGCTTTCCTTTTTGGTGAAAATGTATGTCTTGCATTGGGTCAAATAATGCTTGTGGGTTCTTGTCACTTGAGATGTACATAGTTTGGCATGGACCTTGTTTCCTTGTGGAAGTTTATGATCTTGTAAAAATTGACATGATGTCTAAGGATGTATACCAATGCACTTAAGTATGAGGGGTATATGCAAAATACACTTTTTTTTTGTTTTTTGGATTTTTTGCAATATAATTATGAAAAATACACACTAAGGGTATGTATGAAAAATGTTTTTTGGAATTTTAAAAAATTTTGGATTATGAAATTTTGACATCAGTAGTAGAATCTAGGAAAAATTTGATAGACTTTAGACTTCTTCTTCTATAAGTTCTTTTTTTGACTATTTTGATCAACTCAACCCTCCAACCCTAAAATATACAACTAAAAAATGAGTTATCCTAAGACTAGCATCAATCTCTAGTACATCATATTTATGATTAGTTTGCAACATATTACAATTTGAATCTATGGATGATCATTGGAGGGAGGTCAAAATCATAAGGAAACTAAAATCTGATTGAATATAAATAATTTCATTTCAATGTTTGATGGGAAGGATAAATAGAGTTAAATCTATAAGTTGTTTGAACTAAAAGTCTTTCTTATTCCTAGATTTTATTGTCTCAAGACTTGCAAGAAATGAAGGAAACCAACATCCACTTGGAAGAAATCTATGATTAATCTATTCTAGCTTGATATGTAGCTTATTTCAAGATTTTCATGAGGAATGATCATTTCTTTGAAACTTGAATCAATCCATTATCTAAGGCCTATTTTGATATTGATGCAATTTAGTATCATGAAAACATTCAAAGTTTATCATTCAATAAACTCGATTCTTTTCCCTCCTTATTTTTCAAGGTCAAAGATGTAGGGTTTGGGAGGTAGAAGATAGAGATGATGTTACAAGCTCAAGTCTAGGACTTCAAATATGATCAAGCTACATGAGGAGTGCTTCAAGTGCAATTAAAATGAGAGGAAGATACATCATCAAAGTGTAATTCAAGTTCAAGATCAATCCAGGTATAATCACATGAAGAAACCTTCAAATTAGATTGACATACAAATTCAAGATGCAAATTCAAGTTTAAGACATGAGAAAGATCTCAATAGATGGAGAATATTCATAAGATGAGGCATTTGAGAACATGGGCCAACACATTCATCCTCAAGAAGTTGATAGTTTTAGAAGAGCCAATCAAAGTTAGATGTTGAGATTTACTTTATAATAATTGGAAAATAAATATTTGTAGTTTTGATAGCCATAGTGCACAAACTAGCATTCAAAACACATCTTCTCAAATGGAGCTATAAGATAAGGATGATGAGGTGGCACTGAGTTGTCTTCTCCAATCAAAAAATTCCAATTCAAGCAGAGTTAATCACATTATACCAAGTATCATTTTCTCATTAGCTAAATAACCATTTTAATTTTTTTATTGGCCCATGATTTAGTGTGCTCATGTAATTGTTTGTAAAAGATATGCACTAACATAATTGAATATGATTTGAGTGTTACCAACTAGTTAGCAACAACTACTAGATTCTATTGTGAGAAAAATTACCAACATGGATGTCTCTAATATGTTTATTTAAACAATTGAGATTGCTTCATAATCATAGCTATTTAGGGGTTATTTTAGCAAATGCTAGTGTTATTCTTCCAGTCACCAAAGTTTGATTTTTGTCATGTTATCATTGTTTTATGCATTTATCTATGAAGGAATGAGTTATTTTTTAATCACATTTATATCATTAATTTATCATTTTTTATAGTTATTCATTTAGTTAAATCATATTTTCTTATTTGTTCAAATATTGTTAATTTTTTTTTTAGTAAATAGAATTTTATTTTTCATTTCATTAACTAATTTATTTAAAGAATCTTTCATATATGATTATGATATTGATCATGTTGATTGAATCTATGGTAGATGATTATAGTATAATCCACACATGACTGAAGTTCCCATCCTTCTTCATGACACTCAAGTGAATTCATTTTTGCCAAGATCTTATCATTGATAAGTAAGCTCAAAATAATCTCAATGCCCACTCTCTAGCAATCTATAATCACAAATGCAGATAGTAAAACCAATTTCTATTCTTTCAATTTTGAGCTGCATACCTCTTATAGAGTTTCAAGTGTTTTGGGTGCCTCTTCAAACAATCCTTGATACTCAATAGCCTCCTTGTACATAGGTGTATCTTTAAAGCTTGTTGCACCAAAATTGTATGTCTTGATTGCTACTTCACAAGAAACAATCTACAGAAAGAAGAGATCAATCTCATTTTTTATTGAACACAATCATAATCCCACAAATATATAGGTGTATTTAAAGAGCACAAGAAAATTATAATGCTTGAAATCATTTTTCCATTAAACATAGATAAAAAAATTTGAACTTTGAGCTTCTCATACATTGCAAGATAAATTTCTTTGAATGCCTCCTTCTCAAACAACAATGCCATCACCAAAGGGTCACTACACTATTGAAGCAAAGTAGTGAGGGTTCCCTAAAATTAGATGGGGTACTACTAGTGCATATTGTGGTAGAGAAGTTGTACATTGAAAACCCAGATCTCACTATCCCGATGCTGCCCAACTCACCTCTTCTCCTGGCTTAAAAATTCATACACATAGTCTCACAAGCTCAAATACTAATCACCAAAAGATTTCATGATCTTTCTAGGCACAATTATTTAGAGTGTCACTCACTTGAATTCAAAATCCTCTAACTTATAACCTATATTTGAAATGGCATGGGGTTGATGACTTACCAAAGAAATGAGCTCGATCCCTCCTCTTGCACCCATAAGTGATTAGCTCATAGTGTAAATCATGCCTCCCATGCACTTTTCTCTCTTTTTTTGTTTTTTTATAATCCATTTTGGTCAAATTTTGACCAAACAAACTCATTGGGATCTTAACAAAAAAAAAAGTTAAAATCAAATGAAAAATGGCATAAGGTCAAAAATTAACACCAAATCTACTAGTATTGAGATCTTAAGACTTTGACTCCTTTCTGCTTTCTAGTGGTAATACCCAACAACAAGGCTTCATACTCTGTGGTGTTATTGGTTGTTATAAATTGTATCTTGTATGCAAGTTGAATCACATCTCTATCCAAAGATACAAGCACTACACCAAATCTTGACCCAGTGGTAGCACAACTATTGTTAAACTCTAGGGTCTAAATTTTTGGGTCACTAGGAGGCTCTAGTTGTTCTTTAGAACAATTGAAGTTAGAGAACATCATGTAATTTTCAAGCTCCATTTCTTGATATAGGATCTGCGCCTTAGGATCATTAGACTTCAAGATTGTAAACTTGGCCTTTTTCCTAGGTTCCAACTTGATCTTCTTATTACCCACAAGAATTATGGTGTGAGACCAATCCATCTTGATTTCCCCTCCCATGTACCTATAGAAACTTCTACTTAAAATCATACTATAGCTGGCTAGAATGTCTGCTATTAAGATGGTTAGCTTCATTCTCTTTGTAGAGTGAGTGGCCAATGCTACTTGTCTATCTTTCAGTTGACCTAATAGAGGGACCTATTTTGCATCCATGGAATAGAAATGTCCAAAAGTTTTGGTAAGGGTTAAGCCAAGGGCACGAGAAAAAAGAGAGGGTATGATGTTATCAAGAGCTCCAAAATTAATTATGTTGTTACTAAGTTTATGATTATTCATGTATAATGACATATAAAATGGATCAGGCTCCTGACCAGGGGAGGTATCCAAAATTGATGCTTCAACCTCTTTGAAGAGCAAGGGCAATATAGGACCTTCATTAGCTAGTGGGCCATTGTCCAATTGAGGTTGGTCATTGCTAATGGTAGAGTTGACATTAAGTTGAGTTTTGGTATTAGCATCACTTTTATAATAATCTACTAGCTTTTGTGATTCAGCGGGATGAGTTTTGAGATAATCAAGGGGAGACACCTAGATATGAGCAACCTTACAATTTTGTATTATATCAAATGAGGATTGAGGCTTACTATTTGGTTCAAACCTTTTCTGGTCTTTCATTTAGGATGAGGAAGTGGATGTTCCAGTTGTAGCTAGTGAAGAGCTAGTGGTTGTGTTCTGGGAGGGAACAAAGTTCACTGGATTCTTCTCTCTCTGATTTCTCGTAGCCATGTTCAATAGAATTCCATCTAAGGTGGAAAAGTAGTCACCTCCAACATTTGAATATGATTCATACTCAAAAAAGAATATTCTAAAGTCACCATGGGGAGAAAAATCATCTTCATTTTTGAGGTACTTGATGGTTAGCTCATTACTAGTAGTGAGTTTCTCATACCTGTTCATTTCTAGGTAGGAATCACCATCATGATCTGCTCTTATATGAAAAATGCATATATTTTGTCTTTTTAGGAGGTACCTCAATAATAATCTTTTGCTGAGCTGATGACAATTGCAATGGTCTTCCTTCATGTGGCCTTTGGGGAATTTCTATATATGGTTATTGGAGCAAAGAAATGGGATTCCTCATTTGTCTCTTCATGGAAATCATTTCATTAGAGAGCTTCTGAAGCATCACTTTAATATTGTTGGTTATGTTAGTGGTAGATCTTGTTGAGGCTCCACTCTGAATTTCTCTTTTCCATTTCTCGGTTCCTATTAGATTGTCCTCCAATTTGATTGCCAAGGTCTGAGAAGCTAGTAGCTTAGCCACATGTACATGCCTAATTTAAAAACTTATGTTAGGGTGTATGAAGCTAATGAACAACATCTTTTGGTTGTTAGGGGTAGATTTTCTTGTAGAAGAGATTCTATTAACCAACTTATTATGTTTAGCAATGAAGTTTCTCATAGGGACACTTAGTTCCTTCTTTATCTAGGTAAGTTGAGTCAACAGAGTGTGTTCATCTTCTATACTCTTGTAGCGTGCTTCAATTAAGTTCTGCATGTCATCCTATTGTGTGATACATCCTATTGGAAGATGTTGAAACTAGTTAGCTATATAATCAACCAAGGTTTACATAAACATCTTCACTGATACATCTTCATGCTGAGGGAAAATGACACTGCATGTAGCAAAGAAATCTATGATGTGCTCATCACTAGAGACCTTCCAATCACCATTAAATTTGGGGACATTCTTTTGAGAAGCTATAGGGAGGTCATTATTGGAAAAAAGTCATAGAGGACTAATGACATTACCCCAAGGAAAACCCATTGAGGAAGAAAGGATTACAGGTATGGCTTGAAAAGTGATAGTTGTAGGGTAACTACTCCATGAAGAGTGAGGGTATTACACAATGATGGGATTTGAGTGTGGAAAATAGGAGGCTAAGATGAATTGCTATGTATCTAGGAAATAGGACAAGGTGGTAGAAAAAGAGCATGAATGATACCTTGATATGCTGGATACCAAAAATGGGTTCTTCCTCTTCCTATAAGATCTTCCAATATAAGGAACTCAACTTTTACAATTATTCAAACACATATGTACACTCAAAATGTGTCACACTATAAACCCTTCTATCCAAGTGATTCCATGAGTTTAGAATGCTTGGATGCCAGCTTAGAGCTCCCTACCCACAAAATGCAAGAAAGCATGTTTCAAACATATGAAGGCTCTCAGCTAAGTGTTAGCAATACATTTATTGCCAATAAACCATGCAATAGGAGGTTCTCTTAGAGACAAGATGTAAGAATGCAAATATCCACAAATAATCCCTCAAGAATGCAATACAAATGTGAAGTAATCTTAAAAGAAATGTAAAATGCAATTGTGTTAACAAGAATGAGAGTGTTACCAATCCAACTGCTAAGCTATGTGAGCTAGATTTTAGTAAATAAAACTAAGCTATCAGTCAACTATGCTAAAATTCCATGGATGAGAGAATGTAGACAAGAAAATGGAATTTTTCCATAAAATCTCTCAAGAAATTGAATGTAAACTTGTAGCATACCAATATTCAAGAGTGTGGATCCTTTAAGGAGGAAAAGTCTCTCTTTTAAAGTCATATAGATGGTGGAGATCAAGATCAAGATGATGTAAAATCAAGGGTAGAGTTTTAAAATGAGATTGATCCATGTGCACACACAAGTTAACCAATAAACAAATAGTTGACTTTTGATAGGAGACAAGAAGATTTTTTTCCTTTAATTTGTAAAAGATAAATAATGCTTTATGTGTGCACATTGAGTGGGTTAGAAGAAAGGGGGCTTTTATTTAATTAAAAGGGGACATGCTCTTTTAATCAAATAATGGACTTAGGATAGTATAGTCAAAACTATAGGTTATAATCAAATTAATTGATTTTTAACAATTTGGCCTAGGTAAATGATTAAATAATTTATCAAAAATGCTAATAAGGGGGCTAACCATCTAGATTACCATTTTTAGGTGATTACATTTTTCCCTCTTTGAATAATGCATGATCAATCTGGGAACACATTACATCAAAGATACTAGAAGCTAAGTAGGTAGCAGTGGAGATATCTGATTCCAAAGAACAAAATGTAGAAAGAGATAGAAAATCCTAAATGCATAGCCTGATAGTGGTAGTATTGAACACATAGGAAAGAGATGATGTTAGCACTTAAGATGAATGTTAAAACCAAGCAAACTAGATAGACTAAGAGAAAATGAAAAGATCAAACATATTCTCTTAAGAAATAAATAGTTGTAGCAAACAATAATAGAGTATTTTCTCCTCTCCCTTGGGATCAAAATCAAAATGAGATAAGGGAGATGTAGAAATGAGCTAGATATGAATAAATCAAGATATAGAAAAGTCCATGATGACAGATAGATGATTAGAACCAAAGAGTGACCAAAAGGAAATAATAGAATGCCCCAATTTGACTAGAGTTGACCATGAAGGATAAAGCATGAAAATTAGGTCAAATCAAGTAGAAAGGTGATTTCAAACATAAAAAGGTGAATTGAAGAAGATATGAATTGTAGAAATGATGAAAATATGAAGAAATGAAGATGCCCTAGCGAAGATTCAAAGATTAGACCTCAATGGGTCAACTAACTGAATCAAAGAAGGTAGAATTTTCAAATATGATTTTTACTATCAAGATGGGCTTGGATTTTGATTTTGATTTCAAAAATGGATCTAGGACATCAAAATTAGCTAGGGATGCAATTTTCAAAAAAAATCAAGGAGTTTAAAAAATGGGTCAAAATTAGGTCGGAAGGTTATATAAGGTGTCCAAGTTGTTAGCATGAATGCTGATGATACTACTACATTGGTGAAGTAACCAAATCATTGGAGAGTATTGATATGTTTCATTCATGACTACATTCTTCATTGATGTCAACATAGCAATAATTTTGTTAAGACTAGAAGAATAGTAGTCAGTAATCTTTTGATGAGTAGAAGCTAAGGAAGTTTTAGATAATGTGTAGTGGAGGACATGTTCTTGAGGTTGTCCTAATGATATGGTTAATAGGACTAATTCTAAGTCAATAATATACAAAAGTTACATTTGATTTACAAGAAGCAGTGTAGAAATAAAGGATTAGAAAGTAGAGTTTTGATGATCTATCGCTATCTTTCATTTGAGTTGTAATGAAGAAATACACAGTTACATAGTGATTGAGGATAGTCATGTGATGAATGGTAGCATGTGCACAAGATGTGGTTTAACGCATGTGAATTTTTTTATAGACTGTCATCCAAAAGTGCTATTGTAATTGTGAATTAACTGATTATCTTATTTTAATTAATTGGGAAAACCTCAAGGGTGACTCAAAGAATTATTATGAAGATAAGGTATAAAGGAAAGCTATTTTTCTTATTTATAAGGTAGGTAGGAGAAGAAGATCAAGTGGAATGCAAAGTATTAGTGCACAATGCGAGAAGGAGTAGAATGCTTACTGAATGTGTGTAAGCGATCCAAGGAATCATTGGATGCACAGTAGGAGATCTAGTTACAAGATCTAAAGGAGTAGAATTCTAGTTGATAGGATAGAAATAGAGGAAGAAAGTAAATTTCAATTCTATTATTCTACAAGGAATAATACAAAGATCATTTGGATAGTGGGTTCCTTGATCTTAATCTTGAAGTTGTTTGGGTAGTGGGTTTAGTTGTCTTCCATAACTCCTAAAAAGGTTGGAATCTCCTAATAGGGATTTAAAGTCTCCTAACAGGTACTCATATGTACTAAATGTTGTAATAGACTCCTAACAAGGTCTATCCTCTAACAAAGAATATATATATTAGTACATCATCTTGTGGGTACCATCCCCATCAAGGTTTCCCTCTAATCAAGGGTTTCCCTAGTTAACATATTTGGTGTTAATAGTATATGAGTATCTTGTTGTGGTTTTAGTTAACATTACTCATATAGTTAAAATTATTTAAAATTAATGATTGCTATGATATTTCTATAATGGATTCGCCCCCCTCTTAGTTATATCAGTGGACTATGTACTTTAACAATTGGTATCAGAGCATCAGGTCCTTGACGATAAGGCTTAACAACTTTGGGAGATCAATGGTGAATATTTTCAAGAAGAATAGTCCAAGATTCAATGAGGCCAACTATGATAGTTGGAAGGAAAAGCTGAAGACTCATTTGTTATACATGGATCTAGTATATTAGCTTTTGATGAAAATTAAGAAGGCATTTGTTGAAGAATTAAAGTTAGAGGAATACAATGAGGGAAAAAGAGATTTGTTCATGTGTAACATGAGAGCCAGAGAAGCCCTATTGTTAGCTCTTCCATAGAATGAATACAATTAGGTAAAGATGTTTCAAACTTCTCATTAAATTTGGAAAGCATTAGAAGTTACTTTTGAAGGTGATGATTATGTAAAAAGAATGAGATTACAAAATTAGATTTGTGTATTTCAAGATACTAAGATGATGGAAGATGAATCTATAAGAATTTATGTTGGTAGAATATCATTAATTGTTGTAGGTATTTGGTCTCTTGGTAGAACTAAACAAGATGATTAAGTTATATGGAAGATCTTCAAAATTTTAACACCATCATTCAAGTAGACAACTCAGATGATTCAACTAGTAATTACTTGCACCCAAGATTTCATAAAGGAAAAATTGCTTGGAAGGTTAGAGTCTATAGAAGCACAATTGAGATAGTTTGGCAAACTAGCTAGAGTTGAGACAACCTTCAGTACTCTGAACATTTAACCTAATCTATCAAGAAGTACAAGTGCAAGAGGATATTTTTCCAGTAGTAGTAGATCTAAAGAAGATAAAAAGATTGATGAAGGAATAGCCCTTCTGGTAAGAAGAGAGAACAATGGTAAGAAAAATCTTTAAATGTTGGACTTGTGATTAATATGGTCATTATGCATCTAAATGTCCTAAAAGAGAGAAATTTTAGAGGAAAATTTAAGAAGAGATAAGGACAAAAATTGTTTATATGCTAATGAAGACAAAGAATCTGATGAAAGAGATTCAGGAGTGAAAGTGATGATGAACTAAGAATTGAGACTATCAAGGACAATAATCTTGATAGAGAAATTAGAGAAGAGAGATCTCTATTTATCCAAGTTGAGAAGAAATCAGATTGGGTAATTGATAGTAGATGTTCACATTGGATGACTCGTGTTATGAACAAATTTTTTTGTTTCTGAAATCATGATGGGGGTATTGTTAGAGTTGGTAACAATGTAGCCTATCATATTACATGGATTGGATCTATTATTCTTGATGGTTAAACTAACACTGATGATCTTTACGTTGTTGATGGTTTGAAACATAATTTGTTAAGTGTTAGACAATTGGTAGACAAGGGATATCTATTACAGTTCATAGAGAAGACTTGCATTATCAAAGACAAAGATGGTAAGCTGATTGGTATTGGAACTAGATCCAAAGGTAATGTATTTCAGTTAAATCCTAATGAAATAACATGTTTGGTTGAAAAGGTTTACAACACTTGGTTATGGCATAGAAGGTACTATCATATAAACCTTGATAATATTGTGAAAGTTAGCAGTACATTTGCAGTGAGAGATCTGCCTAAGATTGTTAAGCCTACTAATGTTATATACAAGGAATGTATTTTGGATAAGCAAAGGAAAGTGTCTTTTCCTAGCAAGAAGTTCTCTACTATAGAGAAACTGGAGATTATTCACACAGATCTGAGTGGTCCTACAAGAACTAAAGGATTTTGCAAGAACTAGAGGATTCTATGGTGAAAGGTACTTTATAATTTTTGTTGATGATTTCACTAGGATGACATGGGTAGCATTTCTTAAAGAGAAGTCTAAAGATTTTGAGAAATTTAAGGTATTTAAGAATATAGTAGAAAATGAATCTAGTATCAAGATTAAATGTTTGAGATCAGACAAAGGAGGAGAGTTCACCTCTAGAGAATTCAATATGTTTTATGAAGAGTTTGGAATCAAAAGATATTTATCTTCACCAAGAACACCTAAACAGAGTGGGATTCTAAAGGAAACATCCACCTTTGCATTTATTTTTAATATAACATTAGCAATGTATTTAGTTTTGCACTTTTTCACATGGCCCACCAAGCAACACTAAGTCCAAATCCCCACGTCCAATTTGTAAATCTTCTTTATAGAAGCTACTATTGATGCCAAAAATAAATTAGTATAGTGTTCTGTGATAAAAATCTATTTTTCATTTTGTGATTTTAAAAATAATCTAAAATCTTGACAAAATTACATTACAAACCATATAGATGTTTGTTGTCTATTTGGGGCATAATGTAGATAATCAGTTCAAGAGGACCCTTATTTTTATCCATAAAAATCTACATTATATGTATTATCACACCATCAACATTGTCATGTACCTCATCTGCAGGTGGTGTTGATGGTAGAGGATTCATATTTTGCAGACAATTCAAGTACTATGATAAAGGTTAACCTCACCGGCCAAACCCAATACACAACCAATATCAAAAGGATGGCTTAAATTATGTAAAACATAACCATCTTTTGAAAGAAATTGAATATGTATATATTTGATGTGTGAATGTGGTGCAATAATCAACCCATAATTGACTTACCACATCATGTTGCTTACATAAGTTAGGTAGTTTTTGACAAATTTTTTAAATTGCTCTAGTAGGGATAGCTCAAGAAAAGTTTACCAGTGACCAATGTGAAATTTGCGTGCCCCCAAATATCATCTGCACCACCAAATAGTAAGCCAAATCAGAAATTAGTTATGAATAATTAAACTGACTTACATGGGAAAAGCCACAAATCAATACTAGAATCTAAAATATTTTTTCATTTCAATTTACATTTGAAAATGCTGCTTATAAAAAATAAATTAAGAATATTGTAAAGTGATGCAAGATAATTTATAACTAAAAAACTGAAATCTTCCTCAACTTTAATGATATCAAAGTCATATTCCCAAATTAAATTTTTCAAAATTAATTCTTAGATTCTCAAAATAGGTTATCTTTCTCTTTTTTAGTTTTCTTCAATAATTATAAACATTTATCACCCTCTGTGCTTGAACATGCAAAACATGAAGACCTAAAAAATCATTTTTTTGGGTAAATATGTAAATACTCACACAAAGTCAAAGTACATGTGATCTTTTCACTCCACCCCATTATAGATAGACAACCATGGGAAACATTTGTGCTTGGTATTTTTTTGGTTTATTTAGGTAGGTCTCAGCTTACCAATGTTTTTACAAGTCTCAGGTAAGAAAACTCAAGAAACATAGAGGTGGGAGGGGGTGAGAAGTGAAACATTTGAGAAATCAAAGAATGAAAGTGTATAGATGCTCTTAATCAACAAGTAAAACTCCCAACACTTGTGGAATACTGATCACCTTGTGTCCATCATCCTCACAATATGCAAACTTTTGACCTTTATCTTTAAAAAAATCCCTACAAGCTCATGTTCGCAACCAATGCTTAGATGATAACTCTAAGAAAACATAGGAGTTTTGATGAAAGCTTGTCCAAACAAATTGTGAATCTCGAACCTCAATTGGGAACTTTTCCTTGTATAATTTAAGAAAAGCTTATTATTTCAATCAAAATCCCTAATTTATAGAAATTTGCAATGAATGTCTACTTCCCACCCTATGATGGAGTTGTAATTACTTAAGTTTGATATTTGTTTTGATTAATTTCTTTGTGAAGTAATTCTTGATAAAATTCTTAATCAATTTCTCATTTCCAACTTGTATTGTGAGAAAAATCCCAACTCCTAATAGATTTTCCCTACCCTTGGTTAGAACTTAGGATTCTTAACAATTATCAGGATTATGATTTAAATTATGAGAAAAATCCCTATTAGAGGTTAAAATCTGACCTCCTTGAGGGAATCATTCATGAGGAGTTAGTAGAGGTTAGTAGTAAGGGTTTATGAGTTAGTTTGGTTTTAAAGGTTGTCCTTGAACCTTTTAGAAGTTTTTTTAGATGACTTGGAATGGTGTCTTGTTGAGTTCACAACTTTTGTTGTCAACTTGACAAAAAATTAGTTATTTTAGTTGGTAACAATCAATTTAGATTGGTGCAAAGATAGTTAGGAAATAGTTAGTCAATATTTAGAAGAGTTAGGGGTCATGTTAAGGCCTTGTTTGATGGAAAATAAAATACTTATGTTATTAACAAGAATGGGAAATAAGTCTGAGTTCACTGCAAGATGATATGATGGCACTAGGAATGCTAATGACATGTTTGATGAGAAGAAGAGATTTCCTAAGGTGTAAGGAACATAATGAGAAAGTAAAAAAAATTTTGAGGAGTGATGGTGCTTTTGAGAAAGCAACCATCAAGAATTTTGATTTAAAGGTATGTGGTCCATCTGTGATACATTGCCATCTGTTGTCACCTTAAGTAAACTAATTCAACTCAAGTATTCAACAAGAAACTTGGAATAAATTCAAGGAATAAATCCTACTCAAAGATTAAATGGAGTTCTCTAACTTTGGAATTCACTCCCACAACCATGATCATGAGTTTACTAACACTTTTCTTTGTTCCCATATCTCCAAGCACCAATACCCTCCTAGGCCACCTAGTGCACCTAGTGCCTCCACCATACCAAAACTCCAACTAGGCATCACACCTTGATCCTAATACCTTAGATCATCTCAACATGGTACATTTTCCATGTTACAACTTCTCATTCACTCCTATCCCACTCATCTTCAACCCTTTCTCTTCTATAGCCTTTCTAGGCCTACCTAGTAGCCCATCAAGGTTTTTACATTTCAAATACCCTTTTTAGTTGATATCATTCTCAAACTTTCATGAACTGACTGGTGAACCCTTCCATCACCCCCTAATCCTTCAACTAAGCCTAGTTAGCCCTTATCCAAAGAAGCAATTCTATCATCCACTAATCTCTAGGACTCCACAACCCAAAATAGTCTTGACAAAGGATTGGAATATGGATTAAAAATGATTAGGGGAAAAGAAGGCATCAAAAAATATGATTAGGGGAAAAGAAGACATTAATTTTTTCACAATTTTGTAAACTGTCATATTTGTTGCTATATAAAGATTTATCCATTCAAATAAAAAATGACAAAGTTACTTTGAAATTATAAAATGTTTCCTCACCACAATTGCAAATATTTCAACAAGACCATTCATTGCATCTCCAAACTTGGTCTTTCCTTCCTTAAACTTGCTAGTTCCTATAGTATCTTCTATATGTCTAGTAAAGTACCTAAAGAAATGGAACATGGTCAATATATGAAATGCATAAAAGTGAAAAAGATTCTTGAATTATCGTTTTTGCCAATTTTTTTACTAAAAATCATCATCTAGAAAAAGTTTCAAGATATTATAAAGTACTATGATTGAATTGCCAAAGTTTTGATTCAAAGAAAGAATTTTTGCAATCACTACAACTTCCATATGGTCTATAGGATGAAGCTGCAAGTGGATTTTCTCCTTGGGTTTCTCTTCCTCCACATCACCAATCACCATTTCTATTTTATTTTATTCTCAATCTACAACTACAATAGATTAATCAAACCTTGAATAAATTTCTAGTTCCTTCAGCCAATGAGTACTCTTAATGTATGTTATTGCAAAGGCTACAAGAATCTCACTATGAGCACTTGATTATGTTTAATTTGAAATGATGCCAAAATTAAAGCTTTGGACCAAGGTACAAATATCCATACCAATATGATGGAAGGTAGATATCCATAATAGAATGATGGAAGGGAGGTTTTGTTTGAAAAAAGTGGATCTATATACAACTATAAAATCCCCAATGAGATATATTCCAAAATGCTTACTCTTTTGATTGAGACATTTTGTCAAATAGTTAGCTTCATGTTAATGTATGATTGTTCAAATAATTTATGTTGACTCTGATTAAAACTAGTACATTTGAAAGATAGATTATGACCAAGGGTTAACATTTTCTTTCCATTAAAAATATATTGCAAGATATTTTCATTGTTTTAAGTAATGAGAGAAATGAATTAAATGGATTTGTATGCACAAAACTAATATAATAATAAAATTATTTATTACAATACAATTCCTTGAGTATTTTGGAACAATATATCAAATTTTAGATTAATTTTTTTGTGGCAATGGAAAAAGTAGTGTACTTGTTATAGAAACTGAAGTTGGCTCCATTCATATTCCTTAGTACCAAATTATAAAATTTTGTAAGTGTAGATTGATATATCTTCACTCCATTAGGAACTTCTAGACCAAAGGTAGTCACCTGATTCCAAATGCCTAGCCCATATCTCCTACTCCATAGTTCTTAAATGGATTGGGTACTTCAAACTCATGGACCCTTCCTCTATCTAATCATCACCCTTTTTTTGGATTTTCCCCCTATATCAATTGTTTCTATAATGATATAGATATTATCGATGTTGAAAATTCAGTTCTTTGTCCCCAAAAGTTTACATGTCATTTCTATTTTTCTCCCTCCTACTTCTACATGTCACAAATGATAAGGTAGGAGCTATCAAAAGGACAATTAATACAAAAATACAACTATGAGTCCAACCTTACCAATAAATGTGGCAACACTTATTCAAGAAAACCTATTGTAATAGGAGCCAATCTGGAGTGGCAAAAATCTTAATTCTAATATATGAAAAAGTGGCAAGAAAAGAGATTTCTTAATCAGGTAAGTATCTCTCTCTTGGGAAACAAAACATTTGGTTATTCTATGAAAAATAAGGAAATCAACCAAGATTTTATGTATGGTAGTATTATATTCCTTAGAGGCTAGATCATTTCCATTTTATCAACTAGTCAACATACTTTAATCCTTTCACATATAAACCAAATGCTTTTTCTAGATGGGTAACTCTAGATTGGTTACTAGTTCAATACATCAATGAGATTGGGTCAAATTGGGGAACCTTATTAAGTTGTAAAGGGATTTTTCATAATTATATCTCAAAAAAAGCAGATGTTTGCCTTCACATTGACCATAAAATAGAAACCTAGAACCATTAGAAACTATAAACTGGATTATTAAAGCCTTAGTTTACCATGATGAAATAGATGAATATGATATTGTTAGTAATAAGAGATTAGATGAATCACATGTTAATCTCCTAATAGATCAAGAACTATAAGTGACCATACTCATCCGAGAATAGGAAGTCATATCGATAGCCCAATAAAAATTAGCAAAAGTGAAAAAATTGTGTTGCAATCTCTAACTAAGAATATTTTCCTTGAGAATCAAGCAAATGACCTTTGAAAAATGAATAGTAATATTGCTAGGATCCCTCTAAGGCTCATTAGAACATAGAGGAGCTTAGAATTGTGGAAGTAGATGATGGAGAGATAGTAGAAAATAGGGTTAAGACAAATTCTACTAAGCCAAAAGTAATCCCTGATGACATGGGGATCCACACACAATCTAGTCAGCCTTGCCTACATGCATCATAATGATGGATCATTGGATGTGATCCAAAACATTTATGTTAAAAATAAGCACACAATCTAATCCAGAACTTACTAATTATAAAGACATGGGGATAGCTAAGGAGGAAAAGATAAAAATCAATATCAAGGGAGCTACAAGTAAAAATATTAATCCATCTATTGAATATCTTTGCAATGAAGTATTGAGTGATCTACTTGAAAGGTTTGTAGAAGAGTCATTGAGTGAGGAAAAGGAGGCTTTAGAGAAATAATTTCTCATTGCATAAATTATAGAACTTGAAGAGGAAGAAATGACTCAAGTAAGGGATGAAGAGACGATTGTTGAATTAAAGCATCTTGGGTATAGAGAAACAAATTGGATTAAGCAAAGAAACTCTTGATTGCGTAAAGAGTAATAATAAAATGAGAAGGAAGTCCCTTTCAGAACTAAGGGTAAAGGATAGGTTTGTAGAAGATCAGACCAAGATTACAACTTTGTCTAGGGTTGGGAAGGGAGATGTCCTTCCCCTTGAACCATGAAGATCACTACATGGAATGATAGGGACCTAAATGTCCCTAAAAATTAGTGGATCCCTAAATGTTGTATTTCAACCACAAAAGTTAATGTCACAATCATATGGGAAACTAAACTAGGAGGATATCATAGTTATGAGAAAGAAGTTATGGATTATGGAGATGGATGGTTTTCTGACTATTGAATCCTCTAGTGGCCTAGCAATAACCTAGGACTCTAAATCAGTTACTTCCACTAGAGAAATTGGCCATAGATATTGGATGTTTAGATTGGTCATAAGTATAAGTAGTAACCAATGATGAAAAGGAGACATACACATTGAACAATAAAAGGCAATGAGTCAGCTATATTGCTAAAACATTAGATAGATTTTTCCTTAGAGGAAGCTAGGAAAACTTTCAGTATATTGTCTTGGCCCATATCCTCCCTTATTCTAGTTCAAACCACTTTGCAGTTCAGCTAAATATCATTGACGATTCACTCCCAAACAAATATTCTTTCAAGTTTGAAAGAATATGGATGAGGGATGAAAGCCTAATGAATACAATAGAATAGTAGTTGAAGGAAGAAGAGGTATTGAGATCAAGATTATATTTCTTTTTAACTAAGCTAAAGATGATCAAGAATAAATTGCTACTATGGAACAAGAATAACTTTGGTAATAGTTTTGAAGCAAAAGAAAAGATAGAGTAGGAAATTGAGGAGCCTAAAAGAGTAGTGATTGATAAAGGAATGGACATGGGACTCTATCTCAAAGGAAATAAACTATTAGCTAGTTAGGAAGATACCCTTAGTATGTTAGTTTGAGCTTCACTTGGTTTCAAGAATACTTTAATATTCTCTACTTAACAAGGCCAATCATGTGAAGGTGGAAGTTCATTTGGCCTCACCCCCCCTCCCCCTAACATCAATCTAAATTCTCCATTATCATCTAATTGCATACTTTATTTGTTCATTCATCCATTTATGGACTATAAAATTCAATCAATACAATCACATAACATTTATTAATATCATATAAAATTCATTGATATGATACTAATCAAGACTTCATTAACAAATAAAAATATTCATTATTATGACATAAAAATCAATATTAATATGTAACAGTAATAGATAATTACTTAAAACAACGTTCTTTCATTATCCAACAAAGTTTATCAAACAAGGTTTTATCGAAGAGCATTTTTTAAAAATCATTTCTTCTTTTTGTTTTTCTTAGCTTTCTTAAGGTAAAGGCTGATAGGAGCATCAATATATTCCTCCTTATCCTCCTCTTGTGGCACATTTAATGTCAATTATGATGCCTCCTATTTTGAGGAGCAGGAGACTCTTGCACTAAAGGGGTCTTTATTGTAATAACAAGTAAATGGGTTAAATTAGAATATACTCTTTTTCTTTTTTTAACTATTACAAGTATTTAATAAACCAATAGAACATAACATGCATTTTTCTTACTTGAAAATGCCACATCATGTCCAATAACATTTTAATCTACCACCACCTCAACATGTTGAACACTTGGAACATGCTCCACTCCTTCACCATGATGTTTAATATGCTCTAAAATATTCAAAAAAGGTTACACGTCAAATTGCAATTGAAGATGTTAAATTGTATTCATAATTGCATAATTAATTTCTAATAAAAAATTAATACCTCCACTACTACAATACACATCATGTCCTTCATCATGCATAGGTTTTGCAATAGGATATGAAGGCTATAGTGAAATGTTATGCACATTGTTATGCAGCCAATTTATGTTGGAAACTAACACCAAAAAAGAAATTTCTCAACTATTCAATTTGATTTACTTTTCATTTGACCAATTTAATTGTGTCTCATTTGGTGCACTAGATTCTTGGGTATGGCTTTCATATTCTTGGTGTAGGCATGCAGCCACAAATTTATAGCCTTCCTTAAAGGCAATTTTTTTATTTTCATCTATGGGCTCTACATTGAATTTTGTGCCCTGTATTTTTTTTCTTAATATCATAAGTTTTGCATGTATGACTTGATTTTAAAAAAAAATTGAAACATTATATTTTAAAAATATTATATGAAATTCTACCCACTTTGATCGATCTCAGCTGATGAATTCATTGAAGCCCCCTACTATTCTATGGGATGGCCCACTATTTTAAGGGAAAACTGTCAATTAGGTAGAGAAGGTAGGTTTTTTCACGAGGTACCAAAAGATCAGAATGGAACTGATCTATGCATTGTGATGCAGTTTGAGGAGTTGGCGGGTCTAACGGTTAGGGGGAATAGTAGGGCCCACCCAACCCAATAGTTGTTATCCTCCTACCTGCCATAGAATAGTAGGGGTCCTCATGAATAGTAGTGGCCCCATGAACCATAGGAAGACCCTTTTTTCCTCTACATGCACCGAAACACATTGTTGTGTGCGGGGCAGTAGGGTGCCCCCCCCTTTATAATAGTCTAGTAGGGCCATAGAATTGTAGGGGCTATGCAGGGGCTCGGTTGCTACTTACAAGTCAAGAATAAAGATTCATATAGCCACCAAAGCCAAGTTTGTATTGGCCAACCTTTTGTAGTCCCACTTTTTAGCCTTTGATGTGTCCTCTAGTCTATGAAAAGTTTGACACATGTTAGATTATATATGTATAAAGATTACTAATTAGTGCATGATTACATTCTACTTAATACTATCATGACATACATTCTTTTTCCCTTTTCTAGTTCATTTCCTTTATCACGTAGCCTTATCTCTTTTGTATCTTCTATTATTTCATTCCATTCCATCAGTGGAATCATAGAATGGTTGTACTTTGGGTTATGCTTTAGACCCCTTCTATATTGATCCCTCATAGTCTTTATATGTTTGGAAACTCTTTTGAGAAGTAGGGTATAGTCAAAAAAAAAAAATTCCAAAAAGGTCCTCAAAATATGTAATGAGCTAATTTTTAATTCAGAACCCTATTCATTCCACCTTAAAAAAAAAATTGTTAGATCAATAACTTTAATATAGTAAAATAAATGAAAGAAAAGAAAAATATTGTAGCAATGATATGAAACTACGTACATTTTACATATGGTAGGTCCAAATAGCTTCAATGTCATATAAAAAAGATGATCAAAGAAAATATTATTTCCTACAAAAATATGGTGGGATAAGTAGTCCAAAATGAGTTATGTATAAGTAAACTGCAAGTCAACTATAAATAATAACAATTTTAATGCCCTTGGAAGTTTTTGTAATTTTAACAGAAACATAGTTTTATTGCATAGCAACAATGCCCCTATAAATGAACTAGTCCTAGTCACATGGGTTGCTCCAAGAAATGGTTCATCTTTAGTACAATTGGTCTTTGTTGTTTTATCAACTAAAGGTCTATCTATCAGTGCACAAAATAGGTCCATGAGTATAAAATCCACCCAATAAAAACATAATGCATGATTAGCACATTAAAATATATAAAAACAAGGTTTTACCAGTTGTACTTGGCATAAATGAAGATGTTTGCAAGCTCCTTATTGCCCTATAGTGCACTCGGCAATATTGGAGTGACAAATGAAGGAAGTGTTCGCACTTCATCATGAGCTAAAGAATGCATTGTTAGAAAAGACATTGTGATGGATAAAAATCAAATGGGATACTAGCTAGAAGCATTAAAAAATAAAATTTAAGTGTTATAATGTTGATGAAAACAAACAATGTTGCACTAGTAGGGCCACAATCTTTTGTTATTGCTCATATTGTTTCACAATGTGCACAACTACTGTATTATTTCTTCTCATAGGAATATGAGAAAGTATTAATTAAAGAGAAAGTATAATAATACTATATGTTTTAGTAATCTTGAATATATGGATTAAATATGTATACCGAGTTGGCATATATATGACTACAAAATTAGACCCATATACATTGCCCCTTGTATAATATCATTATTTAACTTATCAAACTTGAATGTTTAGAAGTTACCATTCATCATTATATGATAATCAATAGAAGGAAATCTCTTCAAGTGGTTTTTTTTCAAGATAATTATTGTAAGGCTCATTCCCTAGTACCCTATTATAAATAATAATATAATGAATATAATTAGAGCTAGGAAGCATAAGGAGATGAGATGTCTTGTTTCTGGCTCATGTGTATAGAATTTGAATCATATATTGTTATCATACACCTTATGATTAATGTTAGGATCGATCTCAGATAGAAATACTAATTACATGCAAATATAACCAATAAAAAAAAATAGATTGAACAAAAGAGAGCACAAGACACCAAGATTTAATGTGGTTCACCCAATCCCTGGGCTACATCCACAACCAACAAGTCCAATATTATTATCATCTAGTGATTACAATCTACAATCCCTTACAACTCAATACCATCGCAAGAAGCTACAATATTACCATTGCATTATGAAATACATAACCCTAAGCCTTTTTATACAAGCTTTTTCCACTTACACAATTAGGGATAGAATAAGTCATCTAATAGAAAAAATAGTAGCCAATGACTTTTACAATATAAGGGAATTTTTTGCTTCGACGAAAACCCCCATAGGGGCGTTGCTCCTCGACCCCACCCTATACTATCATAGAGATCACCCTAGGGTGCTTCCCCATTACCTAATAGTGACACTGCCCCTTGGCCCCATCTTGGGGGCTCTATTTCCAAACCCTCATAGAAATAATATGGGGAGAAAAAATATAGAATAAGCCTCCAAGTCTAATTAGGCTCCACATCACAATAATCTCCCACTTGGAGACTAATCAAACTCCACAAGAATAACCTCCCACTTGGAGACTGATCATAACACTATTAAACTTGTAGCTCCCATTGAAATATCAAACCACCCTAGATAGTATTGCTCTTTTATTTTGTTTAGTCAAGAAGACCAACTAAAGTTGAAGAGGAGTATTGACATCCCGATCATGTACACTTATTCACATTGTGAGTTCAAATTGAGCATATTGTATAGTTAATAGTGTTAAGCAAGAATTTTAGTTGCTACCGAGTCCTATGGATAGATTTTAGTTTGAACTATGTAGTTACTATAGAGTTAAAGATCAACAATGTAAACCAAGAATTACAGTATATGCCAAGTTTACTAGTGTAAAATGAGTTGTGCAGTGTTTATCAAGTTCATAGTTGATGTGATGCAAGTCCAATATTGACCAAGATACTCAGTGTTAACCAAGAGACTTAGTTTATACCGAGCTCAAGGTGACAATGTTTACTGAGCTGTATAGTATGAACCAAGTGATTGAGTGTATATGCTAAGTTTCATAGTATTCATTGAGTCACCAGTGTAGACTGAGTTCAAGACTACTTGGAATTGATCAATATGGACCAAACTTCTATGTCTACCAAGTGAATGATGATGCTAAGAAGTGATAGTGGATGTCATATATTAAAACCTCACCGAGTTAGTCTTTAGAGCCCGAGTTTTTAAACTTTGGCCAACTTTGTAATATTTTGCATAAACTTGTATTGTGGCTGACTTTGTAATTATGTAATTGGATTGATATATATGTAATGTATTGTATCACATCCAATGAATGCATGGAATCAAAAAAGAAGTAATGTAATCATCAAAGAAGAGTAGATGAATGAATTACAAAAGCTACAATAGTATAAGGAGCAATGAAGATTCATCTATCATAGTAAGGTGATTTTTACATTAGAGGAATCTCATCCATTAAAACAAGTTGTAGATTAGAGATCAAGTATTGTTTCATCCTAATAGGTGTATCAGTCAAATTCTTTAACAAGGTAGACCTAATAGTCTTACATAAATCTCTTTATGGAGTGCATACTTGATTGTATGTTTGTAAATCTTTTCTCAAGGTCGACCTAGCAGTCTTTATTGCTCCTAATAAGGTAGATCTTTAGAAGTGATCAATGTAAGCCTTAATAGGCTAACTTTATACCATAGTACTAAAGCTTGTGGGTATCATCCTCACCCTAGTTTTACTTTCTATTTGGAAGGTTTTTGGGTCACCAAATCTTGTGTCAAAGTGTTATGTATGCTTTCATGTTTTCATAGTTTCTCATGCATGAAGTTAGATCAAAATTCATATAAAGGATTAATTGCTAATTGGGATAAAAGTTGTATAAGTTACTAATTCACACCCCCCCCCAGTAACTTAGCTTGTCATAATATTTCCAACAAGGAGTTCAACTTCTCCCTTGTTACTACCTTGGTAAATATATCTATTCGATTATCATCTATATGTATCTTGTCCAACTTTAACTATCCATCAGCTAGAACTAACCGAATGAAATGGTACTACAACTATATGTGTTTTGTCTTTGAATATAGAGTTGATTTCTTTGCAAGATGAATCACATTCTAACTATCAATAAAAAAAAAATTATCCTTCTGAGAGTGTCCCAATTCTTCCAAGAAGAATTGAAGTCAAATCATCTCCTTGGTTGCTTCTATAGTAGCAACATTCTCTGCCTCTATAGTGGATAAAACATTAACCTTCTGCAATTGAGAAACCCAACTTACTGTTGCTCCACCAATAGTAAATACCTAACATGTAGTACTTCATCTAGTACCAATATCCCCTACCAAATCTAAGTCAACATAGACTTGTAAATCAATAGTAGAGCCCCCAAAATGTAAGGACTTACTAGATGTTCCTCTCAAATATCTAAGAATCCATTTAACTGCATTCCAATGCTCAATTCATGGATGACTCATAAACCTGCTAACAACTCTCACTGCATGTACAATATCTAGCCTTGTACATACCATAGCATACATCAAGCTTCTTGTACCTAAAGCATAGGGTACCTTGGACATATTATCCTCCTCTTCTTGTGTCTTTGGACATATCTTCTTAGTCAACTTCAAATGACCAAGTAAAAGTGTGTTGACAACTTTAGCATCCTCCATAGAGAAACATTGCAACACCTTCACAATATAATTAGCCTAAGATAATGTTAATTTCCTATTCTTTCTATCTCTACAAATTTTCATGCCAAGGATTTCTTTTCTGCCCCCAAATCCTTCATAGAAAATTTATGTGCTAACTGATATTTTAACCCCATAATGTGATCCATGTTAGACCCTATTCTACGATAGGGAGCACATCTAGGGTGCTATCTTAGGACCCCACAGGGGCACTGCCCCCAAACCCCTGTAGAAATAATATAGGGAGAAAACTGTGTTCAATAAAACTTTGTGTTTGATTAGGCTCCACATCACAAAAATATATTATCTCATAATGATAATGTGATACTATTAGTAGTCACACTATATTTAATTGAATCAAAGGATAGTAGTTGTGATGTTTACATTTTGGTGATTTTTGCCTAAGATATGTATTCAAAACTAATTTTCATGTTGGCTGATTTAATAGTTATAGATTCAATATTTCATCATTTTGATAGGAATTGGATCATGTGATTAAATATTAATGTTGATATGCAAATCTTTATATTTTAATGTTTTAAATGCTTTATATGAAAATGATTAGAAAATAAAAGTTTATTATGACAATTGAGTATGTTAATATGAATTATTTAATATGAAATTATCATGCACCTATATACATGCATTTTATATGATTTTCATTGGGCTACTGATGTTCGAGTTTAGTGTGCAGGCAATTGAACTAAAAAAATTAATTAGGGAAAGAAGGTTCAAACGTATGTGGACACAATATAGCCAAGGAAAATCTTTGGAAGATTCAAAGCCTTGTTGTGATGTATTTATTTCATAAATGTGAGTTGCATGTGTGTAATACATTTAGATTTATGAGTAAAGTAGAGACATTCCATGGTGATGTGTAATTTGTTTTAAATGTGTCACTTGACACTTATGATTGTTTGTGTGTTAATTGCATGCCACCTAGAGTTTTGGCCATGGCAATGCTTAACCTTAAACTAATCACCTTTCATAAGTTTAATTAAATCCACTTGGAGAAAGGATAGGATGGGTCATCATCAAGGTAATTTCGAATTCAAACTTGGCAAGGATTTTTAAGGGTCAATAAGTGGTCCCAAAGTACCATTTTTGCAAAAATAAGCCACTCATATGTTAGCATAACATGTTAGGGGCCTAAATTTGAGCATTTTAGTGCTTAGCTAGTCTAGGGGGGGCCTTAACCGATGCATTCTTCCACCAATTCGAAAATTAAGTTGTCCCATGAGTTGATCCTCATATTTCTATTTAGTCAAAAGTAGAAAAATTGGTAGGGAAAAAGTTGTAAGAGATGGTGGCTTGATATTGTTGCAAAAAAGATATAGTGGGAGAGTCTTTTTAGAGGAGTGGTGAAAAACTAGTGGGTTGTTCACCCACTCTAATTTTAGAGACTCTTAGGGTTTGGAACCTTGGAGGGAGTTCTTCTACAACCTTTCATTTCCATTTTGCAAAAGGATTCAAGGTTGGTGTTTCTTTCCATGTATTTATGTTCTTCCATTTTGAAGTTGAATCATGGTATTGCATTCATGAGCATGTAGGAAGTGAGGATTCCATTGTAAGAAAAATGTGTGGTATCATCTTGTATCACATTATGTTG